>UESW01001371.1:271544-487066 GCA_900491605.1 Calamus simplicifolius
TCCAGGACCATCAAATCCAAAGGAAAAGATTGATGTCTTTCTGCAACCGTTGGTGGCCGAATTGAAAATGTTGTGGGAAACAGGAGTCGTAGCCTACGACATTTCTATGAAAAATTTCATCATGAGAGCTGCTTTGATGTGGACAATAAGTGATTTTCCGGCATATGCAATGTTGTCTGGTTGGAGCACTGCTGGACGTCTGGCATGCCCTCATTGCATGTATGATTCGGATGCATTTACATTGCAGAAGAGTGGTAAGCAGTCATGGTTTGATAACCATAGGAAGTTCTTGCCCCCAAATCATCCTTACAGGCGTAACTTGATCGCCTTCCGGAAGAACAAAGCAGTCACAAAATTTGCCGAACCGGTTAGGTCCGGCACGGATATATTTGATTCTATAGAGCATTTGGGGTTGATGTATGCATGGGAACCAGATGCAGATAGAATAAATGGCCGTATATGTAAAGAACATAACTGGAAGAAGCGAAGTATATTTTGGGATTGCCTTATTGGAGCACAAATCTCATCCGGCACAACTTGGATGTTATGCATATCGAGAAAAATTTCTTTGATAACATATTTAACACGGTGCTAAACATCCCGGGAAAAACAAAAGATACTGCAAAGTCAAGAGAAGAACTTAATCAGTACTGCAGAAGAGGTGATTTGAGAAGGAGTGCCGATGGGACCTATCCTAAAGCATGTTACACTCTTGACAGAAATTCACGAGAAGTTTTATGTAACTGGCTTAGAGGGTTAAAATTTCCAGATGGTTATGCCTCAAATATCGGTAGGTGTGTGGACATGCATAAGCTCAAGTTGTTCGGCATGAAGAGTCACGACTGCCATGTTTTCATGCAACGGTTATTACCTATAGCTTTTCGTGAGTTGCTTCCGCAACATGTCTGGAAGGCAATTACGGAGCTCAGCTTGTTCTTCAAGGAGTTATCTGCCGCAGTCATTACTTCTGCATCCATGGCAAGGCTTGAGGAGGAAATTCCAATTATTTTATGCAAGCTTGAGCGAATATTTCCTCCCAGTTTTTTTGACTCAATGGAGCATTTACCGGTTCACTTGCCATACGAAGCGAGCATAGCTGGTCCCGTGCAGTATCGCTGGATGTATCCTTTCGAGAGGTAAATATATACATCATTAAGATATGTTGACATTTCAAATATTATTTCATTGCTTGAAAAATTGGTTAATTTTTTGTTCAACTTTACATATAGGTATCTTAAGAAGTTAAAAAATAATGTGCGTAATAAGGCAAGGGTTGAAGGTTCTATATGCAATGCACACTTGGTCGAAGAAGTTTCAGCTTTTGCCTCGCATTACTTTGAGGGTCACGTCCACACGAGGAGCCGAAATCTTGGTCGTAACGATGACGTATGTGTGGACGAAGGAGAACCTAATGACGGTAGAATATCAATTTTTAAAGCTATCGGCCGTTCATTTGGTGGGCAGAAGTCAAGAAATCTTAGCGATATGGAGTATAATGCAGCACATTATTACATCCTAATGAACTGTAGAGAAGTCGATCCATATATTGAGTAAGTGTATACTTCAATGCTTAATTGAAAATTTAATTTAAATTACAATATACCATAATATTTAATTGCTAACATAGTTTTCATCCTTTTCATCCCATAAGGATGTTTGTGATAGACAACGACAGATGAATCCCGACATCAGTCAAGTTGCAATTGGGCAGAAATTAGAAACGGAGTTTGCTTACTGGTTTTATGAATTTGTGAGTAGTATCACTCAATCAATTTCGATAATGGCTTTATTTTTTGAATTGGATGTCAATAGCTTATTAATTTATAGGTAAACGGTCCATGGTCCACAACCGACAATATTTTCATTAAATGTCTATCGCAATGGCCATTGAAGACCGTAACAACCTCTACTGGCTATTTTGTAAATGGGTACAAATTTCAGATTGAACGATTAGCAGCTTCAAGAGGCACGCAGAACTGGGGCGTGTGTGTTAAAGGAGAAAGTGTTGGAGCAAATATGCAGGATTATTATGGAAAGTTAGTAGAGGTGGTTGAAGTTGAATATCCCGGTTGGCCTATGAAACGAACCGTATTGTTTCGTTGTGATTGGTTCGATCCGATAGTTCCTGTGGGCAAAAGGGTTCATAACGACTACAATTTGGTTGAAGTGAACCATCGACGAAGATTGCAGAAATATGACCCATTCATCCTTGCATCCCAAGCTCAGCAAGTCTTTTACTGCGGATATCCAAGTTTGCGCAACGACAAGCGAGATTGGTGGGCTTTCTAAAATCGTCCCACGTTCAACAATCGTATTAGAGGAGAGTTCATCAAGTCAATCAGCCGAGTGCCCTGCATTTCAAGAGGATGAGATGGAAATGCATGCAATTGAGGACGACACAAGGGCTCCTGAAACATCACTTAGAGATCCAAATGGTGATGTCCAAGAAATTGCGGATGCAAATGTTCGGTTTCCTTCCGATGATAATGAAACTGAATCGCAGTCCGATACGGCATCGGATGTTGAACCAACATTTCACGAAACAAATGACACCGATTAAACATAGAGGTTTTTTTAAATTTAACTTTATTTTATAAGTGTTAAATTTTTACATAGTCAATCATTAATCGTAATTTAATTGCATGAATCTTTAGTATTTTCAGTATGACGGGCAGAGGTAGATCTACCGACGACAGACGGAGTGAGCAGGGACGTAGCCCTGCTGCATCAGATCACATGAGCTTTGGAGATGGAGAGTTCGGATCTCACATCGCACAGCCTTCGATCTCTCCAGTCGGCATCCTGCATTGGTATTACCATCCAGCCGATCGGCACATACCTCCGAGAGTTCTTCCACCATCGGCCGCACCGTACTTCGACTTGATGCTCATGGGCTGTAAGTATATACTAATTAAAAATATATGTTATGTTTTTAAGTCAATTACTTATAAACATGCATTTTTTTAACAGATTTATTGAGCAGCATCATGTATCCAGCCACATCAGCGCCGTATTTCAGAGGCGTGCAGATCCCAGTGGCTACGATTGGCGCCACGTATCTCCAGCCACGAGGGAGTTTTATTTTTCTGAGTTTCAGGTAAACTTATTAAATACAATTTATCACTGATATAAAATTTCTTAATCTTAATAAATTCAGAAACTAACTGTTTATTTTAATGCAGAAAAAGTTTACGTGGGACCCTGCCAGCCATGATGCCATTAGGGCAGCATGGGAGGCTCTGACGGGACGCCGATACTCCGACATGCTTCATCGTTGGAGGTCATCGGGTCAGCGTCCTGCGCATGTGCCAGAGGGTATTTGGCACGAGTGGCAGCAGGCCTGGCAGTCCGATGGCTGGCGCAGGAGGTCCGCATCAGCCAGCACGAACCGCCGATCCGAGAAGGGCGGTCCTGGCACGGGTCTCTCCCGCCATACTTCGGGCTCCATTTCGATTCAGGAGCACAGACGCCGTATGGTAAGAAAACATAAATAATTTAATTACTAATTTAGTTATTTACAAATATTTGTATTAATATCAATTTTTTTATTGTTATAGTCTGAGCAGGAGGGCGGAGATCCTGGTGAGTTTCGTCTATTCAGGGCGACACACACCAGGAGGGACGGTTCCTGGGTCGACACGCGATCACGGGAGGTTGCGGTAAGAAATTAGATTTATGTAGTATCTGTTTAATTTCTAAAATTTTATTTCGAGAAATTTATTAACTCATTTATTGTTGATTTTATAATTCAAAGACACGAGTCGAGGAGCTTCGCTCCCAGGCATCGCAGGTCGACTCCACTGATGGGGAGACGCCCGTCGAACTCTCAGCAGAGGAGAGTCGGCGTGTGTTTTTGGAGGCTGTTGGTGCCCAGCCGCGAGACCGCAGGGTCTATGGTCTGGGCACTAGAGCTTCTACATATTTTTCCCATCAGGCCTCCAGCTCGCGATTTTCTGGTGATATTCCTCCGAGCGTTTAGACGACATTCGGAGATCTATTGCGGAGGAGGTTCGGCAGGACGTTCGTCAGAGGTTCGGCAGGAGGTCAAGCATGAGTTTGAGCAGCGTATGCGAGGCCGGGATCAGGAGCTTGCAGACGTGCGAGATCAGATGCGTCATTTGCAGGATATGGTTAGCCGCTTGTCGCAGGGTCTCCAGCCTCCACGTGATCGCTCATATTCTTGATATTTTTTTTTCTTTTTATATGTTGTACATGAAAACTTCAAAATTTTAATATATTAATTATTTTTGGAAATTGAATGATTATTGTTTGGATCAATATGAGTGAAGAATGTTTCTATCAATATTTAAATGTAATGAAATTGTATTAACCGTTTTAATTTTTAATATTTTATTTTTTTTTACAAAAATTTAATTAGTGACGCATTAGCGACTGAAATTGCATCGCTAATATTTTTAAAATATTATTATTAAACATTGCGACGCAATGACCTGGCGTCGCAATAATTTAAAAAAAATTTAATAGCGATGCATTAGCGACTCAAATTGCATCGCTATTATATCTAAAATATTATTATTAAATATTGCGACGCAATGACCTTGCGTCGCAATATTTTAAAAAAAAATTTCTTGGCGACGCATTAGCGACTCAAATTGCGTCGCTATTATATCTAAAATATTATTATTAAATATACGATGCAACTAAATGCGTCACAATATTGCGACGCAATTGAATGCGTCGCAATATTTAATAATAATTTTAAATATTAAAAATTAGTTTTAAATTTAGCGATGCATTTGGATCGTCACAATATTGCGACGCATTGTTGCGTCGCAGAGAGTCGCAATATTGCGATGCAATTGCGATAAATGGAGATTGCGACGGACATCTGAGTGACGCCGTCATTGCATCGCTATTGCGTCGCAATAGCATGTTTAGCGACGCAATTGCGACGCATTTGGGCGTCGCAATATTTTTTTTCCCTTGTAGTAAACAATGTCGTCAACTCATTATCAAGATACATTTTCATAGAGGATAACTGGTTATGAATACTCTCTATTTCATTCAAATGCTCAGCAATAGAAGTACCCTCTTTATATTTCAAATTCACTAGTTTTCTGATCAAGAAAGCCTTGTTGCCAGCTATTTTTCTCCCATAGAGACTTTCTAACTTTTTTCAAAGAAAGTTTGCAGAAGTCTCAGTAGAAACATGGTGAAAGACATTATCATCTAACCACTGCCGAATAAAACCGATTGCTTTTCGATCTAACATGATCTAAGCATCATCTGTCATTGTAACGAGCTTTGCTTTGACCCCTTCCAAAGGTTCATATAGATCCTT
The DNA here is from genome assembly GCA_900491605.1 of Calamus simplicifolius. Taxonomy (NCBI): domain Eukaryota; kingdom Viridiplantae; phylum Streptophyta; class Magnoliopsida; order Arecales; family Arecaceae; genus Calamus; species Calamus simplicifolius. The sequence continues at coordinate 276,847 of UESW01001371.1, forward strand.
GCAATACAAGAGGTCATCCATCCTCGGTTTCCATATCATCCAATTATTTCCGTTCAGACTAATCATGCGGGAAACATTACCAGCCTCCATGCTCATACACAAAAATTCACAAGCTCTGATACTAGCTGATGAAAAAAAAATCCGTATACGAGCAAATACTAGCATACCATAATATGCAGCAGAATAATAAATAAAATGCACAAACCACACATTCACAAAAACACCAAGGTTTACGTGAAAAATCTCTCCAAGATAAAGGAAAAACAACCATGGGCAAGCCAGAGAAGAAGATCCACTATAAAATAATAAATATCCAAGTCTCAAAGTCCCTTGCCAAGACTTGAGAAACAATCATAAGAGAATAATAGGGATATAAGGATTACGTCACCTAAAAATATGGTCTTTTGCGTTACCTCCTTATTTTCTTCCTTTCTCTCTCTTCTTGTCTTGTTTTTCTTCTTCCGCCTTCACGTTAACCGAAGCCTTCTCTCCATGCTCATGGCTCATGAAGTCACAGAAGAGCCCTCAAGAAAACCCATGGATCCTCCAATGCTTCGTTCTCTTGGCCATTTGCTCCCACACAAAACTGGTGGCTGCTACGAAAAGAAAAAAATGAAAAGACAGCTGCTCACCACTCCCTTTTTTTCTTCCTGGCGGCTGTTAGCTTTAAAAGAAAGAAAAAATTCTTGAAAAAAGGAGCGGTGCTCCCTTTTGCCCTAATGGGCTAAATAAATTGGGCCATGGGCCCAACAAAAATTATGTTCTTTTCGACTAGTTTGGCTCCATGGAAAAGTCTTTGTACACTGCCCCCGGTGCAGCAAGGCCTACGTGGGCTGCACTGTCTCTTCTGATTGGTCCACGTGGAGCCTACGTGGATGACAATGCCGGGCGGTATGACCCTGCTACGATGTAACGTTCTGAATGTGACGGGCATTTAAAGCAGTTTGCTTTTTTTTAAATTAGCATGCGGACGTAAATGCCCTTTCCCTCCATCCTAGCACCATTTTACATTGAATTTCATCTGTGCAAGAAGAACTCTCTTTCTTTCCCTTTCTTCCCCCTCGCTCTGGATTTCGGATGCATCACCGGAATCAGTTGAGCACGAACCGTCGCCGTTGCTCTGAGAGTCCGGTTGAAAGAAAATATTTCAGCTTCGAGGCTGGAAAACCTGGCTACTGGAGTCTTTGTACAAAAACTTCTAGAGGAAATGTCATCCGCAGCACAAAACATTCTTTCGTTATGAGGTTGTTGTGGTTTATGATCTTGACGATAGGGTTTTCTACTAGGGTGTCGTGGGTTTTCAACTAATGCTTTATCTTAACGTTTTGAACTAGGGTGTCGTGGGTTTCAACAAGATAAGAGCAAATGGCAGCAAACACTCCAGGAGTACCTCGCCCCCTCGTGAACAGAAACCATCAATGAAGAGAGTGTGGGGAAGCCAAATACTACGACACCCTAGTATCAATGCTGCGATACCCGTGCTTAAAACTGACCACGGAGAGAATCCCAGCGACACTCTAGTTCGAATTCGACCGTAAATCCTTCACGACACCCCAGTTGAAATCTCACGACACCCTAGCTCTAAGGAGACAACACCCGTGCTTAAAACTGACCACGGAGAGAATCCCAGCGACACCCTAGTTCTAATTTGGTCGTAAATCCTTCGCGACACCCCAGTTGAAATCTCACGACACCCTAGCTCTAAGGAGATGACACCCATGCTTAAAACTGACCACGGAGAGAATCCCAGCGACACCCTAGTTCGAATTCGGCTGTAAATCCTTCACGACACCCCAGTTGAAATCTCACGATACCCTAGCTTTAGGGCGACGACACCCGTGCTTAAACTGACCACGGAGAGAATCCCAGTGACACCCTAGTTTGAATTCGGTCGTAAATCCTTCGACACCCCAGTTGAAATCTCACGACACCCTAGCTTTAGGGCAACGACACCCGTGCTTAAAACTGACACGGAGAGAATCCCCGCGACACCCCAATTCGGCCGAAAATCATTCGCGACACCCCAGTTGAAATCTCACGACACCCTAGCTCTAAGGAGACAACACCCGTGCTTAAAACTGACCACGGAGATAATCCCAGCGACACCCTAGTTCGAATTCGGCCGTAAATCCTTCGTGACACCCCAGTTGAAATCCCACGACACCCTAGCTTTAGGGTGACGACACCCGTGCTTACAAATGACCACATAGAGAGTCCCCGGCGACACCCTAGTCAATTCGGCCATAAATCCTTCGCGACACCCCAGTCGAAATATCACGACACCCTAGCTTTAGGGCGACGACACCCGTGCTTAAAACTGACCATGGAGAGAATCCCCGCGACACCCTGTGGAATTCGGCCAAAAATCATTCGCGACACCCCAGTTGAAATCTCACGACACCCTAGCTCTAAGGAGACAACACCCGTGCTTAAAACTGACCACGAAGATAATCCCAGCGACACCCTAGTTTGAATTCGGCTAAATCCTTCGTGACACCCCAGTTGAAATCCCATGACACCCTAGCTTTAGGGCAACGACACCCGTGCTTACAAATGACCACATAGAGAGTCCCCGGCGACACCCTAGTCAAATTCGGCCGTAAATCCTTCACGACACCCAGTCGAAATATCACGACACCCTAGCTTTAGGGCGACGACACCCGTGCTTAAACTGACCACGGAGAGAATCCCCGCGACACCCCTGTGGAATTCGGCCAAAAATCATTCGCGACACCCCAGTTGAAATCTCACGACACCCTAGCTCTAAGGACGACACCCATGCTTAAAACTGACCACGGAGATAATCCCAGCGACACCCTAGTTCGAATTCGGCCGTAAATCCTTCGCGACACCCCAGTTGAAATCCCACGACACCCTAGCTTTAGGGCGACGACACCCGTGCTTACAAATGACCACATAGATAGTCCCGGCGACACCCTAGTCGAATTCGGCCGTAAATCTTTCGCGACACCCCAGTCGAAATATCACGACACCCTAGCTTTAGGGCGACGACACCCGTGCTTAAAACTGACCATGGAGAGAATCCCCGCGACACCCTGTGGAATTCGGCGAAAATCATTCGCGACACCCCAGTTGAAATCTCACGACACCCTAGCTCTAAGGAGACGACACCCGTGCTTAAAACTGACCACGGAGATAATCCCAGCGACACCCTAGTTCGAATTCGGCCGTAAATCCTTCGCGACACCCCAGTTGAAATCCCACGACACCCTAGCTTTAGGGCGTACTTACAAATGACCATATAGAGAGTCCCGGCGACACCCTAGTCGAATTCGGCCGTAAATCCTTCGCGACACCCCAGTTGAAATATCACGACACCCTAGCTTTAAGGAAATGACACCCTTACTTAAAACTGACCACATAGAGAATCCCCACGATACCCTAGTTCAACATCGGCTAAATCCTTCGCGACACCCCAGTTGAAATCTCACGACACCCTAGCTTTAAGGCGACGACACCCATGCTTGAACAAGGCGGGAATTTGACGTCACCCTAGTACTAATTCGACGACACCCTAGTAACTCAGCCATGCCATCTTTCCGAGAAAAGTTGCAAAACGTGGGCAGTTCCTATGGGTTTGCGGGTCATTGTGATGTGATCGTGGCGATCCGGGTGTCCTTTCGTATTTCTCTGAGGTCGGCATAAACCCTAGAAAAAGTACTCATTCGTCTGTTGCTCGAGAAGCCATCCTTTTGCTCAAGAAGCCACTGGTCTCCTTTTCCCTCCTAAATTTATACCATAGTTCATTCTTCCGTATACTTCATTCATGGAGATGAGTGCTTTCGTTTGTGGACGAAGACGCGAACAAAGAAGAAGCAGACGGAGAAAATGGCGGAACAATGCAAGGACATGGTTCTTCGTTCGAATGAGGATGCGGCTCCTTCAGGTATGTTTATCACTATGTTAAATATTATGACATCCTCTCTTAAAATTTCATGACAAGTATGTCTTCTGTCTTACCCCCTGTTTCAGTTGACAATAAAATTGTTCCAGTCCCCCCAGTGAAGGCTTCCCAGCTGTTTAAGAATAGCTGCAGGCCGGCCGTATACGTTCAGAAGGTTTGGAGGATGGGGTTCTCTAGACGGCATACAAAACTTATTCGAAGGACCCCATTTGGTGCCTTCGTCGACATGCAGACGTTCACAGTCGACGGGCGACTGCTAGCAGACATCATAAGATGTCACAATGGAGGCGACGAGTTCATTTTTTGCGGAAAGCCAGTTCTATTCAGTGCCGACAAAGTCGCACTCATTCTGGGACTTCCAGCTCATGGGAAGAAGATCGACACGTCCAGCCAAATGTTCAACGGAAGGTTGTTCAGACGGTTTGGCCAGGGTTTAGATCTTCGCCAAGAAGGTTTGGAGAAGTTGATATTTCAACTCCGATCATCTAAAGTACAGGAGGATGTCGAGGACACCGTCCGACTTTGGATCGCATACATGTTGGCCATGTTTTTGGCTCCAAAGTCTAATCAGAGATGTCCACGGTATCTCATCCAGCACTTGGATGACTTAAGTCAACTGGATAGCATCGACTGGGCTTCGGCACTGAAGGAGTTGATTGTTCTGGCTCTCCCAGAAATAGCTGCTTGCTTGCGTTCGAGGAGCCGGTGCACTCAAAGAATGCAAAAAAAGTTAGGAGGCAGCCTACCCTGTTCGGATGCTCGGCAGCACTGGTGGTAAGGATTATTGAGACGCATAATTAGTGTTCTTAGTAAATTTTTTTTGTAATATTACATTATTTAATATCTAAAAAAATATCATGTTCAGGCATGGTTCCTCGAGCATACATCAATGCGAGAACCAGCATACCCTGATAAACTGCCCCGGCTGTTGAAGTGGTATGACCACCAAATGAAGATCCAATCGGTTCGGGTTGCCGACTTGCAGCCTCACGACTTGGTAAGCTAGTTCATTGCTCCATTGCTCTGACCATATTTTTCAACTTAATGCGTCAATATGTTCACTTAATATTAATTTGTTATCATCTTGCATTGCAGATGGAGGGAGCTACTGTACCATTGCCAGAAGAGCGCTGGCTTCTCACTCAGCAGAATGTAGCATCCCCTCAACCAACAGATACCTGCGCCCTCAACCAACGGATAGCTGCGCAGGATGTGCGAGTTGAGGACTGAATTGGAGTGCGTTAAGGATCAACTCGACGATGTCAGGCACAGGCTGTCCATTGCTGAGAGCCTCCTCAGTTCACTGCTCAGAAAGGAAAGTAATGCAATAAATGAGGACAAGGGAGACGGGAAAACAGAGAAGGTGCATTCCTTGGAGTTGGTCCTCCGCGAGCCTGGTAATGGAAATAGTGAAGATAAGAAGATGGAGGAGGACCATTCATCCGAGTGTCCAATTGAGACGGGAATGCAAAAGCAGAGGAGAAGAGATTGGAGGGGGATTTATTGGATGTTAAAACAGAGCATGGGAATGAAAATAAAGATGAATCCATATCCGAAATAAACTTGGCACCCCTGCGCCAAAGGATGATAATATGGATATAGAAATCATTGGAGTGCCTTCGCTTGTTAGGAGGGTTAAAAAAGAGCCGAGGAAGCGTAAGGCATCCACGGTCGTCGGAGAATGTTATGAGACAACCCGTCCTAAAAAGTCGGCGAAGACAGTGGGCACGTCAAAGCCCAACAAAACGGTCGAAGATGACCAAATTATTATTCAAAATTTTTTGAGCAAGCGACTAACCGACGAGATCGTCTACACAAATATGTTTTCTGGCGTTGTAACAAGAAAAAATCTTCAATATCTCATTAACAATGAAATGATAATAGATGATGTAAGTATATCAAGAAACCTGTTCTAGTTGTTGATTTTAGAATTATATTAATCAGTTTACATTGCATTGGCAGATAATTGATTCCGGCCAGGAGTTTCTGATGCGCAACTGGACAGAGCATCATGACTGATACCATAAGTACATATTTGCATCAGTTTTCGTATCTGCTCTGTGTCTGACTTCCTCATCACCTGCTCATGAACTTGCTGGAACATCAGGGGCTGCGATATTTGACAATGTATCGGATGAAGATAAGGCCCAATTCCGGTTTCTTTTCACCATAATAAACTCTGATAACTCGCACTGGCATTTGGTTGCTGTCGACATGGAAAGAAAGGTGTTCATGCACCTGAATTTATTGAAACGCAACCCGAAGTACAAGGCCAATGCAAGCAAATGGCATACAATTCTAGGCCACATATTCCATATCTACTGCGATAAGAAGGAAGCGATGACTTGGCCGATGGAAGATATTTCGGATTGCCCAAGCCAACCGACCGGATCGCTGGATTGCGGCCTATACTGTCTGAGATACATGGAATATCTTGCTCGATGGGACAATCCTGATATAAGATGGATTTCACGGATGAGGAAGTCAGAGATTACCAGCGACACTTAGCTGCGACGATATTGAGAGAGGGCCTAAACAAAAAGATTAGCGACATTGTCAAAAAATATTCTTAATTTTTTTATTCTTCTTTGAATAAAAATTGAATGTAACACTGATTAATATTTAATGCAAATGCACAAATTTTATATTGCGAGCAGGGGTGTCCTCGATGTATTCATATGTTTGCCTTCGTATGTTTTCGCCTTTCGGGTGTCACCGCGTAAGAGCTAGGTGTCGTAGCCAAGAGCTGGGGTGTCGTCGTGCTAAAATCTTTGGTGTCGGTTCGCGAGTACTGGGATGTCGTAGGTTTCCGCCTTTTGGGTGTCGCCGTGCAAGAGCTAGGGTGTCATTAGCCAAGAGCTGGGGTATCGTCGTGCTAAAATCTTCTGTGTCGGTTCGCGAGTACTGGGATGTCATAGGTTTCCGCCTTTCGGTGTCTCCGCGCAAGAGCTAGGGTGTCGGTAGCCAAGAGCTGGGGTGTCGTCGCGCTAAAATCTTTGGTGTCGGTTCGCGAGTGCTGGGATGTCGTAGGTTTCCGCCTTTCGGGTGTCGCCGCGCAAGAGCTAGGGTGTCGTTAGCCAAGAGCTGGGTGTCGTCGCGCTAAAATCTTCGGTGTCGGTTCGCGAGTACTGGGATGTCGTAGGTTTCCGCCTTTCGGGTGTCGCCGCGCAAGAGCTAGGGTGTCGTTAGCCAAGAGCTGGGGTGTCGTCGCGCTAAAATCTTTGGTGTCGGTTCGCGAGTACTGGGATGTCGTAGGTTTCCGCCTTTCGGGTGTCGCCGCGCAAGAGCTAGGGTGTCGTTAGCCAAGAGCTGGGGTGTCATCGCGCTAAAATCTCGGTGTCGGTTCGCGAATACTGGGATGTCGTAGGTTTCTGCCTTTCGGGTATCGCCGCGCAAGAGCTAGGGTGTCGTTAGCCAAGAGCTGGGGTGTCGTCGCGCTAAAATATTCAGTGTCGGTTCACGAGTACTGGGATGTCGTAGGTTTCCGCCTTTTGGGTGTCGCCACGCAAGAGCTAGGGTCGTTAGCCAAGAGCTGGGGTGTCGTCGTGCTAAAATCTTCGGTGTCGGTTCGTGAGTACTGGGATGTCGTAGGTTTCGCCTTTCGGGTGTCGCCGCGCAAGAGCTAGGGAGTCGTTAGCCAAAGCTGGGGTGTCGTCGCGCTAAAATCTTCGGTGTCGGTTCGCGAGTACTGGGATGTCGTAGGTTTCCGTTTCGGGTGTCGCCGCGCAAGAGCTAGGGTGTCATTAGCCAAGAGCTGGGGTGTCATCGCGCTAAAATCTTCGGTGTCGGTTCGCGAGTACTGGGATGTCGTAGGTTTCGCCTTTCGGGTGTCGCCGTGCAAGAGCTAGGGTGTCGTTAGCCAAGAGCTGGGGTGCCATCGAGCTAAAATCTTTGGTGTCGGTTTGCGAGTACTGGGATGTCGTAGGTTTCCGCCTTTCGGGTGTCGCCGCGCAAGAGCTAGGTGTCGTTAGCCAAGAGCTGGGGTGTCGTCGCGCTAAAATCTTCGGTGTCGGTTCGTGAGTACTGGGATGTCGTAGGTTTCCGCCTTTCGGGTGTTGCCGTGCAAGAGCTAGGGTGTCGTTAGCCAAGAGCTGGGGTGCGTTGCGCTAAAATCTTTGGTGTCGGTTCGCGAGTACTGGGATGTCGTAGGTTTCCGCCTTTCGGGTGTCGCCGCACAAGAGCTAGGGTGTCGTTAGCCAAGAGCTGGGGTGTCGTCGCGCTAAAATCTTCGGTGTCCTTTCGCGAGTACTGGGATGTCGTAGGTTTCCGCCTTTCGGGTGTCGCCGCGCAAGAGCTCGGGAGTCGTTAGCCAAGAGCTGGGGTGTCGTTGCGCTAAAATCTTCGGTGTCGGTTCGCGAGTACTGGGATGTCGTAGGTTTCCGCCTTTCGGGTGTCGCCGCGCAAGAGCTAGGGAGTCTGTTGGCCCAGATGGCAACCCAAGAGGGGGGGGATGAATTGGGTTCTTAAAATTAAGACTTTTTGGAAGATTTAAACTGATTTGCTCAAGATGTGCAAGTGAGTGAAATTAACTAATAGGCAATGCACAAGCAATTAATAAAGAGAGATAGAGAGAGAGAAAATATAGCACGACAAACACAAGATAATTTTATAGTGGTTCGGTGCAACCAACACCTACGTCCACTCCCAAGATTCACTTGGGTCCACACTATAATCTCTCTAGATTACAGCCGAGTTGTTTTCCAAGCTCACAACTCAAACTTGTTGTTTTCCCGGGTGAACAACGAACCCAGCTGGTTTTAACTCGGGCTTACCAGCACAAAACCCTACACGTTATTTTTCATGGGCTCACAACTAACCAAACACAAGCACTTCGGCTTGTAACGAGGTATACCAACCTCCACTGATTCAATCCACTGATTGAATCAGCAAACAATAAGAGTAAAAGTGTTTGAACAATGAAATGCTCCCCTTGAGCAAATATACAAATGAAGTACAAAATAAAGAGTTAGAAAAGCCTGATTGTATTGCAGATGGTAGTGGCTTTGGCTTTCTTCTTTCTTCTCTTTAACTCCTCTTGAAGTGTTGAATCACGCCTCAGCACGATTCTTGACCGTTGAAGACTTTGGAGTTGAGATGAAGCTTTTTCCTCTTTTGAAAATCCTCCGATTTGATCTTTGAAATGCTCTTGGATTTTCTTTTGACTTTTGTGGATTGAAGATCTGGAGCAGACGAAACTTCCTCTTGGATTTCACTCCTTTTGAATCACTCTCCTTTGAGCTTAAGGATTTTTCTAATATGCTCTGTTTTTTCCCTCTTTTCAAAAGATATTCTTTTCTCTCTTTTTGATTTTCTCTGGATTGTTTTGATTTGAAAAGAGCTCCTCTATTTATAGAATCTGCAAAAATATATCCGTTAGAGACAAGGAAAAATAGCTGTTATTTAAAAATCTTACCGTTGGAGCTGAGTTGGCATCCGTAAAAATCGCGTCCAGATTTGCTGGAGTCGACTCATGCTTTTCTCGAGTCGGCTTGAGCTCGTCTTACCAAAAATAGAAATGTTTAAAAAGGTTAGGGGTCGACTCGCTAAAAGTGAAGTGTCGACTCCTGAAAGTCGGGAGTCGACTCGAGAAAGACTTGGGGTCGACTCGTGAAGTGCTCAAAAAACACTCTTCTGGTGTCTGAGCGGAGTCGACTCGCACAGTCCAGGAGTCGGCTCGACAGAATCAGGGGTCGACTCGACAATTTCATGGGTCGACTCGACACAGAACACATTTCTGTACACTGAGCGGAGTCGACTCTAAACTCAGGAGTCGGCTCCGGAACGTATCAAAAATCAGAAACTTTTCTGATTGACATTAAAATCGTTCCAGATTTATTTTAATTCAATGTTTTGACTTGAATCAATAAATTAACATTTAGAATTGATTCAAGAACTAATTCCAAAAACTTATTGATTAAAACATGAATTATAAATTTCTTTTTGAAAGTTTGAATATTAGCTTAAAGTCACTTTCAAAATTGATTAAAGTTAAACTTGAGCATTCATATTGATTGTTCAAAATAAATTTGTTGCTCATTTAATAAACTCATTACATCCTTTAATAAACTCAATGGCTTTTAGTAATCATCAAAATCAAAAGGATTGGATCATATAATTTTTCTATAATCTTTCAACAATCTCCCCCTTTTTGATGATGACAAAAACATTGAGTTTGTTCATGATTGATTAGTGAATTATTTTGTTTTCATAGTTAGGCTTAGGCTCCCCCTTAATGAGGTAGCTCCCCCTATGAAACTTAATTAAATATCTCATTGTTTATCTCATTTTCACAATCATAGAACTATAAAATTCTCCCCCTTTTTTGTTATCAACAAAAAGGTATAGAATCATAAACATTCATTCAAATTCATTCATTGAAATAGGGAAATAGAGAATTCATTTCATTCAAAGGTCTAATACATCAAAAGGTTCAATACATTGACTTCAAAATGAAAGCATAATTAAAACTTCAGTACAAAACAAGGATTGAAACTCTAGTAACTCAAAAATGAGTTCTTACAATTCTAGTTAGATGATCTACTATATTTTTCATTCCTTCAGATTGAATTTTAACATAATCTTGAGTTTTTAATCAACAAAGGTGCAAGCACTCTGAATTTTGTCTTGAAGCTCGGCGTTGCTCTTTGCATATGTCTCTCCATCTCCACATATATCCTTAAGTTCTTCAAAAATATTCTTGAGATCACCACTTAAGGATGCCGATGAAGAGCCGAGAGTGGACTCAATCTTTGAGATACGATCATCAAGAGAATAAAGAGTCTCTCTCAAATTCATAAACTTATTCTCAAATCAGTTTTAAGCTTTCAGATTGATCTTCAAGTAAGGCTTTGAGTTGCATAAGTTGTTGATCTGAAAAACTAGCAGAAGATGAAGTTTGAACAAAAGTTGGAACTGGGCTGGAGCAGAGGAGAAATCAAAGGGCTCGGAGGTGCAGGCAAAGGATGTCTAACAGAGGGTCCTGCAGCCTCAGTATCTGTAGCTCTATCTTCTGTCACTCCTTTCCTTTCCCATTTCCATTCTTTTTGATAAACCCCATCCTATGAATTGTTGCCAGGCTATAAAAATCAGTGTGTCTTAGATTCTTCATAGGCTCATTATCAAAATCACCACCCTTGGCTTCGAAAAATCATTGTAAGGATCATGCCATAGGCAGACTAGATTTCTTTTCCCTCCACAATCTGCATGTACCAAAAATCATGCTGGGAAGATTGATAGGCTTGCCTGTCACTATGGCATCCATTACAAAGACATCTCTCTCAGAACATAGTCAAATCTACCAGTTTTGGAAAGAGAATCCTACTGCAGATATTGTGTAGTAATCTCAATTCTAAAGAAAGCTGATTAGCAAATACCTCTTCAAATCCAACCAATTCCTGTTTAATAATTGATAAAGCTGGGGCTCGTCTCAGAAGAAAAGGTAGAAGTGCCAGACAAGGGTAAATTCAACAATCTAGAAAAATCTGGGTAACAGATAGTCTGACTCCTCTCACATTGCTAATAAGCCCATGGTCTCCTCTAGACAAATTCTTGTAAAATTCTTTAACCAAAGAGGGATAGGTCGGGCACTCCAGAGAACAAATTTTCTCCCAACCCATCTCGATAAGTGTCTCCCACTAGAAAGCCCTCATTCTCAAATAATTCAAAATCCACCTTCCTACCTGTGGTAATGATCCTATCCGCTAGACGATCTACCTGAAGACGAGGCAGCTGGAGCAGTCGGAGTGGAAGCAGATGAAGTGGAGTCCGTGCTCGGAGAAGGTTCACGCACGGGACGCTTAACCGTCTTCTTCACGGAGCGCTTCCTCTTGATTCCACCCGCCACAACACTCGATCCTCTAGTTTTGGTGCCATTGATGATTGGAGGTGATAATCAGGGATTATTGGGAGTTTGGAAGGTTTGGAATGAACGTGGAGAGAGTATTTTGGATTGGGGTCGAATAGAATGAGCGACGAGTCGACTCTGCCCTAGAAAAATCAATTTGGGACCACCTCGAGTCGGCTCGCGCAAAGTGTCGACTCGGCACAGACACAGAAAGGCCATCCCGACTGGAGTCGACTCGCGCCAAGAGGGGTCGACTCCGAGAGTTTCAGTTGAAACCGAGTCGACTCCGATACTCTCGAGTCGGCTCCGAGACCATTTCAGAGAAAATCATGAAATTTCTGAAATGATCCGGAATTGATCATAAAAATTGATAAAAATCATGGATATGAGTGAATCAATTGATATGAGTTCTAGATAAATTTCCTTAAGATTTTGAGATTTGAAAGAATCTAGATAAATTTCCTTAGGGTTTCAAATTCATTCTAAAGGATTACAAATTCCTAACTCTCCTCTAAGATAACAAAATCTTTCTTCATTTAAAGGTTTTGTAATATGTCAGCTAATTGTTCTTCAGTGTTAACATAATCAAGACAAATTTCATTATTAGCTACATGTTCTCTTATAAAATGATATCTAATTTCTATGTGTTTTGTTCTTGAATGTTGAATTGGATTTTTAGTTAATTGATTGCACTAGTGTTATCACATCTTATGGGTGTTTTATCAAGTGTGATACCATAGTCTTCAAGTTGTCGCTTAATCCATAGGATTTGCGCACAGCAACTTCCAGCTGCTACATATTCAGCTTCAGTAGTTGATAATGCAACTGAATTTTGCTTTTTGCTAAACCATGTGATTAAGTTACTTCCTAAGAATTGGCATGCACCACTTGTGCTTTTTCTATCTAATTTACATCCAGCATAATCAGAATCAGAATATGCAATTAGGTTTAATGTTGAGTCTCTAGAATACCATAAACCTACATTTTTAGTTCCACTTAATATCTTAAATTCTTTTAACAGCAATTAAATGTGATTCTTTAGGTTCAGATTGAAAATCTAGCACATAAACATACTGAAAACATAATATCTGGTCTACTTGCTGTTAAATAAAGAAGGGATCCGATCATACCTCGATAATACTTTTGATCACCTTTTTACCTTCTTCATCTTTGTCCAGCTTGCATGAAGGACTCATTGGAGTTCCGAGGGGTTTCATTGTTTCCATACCAAACTTTTTGAGTAGTTCTCTTGTGTATTTGGTTTGGTTGATAAAGATTCCCTCTTTGCTTTGTTTGATTTGGAGTCCAAGGAAGAAGTTGAGTTCTCCCATCATGCTCATCTCGAATTCTCCCTGCATCAACTTTGCAAATTCTTGACAAAGAGAATCGTTAGTAGCACCAAAAATAATGTCATCTACGTATATTTGTACTACAATAAATCTTTACTTTTTCTTTTCAAAAATAAAGTTTTATCAACATTTCCTCTTGTAAAATCATTTTCAATTAAGAATTTACTTAATCTATCATACCAAGCTCTAGGTGCTTGTTTCAAACCATATAAAGCTTTGTGCAATTTAAAAACGTGATTTGAAAATTCATGATCTTCAAAACCTGGTGGTTGTTCTACATAAACTTCTTCATTTATAAATCCATTTAAAAATGCGCTTTTAACATCCATTTGAAATAAGTTAATATTCATATGACATGCAAATGCAAGTAATAATCTAATGGCTTCTAATCTAGCTACAGGTGCAAAGGTTTCATCAAAATCAATACCTTCTCTTGATTATATCCTTTTGCAACTAATCTAGCTTTGTTTCTAATTACTATGCCATTTTCATCTAATTTATTTCTAAATACCCATTTTGATCCTATTACTGAATGATTTTTAGGTCTTTCAACTAAAGTCCAAACATTATTTCTAGTAAATTGATTTAATTCTTCTTGCATAGCTAACATCCAATTATTATCTTTTTCAGCTTCTTCAATAGTTTTAGGTTCAATTTGAGATACAAATGCAAGATGATTACTAATATTTCTCATTATGATCTAGTTCTTATTCCTTGAGATGGATCACCTATAATCAATTCCTTGGGATGACTATAGGCATATCTCCAATCTCTTGGAAGATCTATATCATTATGATCATAACATCATCGTCCTTATGTGAATCATCATCTTTAGCTTCTTGTTCATGATCAGAAGATACTTCAATATTAAGTTTTTCAAGATCTTTTTCAATTATGTTTGTATCTTCCTCATCATCAATCTTTTCAGAAGATGCTAAAGATTCATCAAAAACTACATGAATGGATTCTTCTACTACTTAAGGTTTTCTTGTTAAATACTCTATAGCTTTACTAGTGTTGAATATCCTAGAAAAATTCCTTCATCAGATTTAGCATCAAATTTTCCTAAGTTATTTTTACCATTATTATGAATGAAACATTTACATCCAAATGCATGAAAGTATTTTATATTTGGTTTTCTTTCATTCCATAATTCATAAGGTGTTTTCTTTAATATTGGTCTTATTAAAGCTCTATTTAAGATGTAACATGCTGTGTTAATAGCTTCCGCCCAAAAGTACTTTGGTAAGTTGCTTTCACATAGCATGGTACGGGCCATGTCTTCTAAGTTCTATTTTTCCTTTCAACTACACCATTTTGTTGTGGAGTCCTAGGGGCTGAAAAATTATGATTAATTCCATTTTCAGCAAAAGTTTCAAATAATGATTTTCAAATTCTGTTCCATGATCACTTCTTAGAGACACTATGGTAGTGTTTTTCTCATTTGTGACTTTCTTGAAGAATTTCAGAAATATGAGAAAGTCTCATCTTTGTGAGCTAAAAACATTACCCAAGTGTATCTAGAATAATCATCTACAATCACAGACCATATTTCTTTCCTCCTAGACTTGTGGTTCTAGTTGGTCCAAAAGATCCATGTGAAGTAGCTCTAAGTGGCCTAGAAGTTGAAACAATGTTTTTAGATTTGAAAGAACTTCTAGTTTGTTTTCCAAATTGACATGCATCACAATTTTATTATTTTCAAAATCTAGTTAGGTAATCCTTTAACTAAATCCATTTTAATTAGTTTTGAAATAAGGTGTGTGCTTGCATGACCTAATCTACGATGCCACAACCAACCAATCTCATTTATGTTAGCATTGTCAGCAATTAAGCAATGATTACTCAAAGATAATTTGTCTAAATCAATCAAGTATACATTGCCATTCTATAACCAGTAAAACAATGCTATCATCAATGGGATTAGAACAGTGCATATAGAAGATTTAAATGAAACATTAAAACCTTTATCACATAATTGACTTATACTAATTAGATTATGCTTCAAACCATCAACATAAAGTACATTATCAATAAATGTAGATGGAGTTATTTGAATTTACCAAGGCCCATGATTTGACCTTTACCGTTATCGCCAAACGTAACAACTCCACCTTTCTTTTCTTCAGGGTGATGAATTGATCTTTGTCACCCGTCATATGTCTTGAGCAGCCACTATCAAGATACCACTTTTTCTTTGATCTTTTGGCTACAAGACATTCCTGCAAATAATCAAACTTTATGTTTAGGTACCCAAGCTTTCTTGGGTCCTTCATGGTTAGTAGCAACAAAAATTGTTCCTTTCGGAACCCATATTTTCTTAGCTTTAACATTTAACTTGTTGTTATTATTTAACGTTTTGCATTCAAAGATTTATGACCTTTTTCATTACATTTAAACAAGTTATATTACTTTGGTTGGCTTTTATAAAAATATTCTTTAAAGATTTTGTTTCCTTAATGTGTTATATCCTAAACCAGCTTTGTCAAAACAGCTTTTTGACTATCTAAATCATGTTAAGTTTAGTTGAACTTAAGTGAATTTCTCAACAATGTCTTTATATTTTTTAACATCTTTCTTAAGAGTCATTTTCTTTAACTTGCTGTTCTTTATCTAAAGCTAAAGTTTCTAATTGATCTTTTAAATCTTTTGTTGAGTTTTAGTTTCAGATTTCAACAAATCTATTTCTTGATTAAGATTATCTTTTTCTTTTAAGTTCTTCTTTTTCATTAGTTAAGTTCTTAACTTCTAAAGCTAATTCATTTTTACTTTTAGCTAAGCTAATATTGTCATTTTTCAAAAACTTATACTTCTTTTTCAAGGATTTAAAATCAATCATAAGTTCATTGAAAGCCTCAAACATTTCATCAAATGTAAATCATCATTTGAGTTTTCAGAACTTACCTCATTGTCGTTGTCGTCGTTTTGGCCATGAAGCAAATTGCAACTTCCTTTTGTTCTTCTTCTTCGGAGAAGATTCATCAGACCAAGTTGCCATGTATGCTTTTTCTTTTTCTTGTAGGCCTTTTTCAGAAAGGACATCATATCTAAAATGCCCTGGTTTTTACATTCATAGCATACTAAGGGCTCTTTCTCTTTTCCTTTTCCTTGTCTTTTTATCTTTTTCTCCTTCCATTTTTGCTCCAAATTTCTTTTTGTGGAAGGGCCTTTTTCTCATAAATTTCTGAATTTTTGCAAGAGAGCTGTCTCATCATCATCATCATTCACTCATCACTGCTGCTCTTCCTTTTCTGCAGCTTTGAGGGCATGGTCTTCTTCTTTTTGTTTCCTCCTCAACATGCTGCTTCATTGAAGCTCATGGGTCATTAGGATCCTAGAAGCTCCTCTAAAGGTAATGTTGAGGTCCTTTGCTTCTTGGATTGCAGTCACTTTTGCTTCCCACGATCTTGGTAGTGACCTAAGAATTTTGCGACAAGTCAGCATTAGAATAAATTTACCAAGACTTTTCAAACCATTCACAATATCAGTAAATCTAGTGAACATGCATGTGATGGTTTCAGTTTGTTCCATGTAAATAATTCATATTTATGAACCAAAATATTTATTTTGATTCTTTTACTTGGTTTGTTCCTTCATGGTATTTCCAACCTATCCCAAATTTCTTTTGCGGAATTACATGTTGAGATTCGGTTGAATTCATTTGATCTAAGGAACAATATAAAATATTAATGGCCTTAGCATTTAGTTGTGCCATTCCTATCATTATCATTCCAATCCCTTTCGGGCTTAGGAACAATAGTGCCATCAATAAGGTGTGTGGGTGTACTAGGTCCATTAATTATACACCCCACAATTCATAATCAGAAGCTTGAATGAATATCTCATTCTAGCTTTCCAATATGAATAGTTGGTTCCATTAAATAAAGGAGGTCTATTCGTAGAATGACCTTCAGCAAATGAACCAATTTGTGTTGCCATTTGGATCTTTAGCCCTTGATCGTGAGATCAAATTCTAAATGAGCACTTGCTCTGATACCAATTGTTGGCCCAGATGGCAACCCAAGAGGGGGGGGGTGAATTGGGTTCTTAAAAATTTAAGACTTTTTAACTTTAATGATTAGCTTAGCAAGATGTGCAAGTGAGAAATTAACTAATCAATACACAAGCAAAATAAGAGAGATAGAGATAGAGAAAATAAGCACGGCAAACACAAGATAATTTTAGTGGTTCGGTGCAACCAACACCTACGTCCACTCCCAAGATTCACTTGGGTCCACACTATAATCTCTCTAGATTACAGCCGAGTTGTTTTCCAAGCTCACAACTCAAACTTGTTGTTTTCCCGGGATCACAACGAACCCAGCTGGTTTTAACTCGGGCTTACCAGCACAAAACCCTACACGTTGTTTTTCACGGGCTCACAACTAACCCAACACAAGCACTCCGGCTTGTAACGAGGTATACCAACCTCCACTGATTCAATCCACTGATTGAATCAGCAAACAATAAGATAAAGTGTTTAACAATGAATGCTCCCCTTGAGCAAATATACAAATGAAGTATAAAAAAAGGGTTAGAAAAGCCTGATTTTGCAGATGGTAGTGGCTTTGGCTTTCTTCCTTCTTCTCTTTAACTCCTCTTGAAGTGTTGAATCAGCCTCAGCAAGATTCTTGACCGTTGAAGTCTTTGGAGTTGAGATGAAGCTTTTTCCTCTTTTGAAAATCCTTCGATTTGACCTTTGAAATGCTTTGGATTTTCTTTTNCCTAAGGAATCACATTTAATTGCTGTTAAAAGAATCTTTAGATACTTAAATGGAACTAAAAATGTAGGATTATGGTATTCTAGAGACTCAACCTTAAAATTGATTGCTTATTCTGATTCTGACTATGCTGGTTGTAAGTTAGATAGAAAGAGTACAAGTGGGGCATGCCAACTTTTAGGAAGTAACTTAATCTCATGGTTTAGCAAGAAGCAAAATTCGGTTGCATTATCCACTGCTGAGGCAGAGTATGTTGCAGCTGGAAGTTGCTGTGCTCAAATCCTTTGGATTAAGCGACAACTTGAAGATTATGGTATCACACTTGATAAAATACCTATTAAATGTGATAATACTAGTGCATCAATCTAACTAAAAATCCAATTCAACATTCAAGAACTAAACACATTGAAATTAGACATCACTTTATTAGAGAACATGTAACTAACAAAGATGTTTGTCTTGAATATGTTAATACTAATGATCAATTAGCTGATATCTTTACCAAACCTTTGAGTGAGAAAGATTTTGTTATCTTAGAGGAGAATTAGGAGTTTGTGATCCTTTAGAATATTTTCTGAAACTCTTAAGGACAACAACTATCTAGACTTCATTAATTTCTTGAAAATCCTCTATGTTCAATAAGGAAATTTATCTAGAAAGTTGATTCATTGTTTCCCCAATTGTTAAGGAACACTTATCTAGAGTTTGATGATTAATTTGATCAGTTTCAGATCCTTGAAATTGAATTTTTCTCTGAAACTATTGTGGAGTCGACACCTTCAGTTTGTGGAGTCGACACCTTCTTATTTTGATGTTCTGTCTGGGCAATTAGAGCCGACTCTGGCTTCTGTAGAGCCGACTCTAATTCGGGCGCTGACAGATTTTCTGGTTCGGAGCCGACACCTCGTTTTCGGGAGTCGACTCTAAGTGGAACTAGGTCAAAATAAAAAGGCGGAGTCGACCCCAAATGATTTCTATCGTCTCCTAAACCCTTTCCAAAACCGTTCCAAACCGATTCCAAACCCTCCAAATCCCTCAAAACCTCAATAACTCATTCCAATCGAATCCAATGGCTCCTAAAAGGCGTGCGATTGTTGGTTCGTTCCCATCGGAGGCAACCGACGTCATCTTCTTCATCTGCCACTCAAGATGACTCTCCACCCTCACCATCTTCTCCAAAAGTAGACCAATTAGCTGGTAAGGCCATTACAACCGGAAGAAAGTAGATTTCATTTTTTATTCGGAAGGCTTTGCTATTGGACGATTTGTTGAAGGAAATGGGATGGGAGAAAGTCTGCTCTTTGGATGTTCCTACCTACCCTGCCCTTGTAGAGAGTTTTATAATGATTTAAGTAGAGGAGAGGGAGGATTAGTAAGTTTTGTAAGAGGAACAAAGTGATCATCACAGCCGAGATTCTTGGAAATTTATTGGAAATGCCTACTATTGGACTATTGA
Organism: Calamus simplicifolius; assembly: GCA_900491605.1. Lineage (NCBI taxonomy): Eukaryota > Viridiplantae > Streptophyta > Magnoliopsida > Arecales > Arecaceae > Calamus > Calamus simplicifolius. The sequence continues at coordinate 296,141 of UESW01001371.1, forward strand.
ATATCAACATGAAGATAGAGGAGGTGCCCTATCAAGGATGTTAGGGAGAGAAGTTCTGAGTTTGAAGAAATCATTAGCAATCAACTTAATTTGGAACTCAGACTACTTCACAATATTTGTGGAAGAATTTTTTCCTAAAATTGGAAGGTTTGAGTATGTCTCGGAGCGAGACATCTTGATGGACTGCATTCTCACTGGAAGACCTGTTAATCTTGCTGGTATGATGATTGGTATATGGCAGAGGCAGCTACTAAGAAGAGATCAACACTGCCATATGGTATGATTCTAACCTTAGTCTTTAGAAGCCAAGGTGTGCTAATAATGGATAATGAGCCACTAAGAAAATTAAGACATACTGATTACTATAGTGTCTCTACAATTCACCGATGGGCTTCAGAAAAGAGAATGTTTGGATAAAAAGAGGACAAGAGACCAGAGCAGAAGAAGTTAGAGTTAGAGGAGGTCAGAGGAGAGGATATTCCTGGACCATCTACTGCTGGACCTTCTAGTGGCTGGACCAGCACTCACCCTCCACATCAGTCAGCTTGGCATCTGAAGATTTTCTGAGGAGCAAATTGGTCAGCTCAGAGCTTTACTGGCTGAGTATGATAGTCAAAGGAAATGAGAAGTTGAAAGAAATTGAATCTCAAGGCTTGACATGATTTCTTTTTGGCAAATCGTAGAATCCTTTAGCTGATCTTCATAAGATTTTTGAAAGGATGGAAGGCATTGCAGACGGTTCTGGAGTATCTTCATGCTACAAGTCAACTAAAGAAAGATATTGACCTTGCCGTTTCTCAAATTGAAGCTTGTCTTGAAAGTTTAAGAAAACTCAAAAAGATGATATTATGGAAATGATTGGACATCTGAAGAAAATTGTGTACAAGCATGTTTGATTTGTCTTATCCTATTTGTATCTTAGGATTTCTTGTGAGTTGTAGGAATTACTTGAATTGAATAGACTTGAATGTACTTGAATGACACATGTAATGAATCTTGCATTGGAATACAATTACACTTTTATTGCAAATTTGTCTATGATTGATCCAATCTATCTCTATGATTAATTGAACCAACGACCCGCTCTGATAACCTTTTTATTGTTTTTAAAATTCACCTTATTGCTGATAACAAAAAAGGGGGAGAGATAATTGTATATGCATAAAAAAAAGAAGAGAAAGAAAAGAATTTTTTGCATAAAAAGGGGGAGAAAAAATGAGAAAAAAAAATGTTCAATTGAGTTTATCTATCATAGGGGGAGTTATTCAATGCAGGGGGAGCTTAATAATTTCTATATTAAAATCTTGATCATTTTATTGAACTCATGTATTTTTAAAGTTCATTTTGAAATTGGCATCAAATTCTCTATTACAAGTTTAAAGCTTTAACTGACTATAATTCTTAGTTCAAATGAATTTTTTAATGCATATACTCAAAGTTTTTGTCATCATCAAAAAGGGGAGATTGTTGACCCAATTGAGGATTTTGATGATTAACAAAACTATTTGAGTATAACATTTGAAGTTACTAATGATTTTGATTAAGTTTTTCAGTTATAAGTCGATTTATGATCAAAATCATGAGTCAAATCAAGTTCTGGTTCGAATCTAATGTCAAGGTAAGACTTGCAGACATTAGAGTCGACACATGGAATCGCAGAGCCGACTCCGAAAACGGCACGGACTTAGAGTCGACTCCGGACTGTTAGAGCCGACTCCATCAGAAAAGACAGAACGTGGTTTTTCAGGCCACGACTTAGAGTCGACTCCCGGACTGTTAGAGTCGACTCCAGAAGAATTTTGTGTCGACCCCAGAAAAGTCAGAGACGACTCCAGATCAAGCGGATTAAATTTTCGAGTTAGAGCCGACTCCAGAAAAGTTAGAGCCGACTCCAGAATGTCAGACGCGACTCCAGAACTGTCAGAACGACTCTAAACTTTAACTTTATCTTTTTAATCCCAACGGCTATTGTATTTATGGATCTAATCCTTTTTCACTTGTTTCTAACGGATAGTTTTAAACTATTTATGGATTAATGATCTATAAGAAGAGGGTTTGCTGCATCCAAAAAAAGAGAAAAGAGACAAAAAGAAAAGAATAGAGAAAATCTTTGAAATCCATCAGAAAAGAAAAGAGGGAAAACCTGAAGGAAAGATCATACTGATTCCCCAAAAGAAAAGAGAGAGATTCCAAGCTTTTGTTCTATTTAGAAGAAATCTCAAGAAAAGAAGGAAGCCCTAGTTTTTTGATCTTCTGAGCTTCAAGAGCATTGAAAGGAAGATCCACCCAAAGAAGAGAAGAAGAAGCCACCAAGATCTGCAAATCAGGCTTTGGTTCCTAATCTTTATTTCTGTTTTATTATTGTATATTTGCTCATTGAGGAGCTTTTGTTTTGTAAAAAATTATTTTTGCTGGGTCAATCTGGGGATTGATTCAGTTGAGGCTAGTTAGCCTTGTGCAAGCATTTGCTTGTGGTTAAGGTTTTGTGCTGGTGAGCCTTGAAAACCAGCTGGGTTCGTTGTGCACCCGGAAAAACAACAAGTTTGAGTTGTGAGCTTGCAAAACAACTCTGCTGTAATCAGATTGATTATAGTGTGGACCCAAGAGATACTTGGGAGTGGACGTAGGTGTAGGTACACCGAACCACTATAAAATATCCTGTGTTTGCCGTGATTGTCTCTTATCTTTAATTCTCTATTTGTGCATACTTGTTTTAATCCGTGCGAATCTAAGTTTTATTTCCGCTGGGGTTTATTTTCAAAAGAGTTTAGATTTTTGAAAAACCCAATTCACCCCCCCCCCCCCTCTGGGTTGCTATCTGGACCAACATCTTGACATTCTGCAAGTAGGAATATCGTTTCCAATGAGTAATATGTCGTCTACATAAAGTACTAAGAAAACTATTGTGCTCCCACTAACCTTCTTGTATACACAAGGTTCATCTTCATTCTTAATGAAACCAAACTCTTTGATTGCTTCATCAAACGAAGATTCCAACTCCGAGATGCTTGCTTTAATCCATAAATGGATTTTTGGAGTTTGCATACCTTATGCGAATCTTTTGGACTAACAAAACCTTCGGTTTGTGTCATATACACATCCTCGAATAGATTTCCATTTAGAAATGCTGTCTTGACATTCATTTACCATATTTCGTAGTCATAATACGCAGCTATGGCAAGAAGAATTCTAATAGATTTACGCATGACTACAGGTGAGAAAGTTTCATCATAGTCTATACCATGCGTTTACTTGAAACCTTTTGCAACCAGTCGTGCTTTATAGGTATGCACATTGCCATTCATGTCGGTTTTTTTCTTAAAATCCATTTACACCCAATAGATTTAATACCATTAGGTGGATTAATCAAAGTCCATACTTGATTATCTCATACATGGATTGCATTTTAGACTTCATGGTTATAAGTCATTTCTCAGAGTCAGTGCCTTTCATAGCTTCTTGGTAGCATGTAGGCTCATTTTGATCTATGAGCATCACATCATGATTATCAGTAATGAGAAAACCATATCTCTCAGGCTCGTGACGAATTCTACCAGTTCTACGTGGCCCTTGTGTTAGTGGTTTAGGTTCAGCAACTACTTGTGAGTTGGATTGAACATCCATCATCGGTTCCATGTAAATTTGTGGTTCTCGAACTTTTTCGAGTTGAATTTTACTCCCACTAGTTCTGTTGGAAATAAATTCTCTTTCCAAAAAGTGACCATTACGAGCAACAAACACTTTGTTCTCTGATGGGTAGTAAAAGTAGTATCCTTTTGTTTCTTTAGGATATCCCACAAATATGCACTTATCTGATTTGGGTGCTAATTTGTCAGACAATTGACGTTTGACATAAGTGTCATAGCCCCATATCTTTAGAAAAGACAAACTAGGAGGTTTCCCAGTCCACAACTCATATGGTGTCTTTTGAATCGATTTTGATGGAATTCTATTCAATATGAACGCAGCAGTTTCCAGGGCATATCCCCAGAAGGATATTGGAAGATCTATTTGACTCATCATTGATCGAACCATATCCAATAAAGTTCGATTTCTCCTTTCGGAAACACCATTCCATTGTGGTGTTCCTAGAGGAGTCAATTGTAAATTATCCCACAATCTTTGAGATGGTCAGAAAACTCTTGACTTAAATATTCACCACCACGATCTGATCGAAGTATCTTAATATTTTTACTAAGCTGATTTTGTACTTCATTTTTGAATATTTTGAACATTTCAAAGATTCAGATTTATGTTTCATTAGGTATACATATCCATACCTGCTGAAATCATCAGTAAAAGTGATGAAATACAAATAACCTCCTCTGGCCAGTGAACTTAATGGTCCACATACATCGGTATGTATAAGGGCCAATAAATCTGTGGCTCTTTCACCTTGTCCTGTGAAAGGAGCCTTAGTCATCTTACCCATCAAACAAGATTCGTATGATTCATATGATTCAAAATCAAATGAATGTAAAAGCTCATTTTGATGAAGTTTTGATATACGCTTCCCATTTATATGGCCTAAGCGACAATGCCAAAGATAGGTAGGATTTAAATTGTTTGATTTAAACCTTTTAGTATTAATGTTATAAACAACTTGTAATTTGTTTCATCAAAGTTTAGAACATAGAGCCCATTTAATAATTGAGCAAAACCATAATAAATGTCTCTATGATAGATGGACATAGAATTATTCTCAATAATAAATTTAAAACCATCTTTGTCTAAACTTGAAACTGAAATAATGTTACTGCTCATAGCAGGCACATAGTAACAATTGCTTAAAGTCAAAACAAGTCTATTAGGTAAAGGTAATTCATAACATCCTAAAGATAATGCAGCAACTCTTGCTCCATTTGCAACTCGTAGGTCCACTTCACCTTAAGCCAATTTTCTACTTTGTCTGAGACCCTGCACATTTACACAAATGTGAGATCCACATCCAGTATCTAATACCCATGATGTAGAAGTAGACTAATTGACTTGTATAACATAAATACCTGAGATTGTGGCTTCATTAGCCTTCCTCTTTTTCAGATCCTCCAAATACAGTTTGCAATTCCTTTTCCAATGACCTGGTTTATTGCAAAAGAAGCAAACTCCTTCCTTGGGCTGTTTCGGCTTGGGCTGGGGCTTAGGCCTTTTAGCTTTGGTCTCACCTTGTGCTTTGCCTTTGCCTTTGTCCTTGCCACTCCTCCTTTTGTCCTTTTCCGTTTGAACCATCAAAACATTATTGGTCACCTTAATGTTTTGTTCAGCATTCTTGAGCATCCCATGCAACTCCATTATAGACTTATCCATTTGGTGCATATTGTAATTCATCACAAATTGGTCATAGTTGGAAGGCAAGGAGGCAAGGATCATATCTGTAGCCAACTCCCTGGTAAGTGGAGCACCAAGTTTCTTAAGTCTATCAATGTAACTCTTCATCTTGAGCACATGAGTACTCATAGAGCTACCTGGAATCATTTTGCATCCATTCAATGCCTTAGTGATTGCAAACCTCCCTTGTCTTGCTTGCTCTTGGAACATTTCTTGGAGGTGTACAATCATATTGTACACTTCCATGTCCTCCATTTGCTTCTGAAGCTCGGAGTCCATGCTAGCAAGCATAAGACAAGTCACATCCAAAGAGTCGTCTTTATGCTTATTGTAAGCATTTCTTTCATCTCTTGGAGCATCAGCAGCAGGTACAACTGGGATTGGAGTGTCTATGACATACAACTTCCTTTCTTGCTTAAGAACAATTCTTAAGTTACAATGCCAGTCAAGGAAGTTTGTGCCATTCAATTTTTCTTTTTCGAGAACCGATCGCAAAGTAAGATTAGATGTGTTGTTTGATGCCATAATCTATATACAAGGAGTTACAGAGTTGATATCTTTATTTAAACCATTTCAATTATTCTCACTATTTATCAAATTAACAACCCTTTAATGTTAATTTGGAAACTTTTTCAATCTTTCGATATTTCTTAGTGAGTTAAGATCCATGTTTACTAAACTTTAAGTCAGCTTTGGCATGACACTTAAAGTCTAGTTATTTAGGTAGGAAACGTCTTTCCAATTACATCATATGTAACTCTTACTATGGGATTGACATCACATGTCCCGACATACTAATCCCATTAATTCCATAGGCCCAAAACCATTTTGATAGCCTATTTAAGTCTAACCATTTCGACGTGAGGATAGCACTTTTATCCACCCTACCTAACTAAGATGGTCTAATGCACCCTGCTTTGGCAGAACCTACATTTAGACGATCAAAGCCTTGATAGGTATCGAACTATGGGAGGTATTTTATGACTTAATATTAATAGAGGGACTTTATTGTTTTAAGTATATGATGACTATTCTATGGGACCAAAGTTACATACATCATCTATATAACATCTCATGCATGCATATATAAAACATAAATGTGTCATAGCATGGCCCATGAACTAAGTAAATCATTATTACGATGTCATAGCATAACCATATGCTTGGTCTACCATTGATGACATGAACCTTTTGCTTGGAGCATCATCACTATGATCTCTTTTGATTGACATGAATGGCCTCCATATTTTACATTAAAAGAAAATCTACATTCTAAGCTAGTGGAATAAATAGATTACATCAAGATAACGACACACAGGCCGATAAACTAATTACAATAAAATTGTCGACATGCAAGCCAATGTAATCAACAAAACCATAATAAACCTGCCAATCACATGAGTCTAAAGGGCCATGCTATGCATCACGCATAATACATAAAACTGTCCAAGAAAATGTTTTTCTTGTACAGTTCTAGTACTATCAAAATTAGGGTTTGAGATTGTGTCATGCACGCAAATTAGGGTTTTTTTGTTAAAACCCAACTATCAATCTAATTGACAACCCCACCTTGACGGATGATTATTTCAGCGTTCAAACAAATTAAACACAATAAATCTATTTGATTCTAATCATATTAGAATTGTTTAACAATTAAACAAATCACCATATTAATTCCATAGACGTATAGTTATTCACATCACATGTACAATAATCTCATTTAACAGTACGCATCACACATCCATATAATCAGATGAAATCAATTTAATTGAATCCACAAGTCTGTCTCTGATACCACTGATGGGAATTTAGGAGTCTAATGCCAAAAATATGCAGCGGAAAAATAACCTAAATCTCCAGAAGGATCTATGTGGTTCAATTAAATTGATTAGGGAATGAGAATCATACCTTATGTGAATAAAATTATTTTTGATGAGATAGAACTTTAGGTGCTGCGAAACCACAACTCCCTCTACGGTATCCACACGAATGACCACTTCGCAATGGGACTCAGTGTGCTAGCACTCTCTAGAACTCTTCTAGATCAGTCCAAAAATAATTTCACTAAAACTCTCATTTTTATGGTGCGCAGTGTTTCTCTGCGCATCTCATGTTGATGACAAGCGTCGTCGCAACAACATCCATTTATAATGATAATATCCTATTCAAAATAGAATATTCTCATTAATAGGACTCTTAATTTTGGAATCCAAAAAGACACGTGCACATCTAATGTTAAGAGTTTCAGAATCCAAAAAGACATGTCTTCTCATTCCCTGCACATCTAATGTTAAGAGTTTCAGAATTCAAAAGGACACAATAGTAAAGATTATTATTTATTTCCACTATGCATCATTCCTTGTGTGCAACCCTGTAGGTTCACTCAATGTTGGCAGTAGGACTAAAACCCTTTCGGGCCTACAAGACATAATTGGTCTCTAGCAAGACATTATGTCTACCCAAATTGAGTGAAGATCGTCGATCCGACTTTACCTAGTAAATGCCAATTATCTAGTCCCTTTGTCACACGATATTTAGTGATCAAGTATGAGGCATAGATCATATCTCTCATAGATTGTTTAATCACAAGTTTTTCTTGATTCCAGAGTTTGACTGAATAAACCAAATGTTATTGATAACTTCTTATCAATTCATTTGGGCATGGCCATGTACTTTTCTCAGTCTCACTCTTCAAGAGCGCCCAAAATATCTCTATCAAATTAATGAGAGGGATAAATTCCTTCACGAACACTCATATCCCTAAACGTAGTTTATTCCATATCCAATCACAGTCTTATGATCATCTGGTTAAAGATGATGAAGAGCCATGTCAAAACATGAAATTCACTTTGTAGGAATCCATGGTGTCATCAGGTCAAAGGACTAAAATAATAACATCATGAAGAGAAGTATTCATAACAGAATCCATATGATATTCTCATGGTGGGTCGATCCAATGCAATGTACTGTTACATGTATCTATGAGTTGACTTGATATCTCATATCCATGACCAGTAAAACGTGATCATCAATCAATCAATATACTAATCTTACTTCATTATTGTTCCATATAATGAATGATTAGGGACAATTTAGAATAGTATTCTTATCACCTTATAGTTTCACTATTAAAGTCACATACTTTAATGATAGAAGGAAGAATAAACTATTCAAGGAAACCTTTTTATCATATTAGAAGAGCATAAATAATAACATGTAAATAAAATGGTTTATTAAATAAAGATAAAACCAAAAATGATAGCAAATATCCTGATGGCATAGGGCACATCACCAGCAGTATCGTGGTTAATTCAAGAGAACCCAAAAGCCATAAAAGGGGCAAGCATATCGAGAGAAAATACCATCTCATCAGAGAGATCATACATCGAGGCGATGCCAATGTTATGAAGACAGCATCGGAGCAAAATCTGGCTGATCCATTCATAAAGACGTTGCCTGAGAAGACGTTCAACAAACATCTTGTGGGAATGGGATTGAAAGACAAGTCACATCTACTTTAGGACAAGTGAAAGATTGTTGGGAATAGTGCCTTTGAAATCAAATGTATTTATATTTTTAATTTTTTAAATTAATAAAAAAAGCATTTTTCTTCAATCTTGCCTTTTTTATATGAAAGATGGATGTTATGTAAAAATTAAAATATATTATGAGGCTATAATTTTAGTATAATGTATACAAGAGGATTAAAATTATGGCTAATATATTTAAACATGTCCGTGATTGACAGAAGTATGGATCTTCTATCGCTAATCATTAATACGATCCATAAACATTATGAATATGACAATATTATCCGAATTATTGTGTAAAGACACTTAGTGAAGGTATTATATATAATAAGATTATATAGAACTTGGACCGACATAATTGAATCTTTATTTAGACTGTTATAAAGAATTCAATTTATGTCACAAGATGATCATATGTACGTCAACCTTAATCTTGACTTAAACACAAACTCCTTGATTATGCTACTGGATCTTTTGATTTGTTCGTTAAAGCCCATTTAATCTTGGGGGTTCAATAACATATTGGGCTGGAAATGTGATTTAAAGATATGAAATCCATAGCTTTTAAAAGAAGCTTAAAATTAGTTTCTTAAGTGTTGATTACGTAGCTAAATAGTTATGCGTAAAATTTATGATTCGATCATAAATTAATTATTTAACTAATGAATCAATGGTACTTAAGGCACAAGAGATAATTAGAGGGGTACAATGGTTATTTCATCTTGCTCTAATTATGAACTAATTATGAAGGGTTAAATTACATGTAATGATTATATCAGTGCATGACTTAAGTTTTTGAGTAAAATTAATCTGTAATTTTTAAGAGGGCAGTCTCGAGTTTTAGTGGAATAACTTTGAGATTAATAAACTGAATAATCAATTAAAAAGTTTTAATTGAGTTTATTCAAATTTATTGGAGCTTAAAATTATGGGTCCATGGTTCTCACACCGTCTTAGATTAGTCGCATCAAATACTCTTGGATTGAATAATTAATGTGATTAATTATTTATTTTTTTAAATAAAATATTTATTAAAACTTTATAATAAAGAGATTATTATGAAGATAAATAATCAATTTGATTGATTATTTTTTTCACATTTATTTTGGTACAATAAATTAGTTATTCGATAAAATAAAAATATGTTTAAACACATTATTCATATAATAATTGAAATGAATGGTTGCACATAAATTTTATAATAAAACATCACAAAGAAAATTTTTCTCTTGTAAGTGGCACATATTATGAATTAATGAAGGGAGAAAATAATTTTAATTTTTGATATTTTTGATAATATGATTATTAAAAATATTAAAAATAAATATTAAATTTAATTTATTAGATAATTAAAATTAATAATATCTAAAAATTTTAAATGAGATTTGATAATTTAGATATTATTGTATTATATTTAATTTAGATATTATTTGTAAATTAGTTGCAAATAAGAAAATAGATTTTTTCTTGATACGGTCAAGGAGTTGACGTACATGTGTAGAAAATTGTTCTCATGCGGTCAAAATAAGTTGTAACAGATAAAGAATATCTAAATTAAATTATTTTAAAAATAAATTAAATAATTTTTTTTGATTCACCTTGAGCCTATAAATAGGGCACAAGATGGACTTTCAAAATACGTGAAAAGTGATACAACAAAAGAAAAGTTTCTCTCCTCATTTTTTTTCTTATTTTATGTGCGCAAGAGTTGTAAGAAATAGAGAAAAATAAGAGTGAGCCCACTCTTATAATTCGATACCGATCCTAAGAAAGGTGAGAAAGGCTCTGGTTTTATTTGTATTCTGTAGGTACTTTTGTAACGTACCTTTTATGGGATTCTTTCTTTATAGCTTTGAATTATGTAGTAAGGTGCGTCTGCTCCTTCGAGATCTCAACACATTGGTATGTTTTATATTTAGAATAATATATGATAATTTTTCATTTGATGTGACGAAATTCATTTTATGCATGTTAAATGATCTGCATGCTTCCGCTATACATATATATTTTGATATATAATTTTTTGAATTCCAACAGTTCTCTCAACTCTTTCTGGTATTTATAGAGAGAGAAAAGATGGGTCTTGGAGCAGAGAGAAATCAAAGCCTAACGGGTGAAAATTACGGGTGAACAGCTCCTTGTTATTTTTGGACAATTTTTTAAAGAAAGTTAGCGTGGATTATGCACCATAGGTTATTCACCATTTTGCATGTCTTTTTTGTATCTCTATTTTATTAAACTGCTCCAAATAAGAGAGTGCAAATAGAAGTGTTGTAGCTCATAAAGCATTTATAGCAAAATGAACTCAAGAAAGCCAACAAACGAAGAGAGCGATGGAAAGAGAAAAGAGAGAGGTTCCACCGAGCTCTCGCTGGTGAATCACTGAGTCTGGCATGCCTGCGTCGGCCCCGTCAATCAGGCCAGCTCTCCTCCCGACTTCCCCCCTGCTGCCAACGGCCTGCACCCCTCCTTCTTTCTCTGTCGTGCTGCCATTTTTGGCTTCCACTCGAATCCTGCAATCCATTTTAAGAAAATCGCCATAGAAAAAGAGAAAAAAAAGACCAAGAATGCCCAGAATCTAGGGTTTGGGTTTCAAAGGAGGAGAGTACCTCATTGGCGGAGGAGGAAGGGTGGGCGGCAGCATGGCAGTCAAAGCTGGAGGCGATAGCCGTTGAGGATGCGGCGGCGATAGAAACGGCGAAGACCTCGGCCTTCTTCATCTCCTTCTCCGATGGCAAAGGCAATCCTGCACAATCTCCGAGATCTTTTCTTCTACGCCCTAATTCCACGGGCTTCCCTTCCTCTTATAGATCTCTTTCTAATTCCAAGATTAAATTAGATTGATGAAAGTTTGAATTCCAGGTGGCTTCAGAGCCCACTGTCGACAGCTCAACCGTCCGTAGCTGGGTACGGTTTGCGGAAGATGAAGTTGGTGGGGCCCAACTCTTATTAGCATCGTTAAAAAATTTTATTTGCCGATGCTTTCAATAAGCGTCGGCAGACTGCGGTAATTCTCGACGCTCACCCCTAGCATCGAAAAAAAGAGTTGCTACAACAAAATTTTATTGTAGTGTATCCTCATACTTTCAGTTGCCTTTCTTTTCTCTCATTCTCTGGTGCGATAAGAACGCAATGGGAATTAAGTTGGAGGATAAGAGAAACTTTTTTAAAAAATATTTTAAAATACCTTGGTATTTTTAAAAAAATTTAAATTTTTTATAAATCATGTGACATGAAAGAAATTTTTGAGCAAAAATAACTAGAAAAGATAATAGAGTTAAAAAGTATTGACTAATTACTGCAGTGAGCCAAGAGTAGACTAGCTGGTCAGACTTTTAGCAGCCTACTTAGGTTATCTAAAGGGTATTAGCACTTCCATTGCATATGCACACTGACGAGGTAAACTATGATTAGTTGTAAGGTCAATTGGAGATCCAATTATTACTAAAAATTGGTAATTGATATACATATACACCCCAATGAAAGTAACATTGGTTTTCCATTGAGTAACCAAACACCTTCGTCTAAGTAAGCGTTGTTGTTCATGTCAAAAAGTTGGCAGTATGAAAATATCACTAAAAAATTATATATATATATATATATATATATATATATATATATATATATATATATAGGCAGTGTGAAAGCTATCTCAGGTCATGCGCTTAATTTGAGAGTGTATAAAAAATTAACCAAAGTAGGTGATAAGCGAAGATACAATTGTTCTTTATAAGCTAGTAACAAAATGCTAAGTTAGCTATCACAAACACAAGTGCTGCATATCTATGGATGAACTTAAGAAAGTTTATGATAGTTCTGACTGCAAAATTTACTTCAAAAACTCAATACATAGTTAGTGATACTAACTAACTTCTTTCAACCTTAAGCCTATATTTAATTTTGCAAAAGAGAATCTTAGTGACACATGATTTTATTTTAATTACATTGCTAAGGAACAACAATGATTAAGTGAGAGGTGTGATAAGTCTATTTATTATCCTAATTTAACCATTAAAATAAATATTAATTACTTTAAATTTATTAAGAATTGATACTTTTTATGGATGTTTGCAGAAAAGGAGCCTATATATGGAAAGAGCTTAATTTTTGGAGTCCAACATACTCAAATCAGGACTCTATTTGCCCAAAAAGAAAGGAAGAGATGATTTCACATGATTCTCAGTGTAAACTAAGGTAGGTATTGTGGAACGGATGACTAAGGAGTTTTCTCATGATATCTGAATGATCTTAAGCCCGATTGACTCCAACTTTGACTGGAAGGAAGCCCTATACGAGCTCTATAAAAGGAGGACCTCAGGCAGTAGCAGGAGAGGAGGAGTTTTCTCCAAAGTTTTTTTTTTTTTCTTTTATTTAGACCATTATATTTAGGCATGGGGGAGAAAATTATAGAGGGGATGCTGGCAGCAGTAATGCGTGGGTAGATTTCTTCAACTTGGGATGATGATGAAGCCTGTAACCAGATTCTATCTCTTTTTTTGTTCTTAATTTCTATGCAATAAATCATACTCTGCTTTTATATATCTTTTGAGTTATTTTTTGATCAAGGTTTTAATCTGGCATACATGACCTACACCCTCTATCGATATACCATGATCTCAGGATATGGTACGTGCCTAAGAAAGGTAGATCGTAGTATGATAGATTAGACTCCTAGTCTTATAAATAATTAGATAGTTTATACTCTAAGCGGACGTGCCGTAATCTCCTAATACGGCCCATGCCTGACAAGAGATAAATTATTCTAATTTTGAATTTACAAATATTATTGCTATTGCAACATAAACAAAAGAAGATAAAAATGTGTACATTATGGATTCAGATTTCTGAGTTGCTTCTCTTACTGTCTTAATTTTATTAATTAATTAGTTGTTATCTTTTAATAACCACTATTCTAAATATAATCATCTATAAATAATTTTTTTATAAAATAATTGCCCTTGATCTTTGAGGATATGATCTTGATTCACAACTAGATAAAGTAGTGAGTAGGTTTTATTTTTGACCACCAACGATATCAATCATTTGCATCTGGATTTGAAAAAGAAATGCTAGTGGGCAACATTTAAAAGGATTGTAATGTATTTTAAAAAAGGCAGGTAGGCCAAATCTATCCCAGTGGAGGTAGTTTTTAAAATGAGATGCTAGTGGGCAAGTTTTTAAAAAGAAAAAGCATGCATTAAGATTTTAAAAAGGGGCCAGTGGGCAAAGTATTTATCCTGATGGGGATAGTTTTATATGAGATGCCAGTGGGTAAGATTTATCCCAGTGGGGATCAAGGAAATGAGTAAAGAAAAAGGGTTGGGTTGCATAAAAAGGAGTTTTCATGTTTTTAAAGCATTGCATCATTTATTGATCTTTATATGTTAATGGTTTATATTTCCAGTGAGGAAGTGTTTTTAAATATGTTTTAAAAGAAAAGGGCCTATGGGCATAATGCATATCCCAGTGGGGATAGGTTATAAAAGAAAATGATCGAAAAGTCTAGGCTATTGAAAAAATATATATGTTTTAAACGAAATACATGTATATGATTTTCATACAAATGGTTTCTTTTCTAGTGGGATATATATATGTATGATACAGTATTAAAGGTTTAAATTGGTTATTTTATTCTCATGTTCTCCATGGTTAAATGGTTATCCAGTTACTGGAACTTCGGTATCATCCCTCTATGGTTGATGTTTTATTGCAGATTAGTAAGTTGATTGGTATAGGACTAGACAGTTGGCCTTAGCTATGGTCCCAGTTTGAAAGGTGGTGGTATCTGTATAAGTGAAATATTTGTTATTTTGAAGAATTTAGTGTGGATGTTAAAAATATAGATAAAGTCTTATTTATACGAAAATGGGTGTTATGTATGTATTTGTGTCTGGATGAGATACATGTATGTAATTGAGTATGAATGTATGTACAATTAAAACTGTAATGTGTTATGGGCCCGCATGAATGAAATAAAGGTTTTTATTCTGGAAAAAAATTATGAGTAGGAATTGTGTATCAGTGTGACTTATGCGTCAATTATGAACTTGGTTTTATAAACTGCCTTAAGGATGATATAGAAAAATTTTGTATCTGAGCAGAGACAAATGATACTATGATAAGATGTTATGATTATATGAATGAATTATAACAGGAAAAGAAAAGTTTTTGTAGGTTGCCCTAGAAGATAAGTAGGGGGAGTCTACAATAAAAATAATCATAAGCTTTAAATTTGGCATACTTACCGCTTTTTAGCTTTTTTTCTTTGCATCCCTATACTTTTTAAGACTTTCTTTATCCCTAGTCTCTTGTTAAATTTTATAGTTTGTCCTTTTAAGCTTGATGGCAGCTTAAACTTTCTCGTTCCATCACCAAGTTTCTTTTCTGCTAGTCCTACTCCTTTTGATTCTTCTAGAACTTCTTTTACTATTTTTTTATGCATTTAGTTACTTTTTTTCACATTAAATTGGGATCACTATTTTTATTCATAGTCATTTCTCTTACTAACTTTTCTTTAAATAATTCTAGTTTTTCTTCTTTCAACTTCCACCATTTAATTTTTGGATTAATAATTTTATATTTTACTCTAAATTTTATTTTTATCCATATGTCTACTACCATTATCCTATGTTGTGAAGTTAAACTTTTTTCTGAAATAATTTTACAGTTTTTGCATGTTATTTTATCTACCTTCCTAGTTAAGAAAAAGTATATTTAACTTTTATTAGATTTACTTTTAAATATTATTAAATATTTATCTCTCTTTTTGAAATAAGTGTTTGCTATTATTAGATCATACGCCACTACAAAATCTAATAAGCTCACGCAAGCTTCATTCCTATCTCCAAATCAATATCCTCCATATATCGTTTTATATCCATCTCTCTGTTTACCTACATGTCCATTAAAATCTTTTTCAAATATATCTTTTCTTCTTGTGGTATGTTTTGCATTATTTCATCTATGTCTTTCAAAATTGTGTCTTAGTTTGTTGGTCTAATCCTACTTGTGGTGCATATGCACTAATTATGTTAATTATATTATTCTCAATTATAAGTTTTAGTGATTTAATCCGATCTTCTTTACTAGTTACCTTAACAACATATTTCTTAAATTCTTGTCTATAATTATTCCTACTCTATTTCTATTTCTATGTTTTTCAGTATAATATAATTTATATCCTGTATTCTCTATTTTTCTAGATCTTTTACCTACCCATTTAGTCTCTTATAAGCATATTATATTTACTTTTCTTCTAATTATAGTGTCCACTATCTCCATAACTTTATCTATTAGTGTTCCTATATTCTAAATTGCTACTCTAATCTAACTATCATGGACTAACTTCTTTACCCGCACTCAACCATAGTACAGAAAACCTTGCTCACTTATCACTGTACCCAAGCATCGGTGGCATCCCTTGCTCATTTTTTGAAACATCTGAAGGCAGATACAACGTGTCTCTTAATGAGGACGTCCTAGTCCTTTGCAAAGTTTGATTTAGTAGATTCATATTTTAAGGGATCTGACGGAATTTTACACTAGCTGTCAGCTATCTAACGCAACCCTTCTCCTCTACCCGGGCTTGGGACCGGCCTTGGTGGAGTTTATCTTGGAAAGATCTGAGGCTTTAAAAAGGGAAAGAAAGAAGAAAGAGATGAAAGAAAAGAAAAGAGAGAGGGCACGGCTAGAGGTTCAGTCGTGGGAGGAAAGAAAGGAAAAGAAAGAAAGAAGAAGAAGAAGACAAGGGAAGGGAAAGCTTGGGAGTTGTGCTAGTCTCCAGGTAAGCTATAGCATCCCTAGACCTTGCATGGCTTTAGATTTCTTTAAATTCTTGTATTATGAGATGATAATAGAGGTAATCTTAAGTAGAGAAAGGATAAAAGAAATTATGTAATATCATAGGTTAGAGCATGCATGCATAGTTTCAGAAAAACCTTGCGTGCAGATGATCCTAATAATTATTGTGTTTGTATGATGACATAGGACAAGAGGGTTGTTCCAAGGAGCAGGAACACCAGTGTTGATCCCCAATTGGGAGTGTTTTTTTGTTGAGATGAGTGGGTTTCTCATCTAGCAAGGAAAAACTTATTTTTAGCTGGCATGGTTATGTTTAATACCAAGCTGTGGTATGATATGCTTAGTAGAGTATTAAATATATTTTTAAACCTAAAAAATGAGAACCTAGTATATGATATTTTGATGCATGGGTTTTGATGCATGAGTCTTTAAGCATGGATTTTAATACATGAGTTAAAGTATGAGTTTTGAGCAAAAGAGCAAAGCATGAGTCTCAAGCAAAAAGAAAAAAGCATGAGTTTTGATATGTGGATTTCAGAGGCATACATGGCATATTTGCATGGTGAATTGTTAAAAAGAATATGTTTTGGATGCATGTATGATACAGAGCATTCGAACAGTTATGGAGCTGATCATCCTTTAGACTGTGTCGTAGCATGAGCATTGCATACTATAGATACAACGACACCTCCTTGCAATGGTACGATGATCCCATGGCCATGAGTGAGTACAAGCTAGACCAAGTCCAGTGGATAGGTTGCAAGCAGCCCATGGGGGCAGAAATCATAGCTCAGTAGAGCTGGTTATTATATAGCCTATTGGGGCAAAGAGAAAACCCAAGGTCTCAGGATCAAGGAACAAAAAGAGCACTTTGTTGGATGAACCTCACGGGTAAAAGATGCTATTTGTGCGGGGATCTTGTTTTCAGTTCATGCACCCATCGAGAGTACACCTGTAGAAGGGCAACTATAGGATGGTACCTGTACTCGAAGGTTTCATACATAGTCTAGCATCATAAAGTTTTGAAAAAACTTGCATTTTGTTTTTAAAAAGGCCAGTGAGTCAAATAAATTCCCAGTTGGGGAAGAGTTTTAAAAAGAGGCTTAGAGGGCCAATATTGAAAAGCATGCATTGAGTTTAAATAAAAGGGCCTGGTGAGCCAAGCAATATCCCAATGGGGATGAGTTTGTAAAAGTAGTGCCAGTGGGCATGGTAGATTCCAGTAGGGATTAAGGAAATGAATAAAGGAAGTTTGTGCTGTATGAAAAGAATGTATATGTCTTATAATACAACGCATCATGCATAGATTTTCATATAAATGAGTTATTTTTCAGTAAAAAAGTTATCCATAGAGTATTTCAGTACTGGTATATTGTTGCAAGTATAAGCTAAATTATAAGTTATCTTTTATCATTTTAAAAAGGTATATTATCCATGTATAGATATGTTTTCCAAAGGGAAAAATATTTATGATATTTCACTTTAAAATGTATATTATTCAAAGAATATGCTATGTTTTATGTTTTTCAATATCATGTCTAAATGTGTATTTCATGTTTACTCATGCTATACGTGCTTATTATATCTTGATATGGTGATGTGGTTATCTATTTTCCTATGGTTAGATAGTTATCCAGTCACTGGGACTTAGGTCTCACCTCTCTATGGTTGATATTTTTATTTTAGATCAATGAGCATATTTGGCAAGATCAAAAGATTAGCGAGACCGGACCCTTAGTTGGTAAAGCTTGCTTGGATGCAAAAGTGTATGATAGCTTTATATATTGAGTTAGTGTAGGGTGACTTTCGTATGTATATATGTGTATGTGTACAATGAGATTTGGTGATGTATCATAAACTCTTTTGAAATGAAAGAAAATTTTGTATTTTGGAGGGAATTATGAGTATAATATGTGCATTTGTGGATTTCTGTTGATTGTGAATGTGATCTTATAAACTTTCTGAGGGTACCACAGAAAAAATATTGCCTGAGCAGGATGATGTAAAATTTGAATTTATATTGTGGCAATGTGTATGTATATTGAGCAGATGATGAAAATTTTTAATATGATGCATTTTCGGGTGTCTGCTACTTGTGATAATCTATTGGAGTTTCCTAGATCTTTATAGAGTAATACATAAAGGCTAGTAGAACTCTATCCGATTACCTCATATATGCAGGTTTGTTGTCGGTTATCTTAGGAGGAAGGGGTGTTGACATCCATCCTTCACATGGCATGATCTCAGCTCTCGGTTCAATTGGGTTTTCATAAATCAAATCATGCCATCATATGGACCCAATTAAATACTACATTATTAATTTAATTAATTCTAATTTAATCTGAGCCATCCATTGCATGGATCAAGACGAATTGGATATCCAATCAATAAATTTTATATGTACATCACATGTACAAAAGATCTCTCCCAAAATTCTTTCCTCTATGATGAATCCTATTCATCAATTTTATTTTCTCTCATTAAGATTGAGTCAAATTTTCATTAAGATTGAGTCAAATCCAATCCTAATTAATTGATCATCTAATTTGAATTAAGTCTAACTTAATTCCTATTTTAACTTTATCCAAAATATTCTTAATGCGTGTGACCCATTAGGTCCATTGACATGTTGGCAATAATCATGCCCTTAATATTGACCCTAGGATTGACCTTATCAACACTTTGTCCAAGTCGATTCTTTAACCAAGTCAACTTCTTGACCAAGTCAAAGAATCCATGATTATAGATCATGAATGACCTCTAGCAAAGCATCATGACCACCAAAGTATTAAGGGTTTAGTTAACGTGGTCATCAACACTTGTCCTTAAATGGTTATCGTACAATTCAATCCCTTCGTCACATATCCCAGATCAGTCGGTGGCATGGAATATGTCAACCGTGTAACTAATCTATATTTACTTGATCTCGGAAAAATTAACTCTCATGAATTGAAACTTTGAAACTATTTCGAATTCCAACTCAATCTTGCAAGGATTTAACAGTTAATTCAATCCATCAAGTGGCCATAGGATATAATCCTCTTTATCAAGGAAGACGAATCGTATCTTGATCAAACACCACCTTCAAGTGCTTCCTATCATACCCAACCGATACCATATTTGCTACTCATGGCTAAAGCGACGTTTGCATATAATCAAAGTATGGTATTCTACACATAAGATGCAATGAAGATCTCAAGTCAAAGAATTACTTGCACCACCATCATCAGAGATCAACCATTGACACTATATAGAATATCATATGGGATCTCTGTTGCGGGTCATCCAATGCATCATTATAATAACGCACATCCACACATCTATCCAAGTATCTCCATACTTTAGCTTGTGAGATCAGCTGCTCACCACAAGAGTGAAGATATGCAATGCGTTCTAGTCTCATAGCATTCGACAGTTCCCAGTTCCGTCTACGCGTCGACCAAAAAAATTTAAAGAATCGAACTACAATGCGTAATTTTGGAACTCACAATTTATAATCTCTATTACAAATTCTATATGCATAGTTCACATTCTTTTGGACTTTATCTCACAAGTAAAATATATCCAAATATATAAGAATAACACCTGGATAGATAAAGAAACCAATAAAATTTGATTTGCATTCATAATGTAATGTGCACAAAATAGCATCTAATCCGATTGAATTTAGGGCATACACTAACATGTTGCATATAAAACAATCATTTTATACCATGTCTCTGCATCAGCAAATGTGTTGGCAGATGTATATCAAGCAACAGAAATAAACAAAGGAAAAATCTTCAAAATAAATTCTTGAAATCATTAAAAGAAATGACAAAAACATAAATAAAAGACATCTTATAACATTATCACTCTAAAATATACCCGTGAAATTTATTGTTTTCCCTTTGGCTACGAGCCTTAAAGTATACTTGCTAAAGATCTACATGCTAACTTGCGTAGGCTGCACTTGATTTCATGTGGGCCAATTTATGCTTACATTTGAAGGGGAGAGGGAAACAGCATGATGATTTATTTTTTGACAAAAATAGGATTGGTGTAATACTTGTCACAGAAAGTCCTTCACTTCATCAGGCTTTCTATTCACTCTTTTAATGCGTTCTGAGCCTAAGAAGCTTATCTCTAGTTGCACTCATTTCCCTTGCGACATTTCCCATCTCCAATCTTTCTCTTGGATCTTCCTTGGAACATGAAAGGCCAATTTTGATCACCGAAACCAAGCACTTCTGCTTTTCCACCATTGCTTCATTCCTGTTCATAAGGTCTCCTTGAGCATCCTGGTGATCCTCCAATAAGAGAAGACAGGGATCCACAACATCCAACACTTTGTCTGGAAAAGCCATCTCTACGTATTTATGGAGATCTAGACCATCCTCTGAGATGTCGTCAGTAGGCCTTTTCCCTGTAAACATCTCCAGCAAGAGAATTCCATAACTGTAGACATCACCTTGAGTGGAGACTTGAACACCCATCCCATATTCTGCAATTCATTCATGTGTCGAAAGTTAGGCATCACTTTTGGTACATGGAATCTAAATATCTGATGTGACAATTTAAATACATCATCATTTCCTTTGAAGAAAATATTCATGCTTTGAACTAAAAAATATATAACAATATAGAAAAAGATATAGATATATCGAAATCATCATCATCATCATCATTCAAGCTTTTCCCATCCATGACATATATTTTTGGTGAAATTAGTGGTTTTATGATCTCAATCACATGTTCTGATGCAAAGGAAAGCATCCTTATATCTATTTCAGTTCTTCATTATGTATCATTTTGTGCACTAAAAGAGTCCTGAGTCACGAGGAGAAGATTTCATTCAAGATTTGTTGAGAAGAAACGAGAACAAACTGGAGTAGCGGTCTTCATTAAAAATTTGAAATCTTAGAGAGACGGTGAGCTAGACTAGTCTTAATTAACGAGGAGCTAGATCACAGGGCCCAATAAAAAAGCCGATATGAGGCTCAAAATCTTTTCAAATGTAGTAGTTAGTAATATGTACCTTTTCAAATCTTTTTTACAAACCCTTAATTTTCACATAGATTCCTTTCCTCTGTAATAGTATCTTAAAATAACAGCTACTTCGTGGACTGAAAAATAGGCTGGCAGTTGGGCTTGGCTAAACCTCTGGTTGTCTATCATGAGTTAAATGGATCAGGTTTATGACAAAGGTCAGCCGAATGAGAGCCCTTAGGTAGTGTTTGATACCCCAAAAGTTATTCCTGGACAAATGTAAATGGATAGCATTATTCAGGGGATAGCTAAGGCTGTGTTTGATATGGTAGATAAGGAGAGATATCCCCTGAATATCCCCCTTTATCCCCAAATACTACAGCTACAGGGGATAATGCTGAAAAAGTTTAACCAGAGGGGATAACCAATATTTAACCATGGGTTATCCCCTGAACTTATTCCCTAGAAAACCCAGAAATAACTAAAGTTATCCCTTGATGTCATAGTGGTAATTTTAAAAAGGTACTTATCTCCTCAGCTATCCTCTGGATAAATGTTATCCTGTACATTTATCTAGGGATAACCAAAAAGCTATCAGCCTGAGGGAATAAGTACCTTTTTAAAATTACAAGTCTGTCATCAAGGGATAACTTTAGTTATTCCTGGGTTCCCTAGGAAATAAGTTCAGGGATAACCCATGGTTAAACTTTTTCAGACCTATCCCCTCTAGCTATAGCATTTGGGGATAAGAGAGAATATACAGAGGATATCCCCCTTATCCTTGGTATCAAACACTACCTTAATTATCAGCTATGAAATAAATAAATAAATCTGCATTAAGAATATGATATTTCCGCATCTGTCCTACACGAAAAAAGGGAGCTAGAATCCGCAATCAACATAAATATCAAGCTGTAGTTTAAAAAAATATATCCTAGAGAATGAGAGAGAGGAGCTATTCAAGTTTTCAAAATCATTAATTTTTCATGAAAAATCATTGATATAACTGGTAATGTACCAAGAGGGTTAAAAATTCACATATTCATTAAGTTTTTCGATAATGTCATCCACAACAAGCCGTGCACAAAAAGTTAAAATAAATGAAAAAAAGATGCTTTAGGCATCACTAGAAATGCTTACCTGGAGCAATGTAACCAATGGATCCTCTTATTCCAACAGAGCTAGGTGGACATTCGTTGGACTCAAGAACCTCATCGGAAAGAATCCTTGCTAATCCAAAGTCACCCACATGGGCACACATATCATCGTCTAGCAGAACATTGCTTGGTTTCAGATCACAATGAACAATTGGCGTATGACCATGGTAATGAAGATAATCCAATGCAAAGGCAACATCAACAGCTATGTTCAATCTTTGAATAAGGCTCAAGGTCATCGTTTCAGAAGATTCTACTGGATGCAACCATTTCTCTAAACTTCCATTAGGCATGAATTCAAGCACCAGAGCCTTAAAATCATCACCTTTAGAATCAACACCTGAACATGAAGTTAAGGTCTTTACAAGATTCCGATGCCGGATGTTTCTTAAGGCTTCACATTCAGCCATGAAACTCTTGGATGCTCCTCGTTGTTGAAGGTCTAGGACCTTCACTGCGACAACGCGTTCGTCAGAGCCCATAACTCCCTTGTAAACAGAACCAAAGCCTCCAGCTCCAATCAAATTAGATGATGAGAATCCACTAGTTGCTCTAAACAGGTCAAAATAAGAGACCCTCATGAATTGATCCTCAATGGAAGTTGGAGATGAGGTTCTTCTGAAATTCTTCTTCCAACGAAGACAGACGCACACAGAAAGCAGTAAGACCAGACACAAGACCACACTGATAACAGGGATGATTATTTTGAGTGCAAGAGACATATGATTTTTCCTGGAGGATTCGGTATCACATGAAGGCAAATTTAATTCTATGACACCTCCACAAAGGTCATTGTTGCCAAGAACAGAAAAAGCACTTGCATTTTTAAAGACACCTTCCTTTGGTACTTCACCAACGAGGTCATTGAAGGACAAATCTAGAAGGTGCAGAGATAACCTCCCTAAGAACTCTGGAATGGGTCCTGATAGATTGTTCTGTGAAAGGTCTAACTCTTGAAGGCCTTTCAAATTGCCCAAAGACTCGGGAATGTTTCCTTGAAAGAAGTTGCCATTCATATGAAGGTACTCCATGCTTTGACAGTCACCAAGAGTGCTTGGAATTTCACCAGACAATCTGTTCTCTGAAATATCAAGCTCACCAAGATTCTTCAAGCTGCCAACTTCTGTGGGTAATAATCCAGCCAGGGCATTACCTGATAAATAAAGATATGTTGACAGAGAACTGAGGCCAAGGAGCTCTCCGGGGATGGCACCACTCAACTTATTGTAAGAAAGGTTAACCTCTTCCAAGCTCTTGCAGTTTCCAAATTCTGCAGGTATAGTTCCATTCAGGCCACTCTCTTCCAGGTAAAGCCTAATCAGTTGTGTGAGATTGCCAATGGAAGACGGAATTTTTCCAGTAAAATTGTTTCTTGATAAGTTCAAAACATGTAGCTTCCGAAGCTTCCCAATGGTGGCAGGAATTACGCCAGTCAACCGGTTTTTATTCACTGAGAACACGGTTAGATTGACGAGGTTCCCAAATCCTTCAGGTATGCTTCCTGATATCTGGTTCTGCCCCATTGACAGCCAGTCCAGCTTTCTAGATAGATTGGCAATAGAGTGGGCAATTCGCCGCCAAGCCTGTTGTTGGCAAGCTCTAGTGTCCCTAAAAGGCTGCAGTTTGTCAAAGAGGTGAGGAAAGTCCAATCCTTGGCATCTCTAGCTTCGAGCTGATTCTTACCCAGATTAATCCAGTAAAGATTCTTTAGATTTCCCAGATTAGAGGGCACTGTTCCCTTGAAGTTGTTGCCTTTGAGATCAATTTCCACTAATCTAGAGGCATTGGGGAGTGAACTTGGAATGAGACCACTAATTTGGTTTTCATTCAAAAGAAGCCTTGGAGGTTCGGAAGGGTGTCAAACATATTGGATGGTAGATTTCCGACAAGATGATTGTCGCCTGCAACGAAGTACTGAATGGAAGAGAGATTGTAAAGAGAGGATGGGATCTCACCTGTAAGCTTGTTTATAGAAACTCGAAAGATTTGCAGGCTCGCGAGCTTTCCAAGGCTGTCTGGAATGCTCCCCTCCAAATCATTTTCGTAGAGAAGAAGGTCGATAAGAGATGAGACGTTTCCCAATGAGGACGGGATGCCGCCGGCTAGACGGTTGCCGCCAAGAACAAGCACCGTAAGCTTTGAAAGGGAGCCGAACTCCACCGGAATAGATCCCGTGATCATGTTGTTACTTAAATTGATTCTGCGGAGGGCACCGCAGCTACTGAGATTGGTGGGGATCTCCCCTTCGAGCAAATTGTAGCTGAGGTTGAGAGACTGAAGCCGGAACAAATGGCTTAGTTCTTGTGGGATGGGCCCTTGGAGTTGATTGGTGGAGAGGTGGAGCCTTCTGAGGAAAGTGAGATTTCCTAGGTGTGGGGATATGGAGCCAGTGAGGTGAGCTTGTCGAGCTCTAATGCTGTGACCCTCTCGGGTGCTTGCGGCCGCCACAGGTGACACCTTCCCACTGGCAGTGATGGAGAGTGGTGTTGCTCCATGATGCCAAGGTTCCAAAACTATCGGTTATGAGACTTTTAAAGGATAGAAGCGCCAGGCGATCAGTTGCATTGTTTCTTTCTAAAGCGGTAGAAGCTGCTGTCGACGTTTGGAACGCCAGGGAGTTCAAAGCAAGGATTAGAACGATTACATGGGTGAGGTATGACGATCCAAGCTTTCCTCTAGACAACTCCAGTGGACGACAATATACGAGAGGCAGAGACATGAGGAATCTGGCAAGAGCTTGCAAACACCAACCTGAGAAACGGAACGTGGTCACCGAAATATATGGTAAGATCAGCTGATCAAATGGGGTAATGCTATAGCTCAGAGATTTAATATTGGAATGGCATCAAATTAATAACTCGCAGAGGTGTCGTGGAAGCCAGAATGAGCAACAAGTCGTGGTTCAACATCAACCGACTCCAAGATATATCGTTTAAAACGTCACTACCACTTTAAATTGGTCAAAGTGAGTGCCCGCCCGGCAGGCATTATGCCGAAGTATTCAACGGCCTGAAAGCCAGAACGAGCAACAAAATCGTGGTTCAACCTCAACGTACTCCAAGATATCTACCACTTTAAATTGGTCAAAGTGAGTGCCCGGCATAAGGCATTATGCCGAAGTATTCAACGGCCTGAAAGCCAGAGCGCCGCCTATTCTGTTAAGCACCTTAACCTTTCTCACAGCAAACCTTTTAAGTCAAGGCCGTCCCGAGTCGTCGAGCGGTGACTTTGTGGCATTTGGATGCTTGCCCATCTCATTCACCTTTACTCCAAGTATTCAATACCCGTTTGGTAACCATACATTATGCTGAAGTATTCAACACCCGTTTGGTAACCATACATTATGCTGAAGTATTCAACAGCTTTGGTAACCATACATTATGCCGAAGTATTCAACAGCCGTTTGGTAACCATACATTATGCCGAAGTATTCAACAGCTTTGGTAACCATACATTATGCCGAAGTATTCAACAGCCGTTTGGTAACCATACATTATGCCGAAGTATTCAACAGCCGTTTGGTAACCATACGTTATGCCGAAGTATTCAACAGCCTGAAGCTAGAGCGCGGCCCATTCTATTATGCACCTTAGCTTTTCTCACAGCAAGCCTTTAGGTCAAGCCATGAGAATGGCGGACAGTTGCATCATATATATATCCTGGATGTCCTGTCCCGAAAGTCGTCGACCGGTGCCTTTGCGACATTTGGATGCTTGCCCATCCCGTTCGCCTTTACTCCAAGTCGTTTGGTAACCATGCGCGTGTGATCACTTGGTACCATCGGCCCTCTTCGGCCATACCAAGAGCGATGCATCCCCATGGATCAAAAGAAAAGAGATTTTTATGGGCAATCGATTGAAAAGATAGGGCTTAAATGAGAAGATTCTAATATGTCTTTAATGAGAAGATTCTAATATTTATTTTCTTTATATAGATGCCTTCATGTGGCCAAAACAAATTAATCCTATGCCAGTCTTCAAGGTATCTATATGCCTCCTTCTCCAAGAGGTCTAGAGGTTTCAAGGTACCTATGACTCCTTCTCCAAGAGGTCTAGAGGTGACGAAAGTCTCTAGGTCTAGATGAAATGTGCAATGGATCCCAAGATCAAGACCGTACCTTTTTAGAGAAGGGGCACTTCAATAGCAGACGGAAGACCACCTCATGGGAAGAATTGTAGAAGAGGCAACTTGCATTGGTAGCCCAAATTTTTTTTTTAAGACTTTTTTTTGTATGAAATTTATCACGAAAAGCAAGCTAAGTACAGATTTTGACTTTTTAAAAAAACAAATAGGTTAGGTTTCACTATCTATTTAGGTTAAACCAAACAGGTTCAATTGGCTAAGTTCTAGTTCATGATCTAGGTTGGGTTTCCTGAATTAACTCAAAACAAGCTTAGCCTAACTTGAATCAAGTTGAATGGCTATTATTAACCTGATGAACAATAAACTGCCCCGTCAAGGTTTCACCCCCTTGCTACCCGGTTGCTCCACGATCGCGTCCTAGTTAGGGGTATAATTAAGTTGAGACAGTTCACGAGTAGTTCAAAATTAACTCAAAAAATATTCAAAACCAGCTCGCTACTTATCGAGTCGAGCTCGAGCTCGAGCTAGTTGAGTATATTATTGAGTCGAGTTTGAATATTAAAATATTCAGCTCGAAAAGCTTACGAGCTTAATTAAGCTTATGTAATTTTATTATTTTATTCTTATAATTATACACATTTACAATATTATCCTGGGTCCATTTGATCAGACTAGGCTGAGTCAAGTAATTAATTTCAAAAAAGAAAAAAAACTATCGGATAGAGCTGAGGAGGAAAACGAACCATCATTCCTAAACGACGAGGGGATAGGGCTCATCTCTAAGCCATATCTCCCTTAAAGATAATCTTTGGCCGCCATATTCCAGCTTTGGCTCAAATGGTGGATCGAAGGTTGGAAGGAGCCTTCTTCCTTGAAGCCAAATACTTCACCATCGGATTTGATATGGTAAAATCCATGGTAAGATCTTGGAAATTAATCTGTATGCTCTTCCTTGATCCTTGAATTATAGAAACCTTGAATAAATCTAGTGAGATAATCAGAGTTTATCTTGATTTGTTTTGGCATCTTTATCCAATATCTTGATTTGTTTTGGCATCTTTATCCAAGAAAACAGAGGTTTGGGTTAGCTGGCGAGTTTTTCTCCCCTCCGACAGTGAATACAACAAGGTAATAGACCTTTAAAATCCCTCCTTTGCTTCTTCTTGAATTTAAGAATCATTAAGGAAGGATTAGAGTTGAGCTTTGTTGGGATTGAGATGCTTAATGTTTGGTTTGGAGGCTTTGTTTCAAAGAAAGAACATAGCCTATATTTTCTTCTTGCCGGCGGCTAGATTCCATTCCGGCAATGAAATAGAGTGGGTAAAGAGTTTAGAAAGAAGGAGAGTTGTTGATGAGTAGGGGTTCTCCACTCAGAAGGAGATCCCATTCCGGCAACGAAATGGAGTGGCTAGATCCCATTCCGTAAACTCTCTGACATCCCTCTCAGCAATAGATCGTAGGGGAAGGGGGAGTCGGGATTCTCAAACTCTACGAACGGTTAATTCAGAAGAAAAAAAAGGAGATGGATGAGGAGGAGGAGCTAAGAGAAGAGAAGAGAGAGAGAGAGAGAGAGAGAGGAACTATGGAAAGGATGGAGCCAGAGGAGAGGTGGAAAGGATGTGATGATGGGCCAAAAAGGCCGATGGGTTTTATTTTATTTAATTTTTTATATTTTATTTTAGGGCTAATCTGTATGCCCCCATGGGCCATGTAGTAACCAGCTCAATATTGAGCTATGATTCTTTGCCTCATGGGCTGCTTTCAATCTGTCCCAATGGCCTGATCTAGCTTGTACTCCCCTAGCCTTGGGATCATCGTATGATCGAATCACAAGAAGGTGCCATTGTATCAGTAGTGGCAAATGCTCAAGCTACAGCAATGACAACAAAATTGTTGTAAAATTTCTCAAGGAGCATATCCTCTCTTGCTTTGGTATTCTAAGGGCTATCATTAGTGATCGTGGAACACACATTTGCAACAAATCCTTTGCATCACTAATGAAAAAGTATAACATCATCCATAAGATGGCTACACCTTATCACCCATAAACAAGTGGGCAAGTAGAAGTTTCTAATCGATAAATCAAACAAATCCTAGAGAAGACCGTGAGCTCTAACAGAAAAGATTGGTTAGTGAAGCTAGTGGATGCACTTTGGGTATACCGCACTGCCTTCAAGACCAATTTAGGAATGTCTTCTTATAGGCTTGTATTTGGTAAAGTGTATCACTTGCTAGTAAAATTTGAACATAGGGCAATATGGGCCATAAAATAATTAAACATGGATTTGGATGCAGCCGAAGACCAGAGAAAATTACAGGTGGATAAACTTGAGAAAATTAGAAACGAAGCATATAAGAATGCAAAAATTTATAAGGAGAAAACTAAAACCTTCTACGATGAAGCTATCTTTAGAAAATCTTTTACTCGTGGACAAAAAGTTCTCTTATACAATTCAAGGCTTCACCTATTTTTAGAAAAATTAAGACTAGCTAGATGGACTGGCTCATACATAGTGAAATAAGTAATGGAGCTATCCTCAAAGTTAATGGATAATGCTTGAAACCATTCCTGGAATTACCCATTAAAGAAGCTGGAGAGATTATAATCCTATATGAACCAAAATAAGCTATGATATCTGGCTGAAGACGTTAAACTTAGCGCTTTTTGGAAGGCAACCCAAAATTTATTTTTTGACCTTTATTTAGTGATTCTTATTTTAAGGAATAAGAGACTGCTCCGCATGGTCTCTCCTAACATTACACAAGGCATATCTCGTCCAGATGGTATTTCTTCTTATTTTATTCTTCATTACTTCATGGAGTACAATGGAAATTAAGTTGGGGGTAAGAGAAACCTTTTGAAAAATATTTTGAAAACACCTTAACAATTTTTTTGAAGTTTCAATTTTTTTTTTATAAATCATGTGCCATGAAAAAAAATTTTGAGCAAAAATGACTAGAAAAAGGTAATAGAGTTAGAAAGTATTGGCTAATTACTATAGCGAGCCAAGGAGTAGACTAGCTGGTCAGACTTTTAGTAGCCTACTTAGGTCATCTAAAGGCTATTAGCACTTTCATTGCATATGCATATTGATGAGGTAAACTAGGTATTAGTTGTAAGGTCAATTGGAGATTCAATTATTACTAAAAATTGATAATTGATATATACTCCATGAGAGAAACTTAAATTTGAGAAAAGAGCTACCTACCTAATAAAAGAATAAAAAAATAAAAAAAGAGAAAGTCTAAACATTGGTTTCCTACCGAGTAACCGAACACCTTCGCTTAAGTAAGCGTTATTGCTCGCGTCAAAAAGTGGATAGTGTGAAGATATTACTATATATATATATCAGGTGAAAGCTATCTCAGGTCATGTGCTTAATTTGAGGGTGTACAAAAAATTGACTAAAGTAAGTGATAAGCGAAGATATCATTGTTCCTTACAAGATAGTACCAAATACTAAGTTACCCATCACAAACACACGTGTTATAGATCTATGGATGAACTCTAAGAAAGCTTCTGATAGTTCTAACTGCAAAATTTACTTCAGAAACTCAATACTTAGTTAGTGATACTAGCTAGCTTCTTTCAACCTTAAGCCTGGATTTAATTTTGCAAAAGAGAATCTTAGTGACACATGATTTTATTTTAATTACATTACTAAGGGACTAGCAATGATTAAGTTGGAGGGTGTGAAAAGTTTATTCATTATCCTAATTTAACCATTAAAATAAATATTAAATACTTTAAATGTATTAAGAATTGATTTTTTTATGGATGTTTATAGAAAAGGAATCTACAGATGAAAAGAGCTTAATTTTTGGAGTCCAACGATGCACATACACTCAAATCATAACTCTATTTGCTCGAAAGGAAGAAAGAGATGATTTCGCATGATCCTCAGTGCAAACTAAGGCAGGTAATATTGAATGGATGGCTAAAAAATTTTCTCATGATATCTGAACGATCTTGAGCCTGATTGACTCCAACTTTGACTAGGAGGAAGCCCTAAACAAGCTTTTTAAAAGGAGGACCTCAGGCAGCAGTCATGGGGAGAGGAGTTTCCTCCAAAGTTCTTTTTATTTTTCTTTTATTTAGATCATTATTTAGGTATGGAGGAGAAAAATTATGGAGGGAATGCTGGTGGCAGCAATGCGTGGCTAGATCCCTTCAACTTAGGATGATGATGAAGCTTGTAGCCAGGTTCTATCCTTCTTTTTGTTCTTAATTTCTATGCAATAAAATCATGCTCCACTTGTATATATCTTTTGAGTTATTTTTTTGATCGAGGTTTTGATCTGGCATGCACAGCCTATACCCTCTATTGTTGTGTCGTGATCTTAGGATACGGTATGTGCCTAAGAGAGATAGATCGTAGTATGATAGTTTAGACCTCTAACTTTACAAATAATTAGATAGTTTATACTCTAAATGAACGTGCCATGATCTTCTGATACAACCCATGCCTGACAAGAGATAAATTATTCTAATTCTGAATTTGCAAAAAATTATTGCTATTGCAACATAAAGAAAGAAGATAAAACCTGTGTACATGATGGATTCGGATTCCTGGGTTGCTTCTCCTACTATCTTAATTTTGTTAATTAATTAGTTATTATCTTTTAATAACCACTCTTCTAAATATAATCATCTACAAATATTTTTTTTATTTTTTTTCCATAAAATAATTACCCTCGATCCTCGAGGATACGATTTTGATTCGCTACTAGCTATAGTAGTGAGTAGGTTTTATTTTTGACCGCCAATGGCAGCGATCAATAGTCTACAGGGTGATCAGTCCCATAGCTGCCTGATGCTCAGTATAATACATACATCAAAACATGTCTCCTTTAAAACTTTATCATGCAAATATGACATGTATGCATCAGAATTCCCCTTATCAAAAACCTATGCTTTATTATTTTTGTTTGAGACTCATGCTCAAACTCATATATAAAAATAGCTTATTTATATAAAGATCCATGCTCAAAGACTCATGCATCAAAATATCATATACTAGTTCTCGTTTTCTAGGTTTACAAACATATACAGTAGTCTACTAAGCATAACATACCTTGACTAAGTATTTTATCACCATACTAGTTCAAAATAAAATTTTTCACTGCTAGATGAGAAACCCACTCATCTCAATAAATTACTCTTTCAACTAGTACTCAACTTCGATGTTCCTGCTCTCTGAAACAACCCTCTTGATTTAGGTTATCATATAGAGACACGGTAGATATTAGGATCACATGCACTCAAGGTTTCCTTGGAAACTATGCATGCATGCATGATCTAACCTCTGATATCTCATTATTTTCTTCATCCTTTCTCTATTCACTATTACTTCTACTATCATCTCATAATACAAAAATCTAAGAAAATCTAAAGCCGTGTAAGGTCTAGGGATGCTATAGCTTACTTGAAGATTAGCTCAAACATGTTTTCCCTTCCTTTCCTTTTTTTTCTTATTTTCTTCTTCTTCTTCTCTCTTCCTTCATTTCTTTCTTGCTTTCTTTCTCTGGCCGATTCCCCCTTTTCCCCTTTTGATTATCGGTTGCTTAGGAGCTAAGGCATGGTAATGGGTTTTAAATGACCCGATAAAATTTTTATTTTGCCCTCGGTAACTCTTAATGCATGCTTTTTGGAATACATGTGGCTCATCTTAGCCATGACATTTTGCCCTCCAACTTTCTTTCCCAATTTTCCCTTATCAAAGATTGAAAATAACCTCAAAGTCCTTTCCTCTTTTGATCTTGAAAATTTTTCAATTTACTTCCCAGGAGTTGACTCGAGCTCTAGACATCCCAACCAAAATAAATTTTTGCCCAATAAGGAGTCATCTCCTACCTTCCATGAGTCGACTCGAGCCCTGCAGGAGTCGACTTGAGCTCTGCATGAGTCAACTCAAGCATGAAGTAGAAATGCAATTTTCTATTCTTCTAATCGAGTTAGCTCTTCCTACTACAGGAGTCAGCTCAAAAGCATACGAAAAGTGTCAAACTGTGTCAGAGCATGCCAGAGTCGACTCCTCATTGTGAGAGTCGACTCTAGGTGCTCTACATGACACTTAAAGGCAGACTCACAATTTAGACTTGATTTTTCTTGTGATTTTGACTGATTAAAACTCAAATCTCTGAAACACTTAAAATTACTAGCAACATAAAAAGTATACTCAGATGGCTTTGTCATTCATAACAATCAATACATAGGTCAACACCAAATAATACAACAAATTTACAAAAAGAAACTCAGGGTGTTACAATTCTCTCCCACCTAGGAAATTTTGTCCCTAAAATTAGCTACTTAGATTTTGAAATAGATGGGGATACATTAGTCTCATTTCATCCTCTCGCTCCCATGTAGCTTCTTCCTTTTGGTGAGTCAGCCATTGCACTTTAACTAATGAAATTCTTTTACTGTAGAGCTGCTTAACCTCTTTGCTCAAAATTTTCACTCGCTCCACTGCAAATAATAAATCCTTCTGGAACTCTATAGACTCAGCTTGAATCACATGGGAGAAATCCGATACATACCTCCTAAAAATTGATACATTGAATACATTGTGAACTAAGATAAATCTGGAGGTAAGGCCAATCTATAAGCAAGTTTTCCTACCATTTCCAAAATTTCATAGGGTCCAATATACCTAGAACTCAACTTGCCTTTCTTCCCAAACCTCATAATACCTTTCCAAGGAGATACCTTCAGAAATACTTTGTCTCCAACCTCAAATTTACTTCTTCATAGCTCTTTTGTCTATCCTGGACTGCTTTTAATTTAGCTCTTATGATTTTAACTTGATATGTTGTAAGCTGCACTAACTCTGGGCCTAACAACCTTCTCTCCCCCTCCTCATCCTAGCACACTGAAGTTCTATATTTTCCTCCCATATAAGGCCTCATATGGTACCATCTCAATGCTAGAATGGTAGCTGTTATTGTAAGCAAATTCTACTAAAGGCAAATGATCATCCCAGCTACCAGAAAACTCCATGACACAAGCTCTCAACATATCCTTTAGTGTTTGGATGGTTCTTTCAGACTAACCATCCGTTTGGGGATGAAATATTGTACTAAACCTTAATTTAGTCCCCAAAGCCTTTTGTAACTCTGCCCAAAAGTGAGATATAAGCCTTGGATCTCTATCTGATACAATTAATACAGGCACACCATGCATACTCACAATTTCATGCACATATAATTTGATCAATCTATCCAAGATAATAAAAAAATTTAATAGGCAGAAAATAAGCAAAGTTAGTCAATCTATCTATTATCACCTATATAGCATCATTATCTTTCCTTGTCCTTGGGAGTCCTACAACAAAATCCATAGTTATATGCTTTCATTTCCACTCTAGCATAAACAGAGGCTGAAGCTTGCTAGCAGGACACTGATGTTTAGCTTTAATCTGCTGATACAACAGATATTTAGACACATACTTAGCTATCTACTTTTTCATTTTATTCCACCAGTAGTTTTGTTTGATAGTTCTATACATCTTAGTACTGCCTGGGTGCATAGAATAAGCTGAGCTATGTGCTTCCTTCAAAATCTGATCTCTCAATGATTCCACAGCTAGCACACAAACCCTACCCTTGAACAATAACACCCCATCACTTCTAATAGAAAACTTTGACTGAGACCCACTTTGAATTAAATCTTTAATCTTTATCAATTGTGGATCCTGCAGCTGGGCTTCTTTTATTTCCTCAAGGATTAGGGGTCTCACTTTTAAAGTAGCCAATAAAGCTCCTGATTCTTTTACATCTAACTCTGCATCTAGCTTTCTTAACTCAATCATCAAGGGTAGCTGCACTGCTCTATTAGAAGCTAATGCAGCCATAGACTTTCGGCTTAAGGCATCAGCCACAATATTAGCTTTCCCCGGGTGATACTTAATAGTACAATCATAATTCTTTATTAATTTAATCCACCTTCTTTGCCTCAAATTTAATTCCTTTTGGGTCAGAATGTACTTCAAGCTCTTATGATCAGTAAATATCTAGCACTTTCTCCTATATAATTAGTAGTGCCTCCAAACTTTCAATGCAAAAATGACAGCAGCCAGTTCTAAATCATGAGTAAGGTAATTCCTTTCATGGGATCTCAACTGTCTAGATATATAAGCTACCACTTTTTATTCTGCATTAAAATACATCCCAAACCCTTCAATGAGGCATCACTATAGATCACATAATCACTGGTGCCATCAGAAAGTGTCAATATTGGGGTTGAAGTCAATCTTCTTTTCAATTCATCCATACTTTCCCGGCATTCATCAGACCAATTAAATTTAACATTCTTTCTAAGTAGTTTAGTCATGGAAGAAGCTAAAATTAAAAAATTTTCTATAAATCTTCTGTAATATCCTGCTAACCACAGAAAACTCCTCACCTCAGTCTGATTGGTAGGTACTTCCTAATTCACTATAGCTTCAATCTTTTGAGGATCTACCATAATACCTTTGGCTGAAATTACATGTCCCAAGAATTTTACCTCATCTAGCCAAAATTCACTTTTACTGAATTTTGCATATAACTATTTTTTCCTCAAAATCTGCAATATTGTCTTCAGATGCTGCTCATGCTCTTCACTGCTTCTGAAATAAATCAAAATATCATTAATGAATACTATCACAAATTTATCCAAGAACTCTCAAAATACCTGATTCATCAGACTCATAAAAGCAGCTGGGGCATTAGTCAAGCCAAATGGCATTACCAATAACTCATAATGACCATATCTGGTCCTAAAAATAGTCTTTGATATATCCTCATTCTTTATTCGTAACTAATGATACCCAGATCTTCAGTCAATCTTTGAAGACACTGATGTCCCCTGCAGCTGATCAAATAAGTCATCAATCCTTGGCAATGAATAATTATTTCTAATGGTCACCTTGTTCAAATGTTTATAGTTTATATATACCTCAAAGTACCATCCTTTTTCTTTACAAACAACACTAGTACACCCCATGGCGAAATACTGGGCCTAATAAACCCTTTATCCAATAATTCTTGCAACTAGCTCTTTAATTCTTTCAATTCAGCTAGAGTCATTCTATAAGATGTCCTAGCTATTGGTATAGTATTGGGAACCAGATCTATACTAAAATCAATCCCTCTATCAAGAGGTAATCCTAGCAGCTCCTTAGAAAATATATCTGAAAAATCCCTCACCATAGGGATATTCGTCAGCTCTAAACCATTGCCCTCTAAGCTTACCACATAAGCTAGAAAGCCTTCATTTCTTTTTGCTAGCATTCTATTAGTTAACAGAGTTAAAATCACTCCTAAGAGCAACCCCCTCCTATCACCAATAAAATAGACCTTCCTACCATCAGAAGTCTGTAACACCACTTCTTTTCTCAAGCAACCACTCTGGCTTCATGCACACAGATAATCAATCCATCCTCAAGATGGCATCAAACTCTTTCAGACTTAAAATAATTAAATATGCTACTAATTTCTAACCTTTCATAGAAATATCACAGCCTCTATATACTTGGTTTACTATAAAAGGCTTTTTTACAGGTATGGATACCACCAACTGACTATCCAACTGATTCACATCTCTATCTAAATGCTTAGCAAAGTCACACAATATGAATGAATGTATAGATCCAGAATCAATCAGAATATATGCATCATAGTTATCAATAGATAGCATACTTGTCACCACATTCAAATCCACCTGGGCCTCCTGTTTGATCATAGCAAATACTCTGGCTTCAGCCCTTAGAGCATTGGATGACCCTTCAGGCTGATTAACATTAGACCTCTCCTGACTAGCTGAAGCTGGAGCACTACTGACTCCCCTCCTGACAGGCCGCTCGCTAGGTGCCACAGATCCCTGAGTGGGCTCATTGCCTTGCGCTAAGGCAATCTCTCATCATATGGTCCAACTGACCACAAATAAAACATCCCCAAGAAATTTTTCTGCACTCCCCAAAGTGCATCCTCCCACATAAACTACACTGAGGGATTGATCTCTCCTTGCCATATGGATGACTCTGGCCTCCCACCTCACCTATCATTCTACTACTGATAGCCCGAGGTACACCTCTATGGATTGGTCTCCTCTGAACTGGCTAGACACTGGCACTAATCCAGCACCTCTACCAGTCCCCATAGGTGCTCTTTGACTAGCACTATATTTCCTCACTTTCTGAGGCCTCCTATATAGCTGAGGCCCTCCTACAACAAAAGAATAACTAGGAGCACTTCTTTTTATTTTCTTCTATCTCCTACTCATGAATTCTTTTTCAATCTCCTCAGCTCTGAGTGCTCCTTGTACCAACTCAGAATAACTATGATAAGTCTGCATACGAGTCTTAGCTTTTATAGGGAGGTTTAACCCATCTTGGAATATACGCACCTCTCTCTCTCTCATCAGCCACTATTGCCTCAGCAAACTAAGATAGCTCCACAAATGCGGCCTTATATTCAGCCATAGACAATCTCCCCTAGGTCAGACTAAGGAACTCCCTCCTCTTTTAATCCCTATAAACCTCAGACTAATACTGCTGGTGGAATTCCTTTCTAAATCCCTCCCAAGATATCTCAACTCCTGGTAGCTGCCTGCTACACATAGATCTCCACCAACTCTGGGCTCTATCCTCTAGCAAGAAGGTGGCAATACTCAACCTCTGCTCCTCAGAGCATCCCATCAGATTAAAAACTCTCTCTATCCTCTACAACCATGCTCTGGCCTGAATAGGATCAGTAGTTCTCTGGAACTCCAGATCTTCCAATTTCCTGGCTCTTTCCATATTCCTCTCAGCCTCCAAGTTTTTGGTCTGACGGCTAGAACTAGCACCCATAGCTGCTACCATAGCTTGGGTAATCATGCTCACCAAATCTGGCACACTGAGCCCTTGAGTCTGTACCTGGGATGCATCCACCAGCACTAGGGTAGCAGACTGTGAGAAAAACTCTGGCATCTTCTCTGAAGATGCCTTCACCCTAGCCTCATCAGATACTGGCTCGATCGAACCACTAGAAACCATTCTATCAAGTTGACCCCCACTTACTGACCTTCTTGGTCTACTCTTCTCTACCTCTGCCTGAGGATTGCTCTCTCTCTCTACTTACCCTTATAGTAACCATCCTACAAGACATAATTCATTGCATCAGTTTCATCATTCAATAACTATAATCATAATCATTCAATCATCCTAAACTCATATTTATATTTATTTTTCCTATGACCTAATAAACTAGGGCTCTGATACCAAACCTTATCGGCTCCCCCATCCTCCTACGGCAATCAACAATAACCCTGCGCACTTGCAGTAATCAGATAGAGTTCTGCTAGCCTTTATGTAATGCTTCATAAAGACCTAGAAAACTTCAACAGATTATCACAAGTGGTAGACACTAAACAATGCATTATATTAAAAAAAATTCTTCATCTGCTCAAACAATTTTTTTTGTGACATCCTCAAGTAGCATATAAGATCACATTCATAATCGATAATAAAATCATCGATATCAACATTATACTCATAATTTCCTTCAAAACATAAGTCTTTCTTTATTTTATATCATTTCAAAAGAGTTTATGGCACATCACCAAAATTCACTATACACATATACATATAAATATACATAAAAATCACTCCACACTTAGGATACAAAACTATCATTTATACTTTCACGTCCTGACAGACTTCAGCAGCTAAGGGTCCCAATCTTGCTAACCAAGCTCACTGATCTAAAAAATAAAATATTAACAATAAAGGGGTAAGACCTAAGTCCCAGTGACTGAATAACCATCTAATCATAGAAAATTAAGAACCACAATAGTCACCTTTTTAACGGTATGCAAATATACTATAGCATGTATAAACTGAAGTACGTTTTTAATATGATATCAGTTAAAACGTAGCTTATTCTTTGAATAATATACATCTTTAAACATGAATAAATACCTTTTTAAAATGATAAAAGATCACGTGAAATTTAGTTTATGCTTGCAATAATGTACCAATACTGAAATGCTCTATAATTAACTTTTTCACTAAAAAATAACTTATTTATTTTTAAAAAAAATTCCATACATGATGTATTCCAATTTAGAAACATGTAAATTCTTTTCATATAGCCCAAACTTCCTTTACTCATCTCTCTGATCCCCATTGGGATCTAATTGCCATTGGCATCTCATATAAACTCATACCCCTGGGATATGCATTTGGCCTACTAGCCCATTGTTAAAACATAGCATGCTTTTCAATCTTGCCCATCGATATTTCTTGTAAAATCAATGTATATTTTTAAATCATCATGATGTTGGACTATGTGTGATGCCTCTGAGGCACTATCCTATAGTTGCCTTCCTGTAGGCATACTCTCATCGAGTGTTTGCGAGTCATAGATCTCTGCACTTTGATGGCACCCCTCACTACTTATGCGGTTCACTAGAATAAGTGCTTGCCCCTTTTCCCTAGGCCTCCTGTATGCCCCCTTCATGGGCTACTCTTATGCCCCCATGGACCATGTAGTAACCAGCTCACCATTGAGCTATGATTCTTTGGCTTACGGGCTGCTTTCAATCTGCTCTAATATGCTAATCTAGCTTGTACTCCCTTGGCCTTAGGATCATCGTATGATCAAATCGCAATGAGGTACCGCTTTATCAATAGTGTGCAAATGCTCATGCTACAGCATAGTCTACAGGATGATCAACCACATAGCTGCCTGATGCTCAGTATGATACATACATCAAAACACGTCTTCTTTAAAACTTTATCATGCAAATATGCCATATATGCATCAGAATTTCACTTATCGAAAACCCATGCTTTATTATTTTAGTTTGACACTCATACTTAGAACTCATGTATAAAAATAGCTTATTTATATAAAAATCCATACTCAAAGACTCACACATCAAAATATCATATGCTAAGTTCTCATTTTCAGGTTTACAAATATAAACAGTACTCTACTAAGCATAACATACATTGGCTAAGTATTACATCACCATACTAGTTCAAAATAAAATTTTTCACTGCTAAATAAGAAACCCACTCACCTCAGCAAAATACTCTTTCAACTGTACTCAACTTCGGTATTC
The DNA here is from genome assembly GCA_900491605.1 of Calamus simplicifolius. Taxonomy (NCBI): domain Eukaryota; kingdom Viridiplantae; phylum Streptophyta; class Magnoliopsida; order Arecales; family Arecaceae; genus Calamus; species Calamus simplicifolius. Next base: position 336,097 of record UESW01001371.1, read on the forward strand.
CTGCTCTCTGGAACAACCCTCTTGACCTAAGTTATCATATAGAGACATGGTAACTGTTAGAATCACCTGCACTTGAGGTTTCCAAGGAAACTATGCATGCATGCATGATCTAACCTCTGATATCTCATTATTTTCTTTCACCCTTTTTCTATTTATTATTACTTCTATTATCATCTCATAATACAAGATTCTAAGAAAATCTAAAGCCATGCAAGGTCTAAGGATGCTATAGCTTACCTGAAGATTAGCTCAAACCCCAAGCTTTTCCTTCCTTTCCTTTTTCTTCTTTTTCTTCTTCTTTTTCTTCTCTTTCTTTCTTCTTTCTTTCTTCTTTCTTTCTTTCTGGCCAATTCCCCCTTTTCCCCTTTTGATTATCGGTTGCTTAGGGGCTAAGGCATGATAATGGGTTTTAAATGACCCAACAATTTTTTTTGGAATACACGTGGCTCACTCTTAGCCATGATATTTAATTTGCCCTCCAACTTTCTTTTCCAATTTTCCCTTATCAAAGCTTGCAAATAACCTCAAAGTCCTTTCCTATTTTGACCTTGAAAATTTTTTAATTTACTTCACATGAGTCGACTCGAGTAGCTCACGAGTTAGCTTGAGCTCGAGATGTCCCAACCAAATAATTTTTTGCTCGACAAGGCATCAACTCCTACCTTCCATGAGTCGACTCGAGCCCTGCAGGAGTCGACTCGAGCTCTACATGAGTCGACTCGAGCACGAAGTAGAAATGCAATTTTTCTATTCTTTTGATCGAGTCAGCTCGCCTACTACAGGAGTTGGCTCGAGAGTGTGCCAAAAGCGTCAAACTATGCCAGAGCATGCCAAAGCGACACTTAAAGGCAGACTCATAATTTGGACTTGATTTTTTTTATAATTTTGACTGATTAAAACTCAAATCTTTGAAACACTTACTTAAAATTACTAACAACATAAAAAGTATACTCAGGTGGCTTTGTCATTTATAACAATCATACATGGATCAACACCAAATAATACAATAAATTACAAAAAGAAACTCAAGGTGTTACACACTATACCGGGTGAACCGTACAGATAAGGGGTGCTATTTGTACAGAGATCCTATAGCGAGCTCAAACACCCGATGAGAATATACTTTCAAGATGACAAATATAGGATGGTACCTCGAAGGCATTACACATAGCCCAACATCTTGATGGTTTAAAATATGCATTGGTTTTAAAAAGGCTAGTGGGCAGATATTTTTTAATGGGGAAGGGTTTTCAAAAAAAAATGCCGGGCAAACTTTGAAAAGCATGCATATTGTTTTAAAAGAGATGCTAGTAGACAAGCAATATCCTAGTGGGGATGAGTTTTAAAAAGAAATGCCAGTGGATAAGCAATATCCCAGTGGGGATGAGATTTTAAAAGAGAAGCCATTGGGCAAAATAGATCCCGATGGAGATCAAAGAAATTAATAAAGAAAGTCTGGGCTGTATCAAAAAGGTTTCATATTTTTTTAAAAGGATGCATCATTCATGAGTTTTTATATAAATGAGTTGATTTCCAATGAAAAATATTTTATAGAGTATTTCATTACCGGTATATTGTTGCAAGCATAAGCTAACTTACAAGTTATCTTTTACCATTTCAAAAAGTGTATTTATCCATGTATGGAGATATTTTTCAGTGAAAAAAATATATGATATTTTGATTAAAAAGATATATTATTCGAAGAATAACTACATATTATATTTTTTGAAATCATGTATAAATGTGTACTTTGTCTGCATTCATGCTATGTGTGCTCAATTATATTTGGATATGATGGTGTGGTTCTCAACTTCTCCATGGTTAATGGTTATCCAGTCATTGACTTAGGTCTCACTTTATGGTTGATATTTTTATTTTTAAGTAAGTCTATTTGGCAGGATTAAAGATTAGCGAGACCGAACCCTTAGCTGATGAAGCTTGCTTATTGGATGCAAAAGTGTAAAAATGATAGCTTTGTATAATAATAGGTTGGTAAAAAGTTGTGGTAGACTACGACGTGCCCACTAAAATCTCTAAACCTTTTATTAACAGATAACCTAGCTTTTACTAAGCAATATATATGGTGGCATGTTTTTTTTTTTTCTTCGTATATTGTGTAGGGAGGATAGCAGGTAGAAGCTAATAATGTCGCTTTACTAAAAAAGATGCTTCCGTAAATTCTTTCAAGTGTCTTTGCAGTACAATAAGACCTATAAGCATATGCATTCCCTTGACATAAGTTTATCCATCGATCCCAATAGATGAGAATGCGAATCCTGAAATGAGATGTGCTCGAGATAGCATTAGAAGGCTTTTAGAGTTTTCCGAGATGTTATGAATGAATATTGTAATTTTAATAATGAATCAAAAAGATTTAAGATGCGATGAATATTATAAGATGAGCTTTTAAATCTACCAAATGCTTCGTCGATCAACATACAAGAAAGGTAACCGAAATTTCTGATCGGATTGAATGATTAATGAAAAAGGAAAGCCTAATTAAAACAAAACCGTAATTATAATACTAATAATAAATAAATGATTAATGAAATCTCAAACAACAATTGCACAGCAATATATTTTAAACTCCTCCTGGCCTTTCACTTATAGGCACATGCCTCTCTTTTCGCTCATCCCCCGGTGCAATGAGAACATATTCCCTCGCTCTCTTACTATCCTCATACTTTCATCAGTTGCCTTTCTTTCTCTCATTCTCCGGTACGATGAGAACACTTTCAACCCGCTCTCCCTACCTCCCTCCGTCTGATGGGAGGAGGCATCAATCAGCACATACGCCCGGCTCTGCAGCCGAGCGGACCAGCAAAGCGTGTGAGTCTCCTCACCCATGTCCCTGGCTTCGCCTTGATGAAGTCCTTCCTGTCGAACATCCTCGTGTTTCGACCTCCAGACTCACGGAAGAAGGCTCCATTCTGCATCAAGTCACCCTCAGATCTCCATGTCCAATGCTTCCAGACATCCTCTGTTGCATAGTCCCTCTTGGTGATCTGAAACAATGCACGAACTTAGGCTCAGATGGATGCATGCATTCTCTCATTCATTCTTTTATTTTAGGTTTTTTTCCTGTTGTATATCTTCTGAAATTATGTATATGTATATATCCTCGGTACGTAGTATCCTACCTCCTTGGCAAATTCCATACGGGGAGCAATAAATCGGTTCCCTTGGCTGATGATGGTAGGGTGCTGGCTGCCACCAATGGCATACATGATCCACTGGGTGTAGTCATTGTTGACGACGTGGAAGAACCCCCAGCGGCACCTGCTCCATGAATTTATGTATTAGATTAGAATGAACGACCTACATTTTATAACCTTACCTTACCAAAGGCTGACATGCAAATCTAAATCAGAAACTAGTAGTGTCTCCGTTTTTCTTTGGCTCACCCACCTCGGCATCCTCTGCACAAGGCCTTTCCCGAAGTGGTTGAAGGCAACAGTGGCCTGCATTACCGAGTCGTGCTCGTTTGTATCGCTGGCACCGAATAGCAACACCTGAACGAATGGATGACGGTTAGTCTAATGAGTCGTAACATGCGTGTGTGAGAGAGAGATGGGGTTGGAGGAGGATGGATCGGGTACGTCATATAAATTTAATTTGGTGGTGATAACAGGGGTTATAATATAATTGTAACGTACGTCGTTGTGGTGGGTGAAGTGGCAATTGGAAATGGTGATGCCCGTGGATCCCTCGATGGCATCGATGAGTCCGTCGGCGCAGTTTCTCATGGAGCAATGGTCGATCCAGACGTCGGAGGAACCGTAGATTGAGATGCCATCGCCATCGCTCCTGGTTCTCAAGCCGAAGTGGTTGAGGGAGTCCCTGATCATGCCACCGTTGCTTGGTGTTATGTCATGGATGTGGATGCCATGAATGATGACGTTGTTGACAAACTGGATGGTTATCTGGGCACCGTAGGCGATGTGGACGTTGGCCCCGCGGCCGTCGATGGTCTTGTTGCTGTTGATCATGAGCTCCTCGGAGAGGCGGATGATCATGTCGCGAGCGAAGACGATCCAGAGGGGCCGGTCCTGGATGACGCCCCACCGGAGCGTGCCGTATTTGGGGTTGACGAGGTCGTTGTCGCTAGGATCGGTCACCGTGTAGACCTTGCCGTTCTTGCCGCCGATGGCGTTGCGACCGAAGCCTTTGGCACATCTGGCCAGCCTCTTGCGTTGCTTCATCCAATCCGCCCTGCACCTCCAGCACCGGTCGATCGGGTTGGTGGCCACGCACGGCCCCTTGAACTTATTAAACCGGTGGGCCCGGAGGGATCTCCTCGTGCCGTTGCGCGCCTGTGCCAGGGCCCTACATGCACCACGTACTCATTAATAATTCATTCCTTCATGTCAATTATCAAATTAAAGGAAGCTGCATGTCCTTTTAGAAGAAGAAGAACAACAACAACAACATATTAATCCATGCATGTCCATCAGTGTACGTCAACTCTAATTATTAATCCTCATAACGTATAACGTGAAGAAGATCGACCACCGAAAGCCATGCATGCCGGAAGCTAGGAAAATAATAGCAAGGAAGGAAGACTAGGGGCTTACAAGTGGACAGCCTTATTGAAGTGGTTGGTGACGGCCTCCGGGTCGGGGTGGTAGGCGGTACGGGATCTGGCGACGGCCTCTTCCGCCTTCTTCTGCCAGTGATCGTCAAACTCCGCGATGTTGGCACCGGACAAGGCAGCAGAAGCAAGGAAGAGGAGGGAGAAGAGGAAGAAGCTGGGTTTGGTCTGAAGACCCTCCATCGTAGGGCTTATGGCTCCTTTCTTCTCCATCCTTCTCCTGTTGATGGTGATCTTAATTTGACGATCTCTTCTTGGGCACCTTTACTCTCCGATAACTTTCCGGAGCTTTGGGGTGGTGGCCTCGGGGTTTCGGTATGGCCTAGAGCACCACCAGACCCGACCAGACCAAGCGACCGAATCCACGATGGCTACGGGGATAGGATCATGATCAGCTCCGCCAGTAATGGGGATCACAATGGTGAGGAGGTCTATATAAGAGGGGGTGTGCCTCAAAATAGAAATGAGGTTGGCGAGCGAGAGAACGACGGGCAGGGGGAGCCAATGCTGGTGGCCACCCACTCCGCCAGGGAAACGGGCGGTTGGTCTGCATCGCTGTTATTTACTTTCTTTTTATTTTTTCCGTTTGTTTCTCGACCTCTCTTTTGACTAGCTGTAACCATGAACAAAGAAAACCACGTGACTATTAACAAAATTTTTGGATATGAATTATAATTTTTTTAAAAAAAAAATAGCATTGATGGTGACAGATTTTCGTGTGAAACTGCTTAAGGTTTTTATATGGATAATTTTGTTATAATTAGCAAATCATTTTAAATTTGAATTAAGATGATCACAGGCTTTTAGCATACATAGATTCATGGAAATCAATCCTAACTCAAGGAAACTCTAAACAAGAATATATTTTCAAGTTTATTCAATAAAAAATCATTGGAACTTAGACGATCTCTAAAAACAATGCACTACATCGATATTGGGTATGATAAAAAGTTTTACAATAATAGTTAAATGTGGTATTTGAAAGTAAAGTGTCATATCAGCACCGATGAAAAGTAAGTAAAGAATTTTTTATATTTATGAATGAATATAAATAAAAAAATTTATTTCAAAAAATAAATAAATAAATACATTTAGCAACTTCAAATATAAGGTTATTAATGAAGAATTAATAAAATTAATAAATATAATAATTAGAAGAAGGAACAGTAAAAGAGGCTGATGATTTTAAATTTTCATATATAGGTAAAGTTAAGAATAAAAGTTGAATAAGAATTATTATACAAAAGTCTTAAAGATAATGTTATAGATATTAAAAAGAAGAAGATAAAAATTTTGATTAAATTAGTATTAGGTTATAAGTAAATTAATATTATTGGTGCTTATGCTTTTTAAGTAGATTTAGATAATGCAACAAAACAAAATTTTTGAAAGGATGTGGATGGATTAATTCAAGATATTTTATTATAAAAATTTTTTAAAAAAATGGAATGGATATATAAGAAAATATAATATAGGTTTTGAAAGAGTATATGAAGATTATAGATTTAGCAATAGAAATTTTAAAAAAAATCATTTTAGCTAACATGTATTTTAAAAAGAAGAATTTTCATTTGATAACTTTTAAATATAAATATGTTACTAGTTAAATAAATTTCTTACTTACTAAAATAATAATAATTAAGTTTTTTGTAAAGATTATATGTTATACAAGTGAAAGTTTAATTAAGCAACATAGATGGATAGTTATGAATGTATGCATTCAAAAATGGAGGAGAAGAGTTAAAAAGTATAAAAATCTAAAAATTAGATGATAGAATTTGAAATAATAATAAGTAATACTTTTTAACGATATAATGATGAAGAAGAAAAATAAAGTAAAAGAAAAAATTAATATTATAAAAAAGATGGTTAATAATTTAAAAATAGCTATAAAAATGTCAGAAAATATAAATTTTATCAGTTATAAATATTTAAAAAATATTGCGACGCATTTGCGACGTAATTTCCTAGAAAATAAAATTTATTTTCCCGCCGGACATTGGCGCCAAGTTAGCGACTCATTAGCGACGCAATTAGTTGCGTCGCTAAATTTTGCATAAAATAATAAAAGCCAAATTAGCGATGGATTAGCGACGCATTGTTGCGTCACTAATCCATAATAAAATTTTAAAAAAATAGCGAGTGATTAGCGACGCATAAATTGCATCGCTAATCACCACTATTTAACGCTTGGTCGGGCCGCCCCCCCTCCTTCCCTTCTCTTCTTCTTCCTATTCCTACCCTAGCCACCGTCGTCCATCCGCTCCTCCGGCTCCCCCCGTCATCTCCCCCGGCGGAAGCTCCCCCCACTCCGGCGGCGTCCCCTCGCGACCATGGTAAGCCCCCCTCCTCCTAAATTATTTTTTTTTAAAAAAAAAGGTTCCGGCCACGACCACGACCGTGGCCAGAGAAGCCTGGCCACGACCGTGGCCGGAGAAGCCTGGCCACGGTGGCCAGGCCACCAAAAAAAAATTTACAGTTTGGGGGGGAGGGTTTTCCCCACCCCCTTCGTCTTCTACGGCCATGGCCACGGTCATGGCCGTCTTCTTCGGCCACGGCCGCTGCCGTGGCCGGCCGTGGCCTAGCCACGGTGGCCAGGCCACCAAAAAAAATATTAATGGGGGGGTTTTCCCCACCCCCTCCCGTTCGTCTTCTCCGGCCACGGCCGCTGCCATGGCCGGCCGTGGCCAGGCCACCAAAAAAAAATTTACAGTTTGGGAGGGTTTTCCCCACCCCCCCTTCGTCTTCTACGGCCACGGTCGTGGCCGTCTTCTCCGGCCACAGCCGCTGCCATGGCCGTCTTCTCCGGCCAATGGCCTGGCCTGGCCACGGTGGCCAGGCCCAAAAAAAAAAGTAACAGCTAGGGGGCTTTTCCCCACCCCCGGCCCCTTCAATTAAAAAAAATTAACACTCATAAAAAAAATTAACAAAAAAATTAGATTCTATCATATTTTATTATTTTTAAAAATATTTTGAAATAATTTGATGACAAATATAAAAAAATATAAATATATTTTTAAAACATGGGCAACTTAATTTTTTTTAAAAAAGTAACACCTAGGGGGGTTTCCCCACCCCCGGCCCCTTCAAAAAAAAAATTTAACACTCATGAATAAAAATTAACACAAAAAATTTAGATTCTATTATATTTTATTATTTTTAAAAATATTTCAAATAATTTGATGACAAATATTTAAAAAATGTGATTACTAATCTAATTTTTTATTAGATTAGTTATAAATTAATTAATTTATATCATTAGTCGTAGCTCTTTGGATAGACTGGTTTAGCTCATCAATCATAACTCTTTAAATCAACTGATTAAACTTATAAATCGTAGCTATTTAGGTCAATTAATTTAGCTTATCAGTTTTAACTTCTCAAGTAAGCTGATTTTAGACCATCAACCTTGTCTCTTTAGATCATCAATCAAAACTCTTTAGATAGGTCGAGCTGAATTAGCTTAGCTATTTAGGTCAACTAATTTAGCTCATTAACCATAACTCTTTAGATTAGGTAATTTCAAAATTGCAGTCGTATATTTGGGATTTGCCTTATTGGAGCACAAATCTCATCCGGCACAACTTGAATGTTATGCATATCGAGAAAATTTTTTTGATAACATATTTAACACGGTGCTAAACATCCCGGAAAAAAAAAGACACTGCAAAGTCAAGAGAAGAACTTAATCAGTATTGCAGAAGAGGTGATTTGAGGAGGAGTACCGACGGGACCTATCCTAAAGCCTGTTACACTCTTGACAGAAATTCATGAGAAGTTTTATGTAACTGGCTTAGAGGGTTAAAATTTCCAGATGGTTATGCCTCAAATATCGGTAGGTGTGTGGACATGCATAAGCTCAAGTTGTTCGGCATGAAGAGTCACGACTGTCATGTTTTCATGCAACGTTATTGCCTATAGCTTTTCGTGAGTTGCTTCCGCAACATGTCTGGAAGGCATTGACAGAGCTCAGCTTGTTCTTCAAGGAGTTGTCTGCCACAGTCATTACTTCTGCATCCATGGCAAGGCTTGAGGAGGAAATTCCAATTATTTTATGCAAGCTGAGCGAATATTTCCTCCAGTTTTTTTGACTCAATGGAGCATTTACCGGTTCACTTGCCATACGAAGCGAGCATAGCTGGTCCCGTGCAGTATCGCTGGATGTATCCTTTCGAGAGGTAAATATATACATCATTAAGACATATTGACATTTCAAATATTATTTCATTGCGAGAAAATTGGTTAATTTTTTGTCTCAACTTTACATATAGGTACCTTAAGAAGTTAAAAAATAATGTGCGTAATAAGGCAAGGGTTGAAGGTTCTATATGCAATGCACACTTGGTCGAAGAAGTTTCAGCTTTTGCCTCGCATTACTTTGAGGGTCACGTCCACACGAGGAGCCGAAATCTTGGTCGTAACGATGACGTATGTGTGGACGAAGGAGAACCTAATGACGGTAGAATATCAATTTTTAAAGGTATCGGCCGTTCATTTGGGGGGCAGAAGTCAAGAAATCTTAGCGATATGGAGTATAATGCAGCACATTATTATATCCTAATGAACTGTAGAGAAGTCGATCCATATATTGAGTAAGTGTATACTTCAATGCTTAATTGGAACTTCTAATTTAAATTACAATATACCATAATATTTAATTGCTAACATCAGTTTTAATCCTTATCATCCCATAAGGATGTATTGTGATAGACAACGACAGATGAATCCCGACATCAGTCAAGTTGCAATTGGACAGAAGTTAGAAACGGAGTTCGCTTACTGGTTTTATGAATTTGTGAGTAGTATCACTCAATCAATTTCAATAATGGCTTTAATTTTTCGAATTGGTTGTGAATAGCTTATTAATTTATAGGTAAACGGTCCATGGTCCCCAACCGACAATATTTTCATTAAATGTCTATCGCAATGGCCATTGAAGACCGTAACAACCTCTACTGGCTATTTTGTTAATGGGTACAAATTTCAGATTGAACGATTAGCAGCTTCAAGAGGCACGCAGAACTGGGGCGTGTGTGTTAAAGGAGAAAGTGTTGGAGCAAATATGCAGGATTATTACGGAAAGTTAGTAGAGGTGGTTGAAGTTGAATATCCCGGTTGGCCTATGAAACGAACCGTATTGTTTCGTTGCGATTGGTTCGATCCGACAGTTCCTGTGGGCAAAAGGGTTCATAACGACTACAATTTGGTTGAAGTGAACCATCGACGAAGATTGCAGAAATATGACCCATTCATCCTTGCATCCCAAGCTCAGCAAGTGTTTTACTGCGGATATCCAAGTTTGCGCAACGACAAGCGAGATTGGTGGGCTGTTTCTAAAATCGTCCCACGTTCAACAATCTTATTAGAGGAGAGTTCATCAAGTCAATCAGCCGAGTGCCCTGCATTTCAAGAGGATGAGATGGAAATGCATGCAATTGAGGACGACACAAGGGCTCCTGAAACATCACTTAGAGATCCAAATGGTGATGTCCAAGAAATTGCGGATGCAAATGTTCGGTTTCCTTCCGATGATAATGAAACTGAATCGCAGTCCGATACGGCATCGGATGTTGAACCAACATTTCACGAAACAAATGACACCGATTAAACATAGAGGTTTTTTTAAATTCAACTTTATTTTATAAGTGTTAAATTTTTACATAGTCAATCATTAATCGTAATTTAATTGCATGAATCTTTAGTATTTTCAGTATGACGGGCAGAGGTAGATCTACCGACGACATACGGAGTGAGCAGGGACGTAGCCCTGCTGCATCAGATCACATGAGCTTTGGAGATGGAGAGTTCGGATCTCCACACATCGCACACCTTCGATCTCTCCAGCAGTCGGCGGTGATCCTGCATTGGTATTACCATCCAGCCGATCGGCACATACCTCCGAGAGTTCTTCCACCATCGGCCGCACCGTACTTCGACTTGATGCTCATGGGCTGTAAGTATATACTAATTAAAAATATATGTTTATGTTTTTAAGTCAATTACTTATAAACATGCATTTTTTTAACAGATTTATTGAGCAGCATCATGTATCCAGCCACATCAGCGCCGTATTTCAGAGGCGTGCAGATCCCAGTGGCTACGATTGGCGCCACGTATCTCCAGCCACGAGGGAGTTTTATTTTTCTGAGTTTCAGGTAAACTTATTAAATACAATTTATCACTGATATAAAATTTTTAATCTTAATAAATTCTGAAACTAACTATTTATTTTAATGCAGAAAAAGTTTACGTGGGACCCTGCCAGCCATGATGCCATTAGGGCAGCATGGGAGGCTCTTACGGGACGCCGATACTCCGACATGCTTCATCGTTGGAGGTCATCGGGTCAGCATCCTGCGCATGTGCCAGAGGGTATTTGGCACGAGTGGCAGCAGGCCTGGCAGTCCGATGGCTGGCGCAGGAGGTCCGCATCAGCCAGCACGAACCGCCGATCCGAGAAGGGCGGTCCTGGCACGGGTCTCTCCCGCCATACTTCGGGCTCCATTTCGATTCAGGAGCACAGACGCCGTATGGTAAGAAAACATAAATAATTTAATTACTAATTTAGTTATTTATAAATATTTGTATTAATATCAATTTTTTTATTGTTATAGTCTGAGCAGGAGGGCGGAGATCCTGGTGAGTTTCGTCTATTCAGGGCGACACACACCAGGAGGGACGGTTCCTGGGTCGACACGCGATCACGGGAGGTTGCGGTAAGAAATTAGCTTTATGTAGTATCTGTTTAATTTCTAAAATTTTATTTCAAGAAATTTATTAACTCATTTATTGTTGATTTTATAATTCAAAGACACGAGTCGAGGAGCTTCGCTCCCAGGCATCGCAGGTCGACTCCACTGATGGGGAGACGCCCGTCGAACTCTCAGCAGAGGAGAGTCGGCGTGTGTTTTTGGAGGCTGTTGGTGCCCAGCCGCGAGACCGCAGGGTCTATGGTCTGGGCACTAGAGCTTCTTCATATTTTCCCATCAGGCCTCCAGCTCGCGATTTTCTGGTGATATTCCTGCCGAGCGTTTAGACGACATTCGGAGATCTATTGCAGAGGGGGTTCGGCAGGACGTTCGTCAGGAGGTTCGGCAGGAGGTCGAGCACGAGTTCGAGCAGCGTATGCGAGGCCGGGATCAGGAGCTTGCAGACGTGCGAGATCAGATGCGTCATTTGCAGGATATGGTTAGCCGCTTGTCGCAGGGTCTCCAGCCTCCACGTGATCGCTCAGATTCTTGATGTATTTTTTTTTACTTTTATATGTTGTACATGAAAACTTCAAAATTTTAATATATTAATTATTTTTGAAAATTGAATGATTATTGTTTGGATCAATATGAGTGAAGAATGTTTCTATCAATATTTAAATGTAATGAAATTGTATTAACCGTTTTAATTTTTAATATTTTATTTTTTTACAAAAATTTAATTAGCGTTAATGCGATCTGAAATTGCTAATATTTTTAAAATATTATTATTAAATATTACGATGCAATGACCTGGCATCGCAATAATTTTAAAAAAAATTAATAGCGACGCATTAGCGACTCAAATTGCATCGCTATTATATCTAAAATATTATTATTAAATATTGCGACGCAATGACCTTGCGTCGCAATATTTTAAAAAAAATTCTTGCGATGCATTAGCGACTCAAATTGCGTCGCTATTATATCTAAAATATTATTATTAAATATTGACGCAACTAAATGCGTCGCAATATTGTGACACAATTGAATGCATCGCAATATTTAATAATAATTTTAAATATTAAAAATTAGTTTTAAATTTAGCGACGCATTTGGATGCGTCGCAATATTGCGACGCATTGTTGCGTCGCAGAGAGTCGCAATATTGCGACGCAATTGCAACAAATGGAGATTGTGACGGACATCTGAGCGATGCCGTCATTGCGTCGCAATAGCATGTTTAGCGACGCATTTGGGCGTCGTAATATTTTTTTCCCCTTGTAGTGAAAATTAAAAAAGAAAAAGGTCATATGATAAGAAAGCTTGAAGATAAAATAAAAAAAATTAATTATAAAAAGAGATTAAATTAGTTTAGATAATACTTCTAATAATAATATTGATATTGAATTATTTAAACAGCACTTGCATCCCATTTCCGAAAAAAAGTTATTTCATATAAGCTGTGTATATCACATCATAAATTTAATTATACAAAATGATTTAGCTATTATTCAATTATATGTAAGTAAGTTAGAGATGCTACTAAATATGTAATCTTAGCTAAAAGATAAAATTTTAAAAATTTATGTAATGCCCATGGTAAAAATATAAATAATTTTATTAGAAGTCAAATATGGATGCGTTGACCTCCATTAGGACAATATTAGGTGTAAGAGCACATTTTATTTGAGTTTTTTATGCCTTCCTAATGATGACTTATTTTTAAACGATATTGCCGAGATTTTTTAGTAGATACAGGCACCGAGTATTAATTACTCCTACTATAAAAGCTAGAAAACTTCTAATTAAAGGATTGCAGTCCTTGTTAACTTTACCAATGCAAATACATCCATATATTTATTTACTTATTACCACTAAATTTTATTGTCACAAAGGCTTAAGGTGACATTGTCATTTTTCTATTACTATTATTACTATTATTATTAATTGATTCCTCATATTTGTCCTCCTTTTATCTCTTATTTATCCTTCTTTTGTCCTACTTTTGTTTCTAAGATAAGGCTCCAATTTTAAGGAGTGCACATCTCCCTAATTTTCAATAAAGCAAAGTTCAAAGTTTTTGATGAAATAATCCTTTGATATAAAGCTTTAGAAATTTAATAGAGTAAAAACTTTAATCTGGAGCAAGATATCGATTTTTAATGAAGCAAAGCTTCAGTTTTCAACAAAGTAAGATTCTGATTTTTTTTATAAAATAAAACTTGAGCAACATTTAGATCTTTAATAAAGCAAGACTTAAGATTTTTAATAAACTAAGGTTTCTCTTTTGATAAGGTAAAACATTAAAACGAGGGCATCTAAGGAAAACCAAGCGGTAATATTCTTAAAGGTAGAAATGAAAAGGGAAAGACACGGACCTGCCACCGGCTGACTTTTATAAAACTAAATTTCAAAGTCTCAGGACGGTTTGCGTTTGACCTCGATGGTAATTACTGATAAAGTTTAATCATGACGGATCATTGACAAATGATCACTGGAACACAATAAATGAAGACTCACAATAAATGAAGACTTACCAGCCGGAGCATCTCATTTCATAATAATGACGACTTACCGGGCGGATCCATCTCATTTAAAGGGAAATGGCAGATAAAGACTTTGTAGCCTTTAGGTTTTTTCAGTGTTTTTTCAGCGTAACATAAAGGGCACTGCCGACCAACTTTGATAAAAATTAACAGAAGGTAAGGAGAATAGTTGCAAGCAATTCACCTCGCCAGAGAAGCAAATTTTTAACGCTCTTGCAACAATATAAGTTCTTTCTAATTGAAAAGGCCCTAAAGGTTGCATGCCAAACTTCATAGAAGCAGACATTTAGGAAAGTTCTGGCATTCCCTTGCAATAAACATCAAAAGAGAGGTAGCATCACTACATCCCCATCAGTTTTTGGCTTCCGTTCAACTGACGTATATGCAGTACAACAGGGTTGACACTTCATCGCCAGTTAAGGTCGTAAAATTGGTCACCGATTTATCAAAGTCAAAGCACCAGAGAGAGAGAGAGAGAGAGAGAGAAGCAATGAAACAATACCACATCCTACCTGATTGCATGTTGCCTCATCTCTAATGAATAACAACGCGATTCATGTTAAAAATATTCATATCATATCCATACTAATGTTGAATAACTCAAGTACAACAAACAGGAATACCAAAGCATAGATTGTCTCAGCACAGCTGACAGGAGTCGGGCCATGTCAGAGGAATGGCCTTTTCATCCAGTCTCATTACCTGAATCTACAATGACTCTAGAACCGCCACTCTTATAGTCAGCCATGGCCTCCTTGTAACGTTTAGAATCTGCCCGTGCCATTGCCTCGAACGGCTCCTTTTCCTCAGCTACAGAAAAGACGAAGTAGCAACACTAAATCACTGATGACAGTTGCAAACAAAAAGCAGTCCACCCACCTTGACGGAGAAACAAACACAAAAAGCATGTTGTATAGGAACTAGACTTCAGCAATGCAAATCATGAAAACGTTGAGGAATGCGGAAACCTAGTGGAGATGGACACAGATGAGTGGAGCCTCTTGCAGATAATATCAGGAGCTGGAGTTTATTGGACGAATAGATGTCCAATAACTAGCATAGTAAACAAACGGCAGCATGTCAATGCATAGACAAGTTTTTGCTTAAGCAGAAAGATTGTGGTGCCTTGTGTAAGGCTAAAGACTCCTAATGATGGTAAGTAAAAAATGCTTCACTCTCTCAACTCACCAAATACCGCTACTGGTGCAGAGACATTCAGCAGCATCCCATATGTATAGATGAGGTCCAAAACACCTAGGCTTGAGAAAACAAATGCTAATGGAACACACCCAAGCTAATCAACTGGTATTTTATGACACTTTTCCTTGCAAACCCCAAACCATAATAATAATAATAATATCCAAAAAAGAGCATCCTCAAAAACACCAATGCACAAAGTGACGACTTCAACAATGCACAAAGTGCATGTGAACAAAAAGCATGTGTTGCAAGTGCCCAGGAACATGCCCTGGTCTCTGTGTAACTGTTTATTAGCATGCTCACGAGCAGCATTTCACAGTTAAAACATTTTCACTGTATTTTCCAGAGATTGTTGGACAAACTAATTAAAAGGATCAGCTGTTCCCAGGGAGGGAAAAAAAAATACCTGACATCTTTTTCCACCTTTCCCCAAGAGCCCTCCCAACATCTGTAAATGACATCATTTCAGGATTGCTTTTCCTTACGTTCTGCACATGCACAAGTGTAGGAAATTACCTCCTTATAAAAATTCCAAATATAATAAAAAGAAAGAAAAGAAAAACCTTAATTACAATGACAGATAAGAGATGACAATTGCATGACAGCCAAGAATACTCTCAAGGACTCCAACACAAACATCTTGATTATAACTCATGCTTGACTCAACCATGCTGCGGCGAAATATCAGTTTTTGTTTCACATGGAATAATATTAAACAATCCAGTCAGAATGCTTCTTTATGAAGGTCACCACCATCTTAAACTTGATGCCAAGATGATGGACCTCAATACCGATAATTTATAAGCAATGCGCTACATCTACTTGGCTGGTGCAACATAGACATTTAGAAGTACTTGAATGCAAAAGATCAAGCAAACATACCATCTGTACCAAAAAATATGGAGATAAAAATATTGTCCTGTAAGGGTTATGGTTACCGTAAGTTTTAAGGTTTGGATAGACAAAAGGCAAACAAAATTGTAGATACTTTTTAGTCAAGCAAGACAAACATTAACCCAATTCAGTCAGTGTTCAGCATCAGCCAGTTCATATAAAGATAAAACCAACCTCTAATTGTCTTGACTGCTTGTCTCTAAAAGAAGGTAGGTTTGTTTTGTTTGAAGCAGAACCAAATCAGAAGATCGAAAGACCAATTTCTTCACAATGTGATTCACAAGCAAATGACACCGATTGCAACTTCAAGGAAAATATTCCAAACTCCATATGACTCTTATGCCAACAAAACAAAGAAATTCATCAAACTTTTTTTCTTTTTTTCCTTTTACAATATGACACATCTCAGATATGCATAAGATACATCAAGAATTACATCGTATTTGCATGAGGGGTAAAGCCACCCATTTTGATGAGTAGCCAGGAGAAGGAATCAGGGTAATAAAAGGCTGGACAGCTCATTATTAATGGAAGGTCGCACAACTGGGAGTAGGAAATTGGTGAGGAGGAAGCATAATCATCCTAGAAGACTCCATGACCATTTAGAACAATGATACTTTTCAGACAAGTGAGACCTTAGAAATCAAGATTTCATTGTATATTTGTATTTTTGAGAGCAAAATAGAAACATGGTAAGCCTAAGAAATAAAAGCATTGAAAAAGCAACAAACAGTTGGACAAAAATGGCCAGCTCATTGGAAAACACTGATGCCAGAACAGACACTAGCGAGGAGCTAGTTTAATCACACAAAGACTAAATGATCAAAACAAGATGGATGAAGTATTTAACAAATGAAACTCCAGAGGAAACAAATTCTATGAGGAGATAGTGGAATACTAACAATGTCAGTTGCAATACATTCACTGGTAGGTAAACTCCATCAATAAGTATCTCTTGAAAAGTAAAATTCAAGGATGAAGTAAATCAGCAATCTTGATGTAGGCTCCAGGCCAAACATTTCCAGATAATGTTCTATGAATTGTGAAAGGATATCTTGATCATATTAGGCTATAAATGGCATGTTCATTTTAGCTGCTAGTTCAGTTTAGCCAACAAATTATGCAGGTGTAACTAGGCTGATTATACATTATATAGATCTATATTAAAGATAATTCTGGCACTAGATTTGAAAAGAACAGCTACATTTCTAAAAGAGATGATCTCACCTCTCTTTCAGCATTTGAAAAAAACATGAACCCAGACATAGCCCTTTTTGGTGCATTAGGATCTTTTTTCTTCTTCTGCCTTCTTTTCTTTGAGCCTTCTTCATTCCCATCCTTAGATTTCCTCTTAGTTGATGATGTTTTGATACCAACAGGTTCCTTTTTCAAATCCTTCACAGCAGATTTCTGGATTGGCAATTTAAGTATTGTCAGTTTTATAAGCATACTTTGTCTGCCACAAATCAAATTTCAACAAGACAAGTCCATGAGAAAGGAACAATGACAAAGTAATGGTTTTCTCATGCCTCTTTATCATCCCCACTTTTATTAGCATCAGACTCCCCTTCTCCAGAATCATCAGTAGGAGACCCATCATCATCCTCTTCAGCAACAAAATCCTCATCCTGCATTTAAAAAAATAATCAGTAGTGCCATGATTCATCTGTGTAATAAAATAAAACTAGTAAAGTAAATGACAGTAGAGAGCACCTCTTCATCACTTTCCTCGCCACCAGCCGCATTCTTTATTCGCTCTAGATGTGGATCAAATGCATCATCATCAGCATTCTGGAGAACAGCTGCAACACCATTCGTAACGTGCACCTCTCCAAGGTTCATAATCTTCAAACGTTTTCCACTTCATAAATCCAGATGAAGCAGGGGTTAGGCATCAGATAGCAAATCCACGAAAGTGCAGTAGAAAATGAAGGGATCTTACCTAATGAAGTCAAAAAGGCTGTGATATTCACTCCTCTGAATATTTCTAAACAGGTGTTCTTGATCACTTCTGAGCTTCACAAGGAGATCAAAATAATGAGATGACACGCTTGAGCCTCCAGCACCATGCCTTTCAAATTCAACATACTCAATCTGCACCAATATATTAGGAGTGCAGCGGTCACCACAATGAGCCAACATATCACAGTAAAGTAATGCCAGTTACTCATATGTCCCACAACACATTACCTCATCATGAAGAATAAGAGTTGGAGGTTTTGGTAGGAAAAAGAATCCCTTCTCAAGAGGATATAACAATCCATCTTCAGCTTTCAATGATGACTTGACTGCATATCCACCTTGACAACTGCGGAATGAACCTACTCTTGTCACTTTGGCACCAGATAAACCACGCATGATCTTGGTGAAGACTTCACCAATTGGACCCTGCAGATATAGAAACAGTTCTAATTGTAGCAATCCCAAAAACAAGAAACCAAACATGCAAATATAATGAATAAATGCCCTCAAAACTCTGTGAACTGCAGAAATCTGGCATGCCCCTAGATAAAAATAGCATAGAAAGAAGCTAATCATATTATATAAGAGATTCACTCAGCTACCATCTGAGCATAGCAATCCCATTATCATGCTTACGATTCCATGTATGCAATATATATTGAATTGATCTGCCATAACTCATCAACATGCCAGAAAAGTAATACAGATAAGATGCTTCCAGATCAAAGAGATTGCATACAAAATTGAGTCCATGTAAATATCAATTATAATAGAACAGCATAGAAAAAAGAGGGTAAGAAAGAGATAAATCAAACATAAGAAGTTGAGAGAGTATTATGGCAATGTGATAAATATGCATTCTCAACACTTCTACAAGGATCCTATGACAAAAAAAAAAAAAAATTTACAAATTAGCATTATTTACATCAAGATAAGCCACATAAAAGCCCCAGAGAAATTTGTTAATTCAGGTCAGATCTTAAAGCATCATATGACTTGTACAAGGCAAGATGAAACCACCTACAACACAAAAGCACATCCGAGATACTAAGGTGACCTCATTGCACCCACACGTGTATTCAGGTGGCCAACACAATGCAACAAGTGGCCAGCACCTCGTAACATGTGGCAGCTTTAGTCAATCAGGTAGACAATCCAAAAGTCACCATCTCTGAGACAGAACTTGTAGATTGAATTCAATCTCAGCATGCCAATCATAATTATCAGACATGCAACACAAAAGTGGTGATTACATCATAGGAACCAGCAAGTTCTGAATCTTAATTTGTTTGATTCATCCAAACAAAACAAGTTCAACTCATATCTATATCACTTAAAACTCGCTGTCAATCTAAGGTAACCACAAAAAAGAAAAAAAGTTAAGGTTGCAAATATTTGGGTACTCAAGGAATCGGATTTCACTAAAAAACAAATTATTCCAAGATACTCAGAAGCAACAGTTATTTCTGGAGGTATGAATATATACTTCACCTCATATGATGCTTCCAGTTTGTCCTTGTATTTTGTAGCTAAAACGTCCTCACTTAGAGAAAGGTGCCTTTCAGCAACAGCTTCTGCTTCAAACTTGTCCAAGGCAGAAAAAAGGAAAGGAGAAAATAAAATTCAACTTGCGAGCCACTAAGGCATAAATGAACTATGAAGCAAATATAATAGCATAGCTACCTGAATAACAATATGCGGGTATAAAGTTTGTCCTTTGCGAATTGGCGGGTCAAGTGTGATTATAACAAAGGTATGAGTTTGATTGGACTGTATAAAACAAAATATAATTGTGATCATACAATCAAGTCATTAATTAATGCAGTTGTTTTTAAACCAAAATAGTAGAGAGAAACATCTTGTTAAAGTTGAAAAATGGAAATGAAAAATTATTTACACAAGAAGGAACTCAACCTTTGGCAACAGGAAAAGTCGAATAACACTGCTATATTGAATTTTAAAATCATTAGCCTGTCCTTGGAGCCGCAGGAATGAAAGGTGAAGCTCAACACTGTACCTCCCTCTGCAGAGACAATTTATATCGGCTTTTAAGGATAAAATGGATATCCACACAAATAGCACATGCATGCAGTTTAACTGATTGCCTAAATATGCAATGAGCTGGTTCATGTACCTGGGTGTAAGAATTGCAATTCCTTCAAATGTGACAACAGATTCTTCTGATGAACCAATATCTGCCAGTGATGCGATTTTTTCAAGGAAAACCTAAAAACTAGAGGTCAGTTTCTGGAGGGCCAACCATTGCAAAATCAAGCTTTCAGCCAGATACATGAGTGCAAATTGGTTTTATTTACCTGAGCTGGAGGACGGTTTTCATCACCAACAAATTGAGTATTGGAAGTGGGTACATGAAAACTTAAATCCATCAATGAATCTTTCTAGGATCAGCAAAAGAAAGCAGTCAGAGACATGCACTAGACAAACACCAAAACGTCATCTAAACATATCAATGCAACAGAAGCAACATTATGAAGGAAAATGAAAAT
The DNA here is from genome assembly GCA_900491605.1 of Calamus simplicifolius. Taxonomy (NCBI): domain Eukaryota; kingdom Viridiplantae; phylum Streptophyta; class Magnoliopsida; order Arecales; family Arecaceae; genus Calamus; species Calamus simplicifolius. The sequence goes on from UESW01001371.1 coordinate 356,489, forward strand.
CATAAATTTGCAAGAACATTGGAACACTACTACTAATAGAATCAGCAAATCATAATTTCATTAATTTTATAATAGAAAGTTCCATTGTCTTATTCATGTTATCCTCTCAGCCACCTCACATTGCATGCCTCTCTGCTTCACCTCAATGGTTTTGAATTGACGTGGCAACAAGTAACGGTTGAGAGAAGCATAGCAGCAAAGCACCTCCAAATACTGAGCTCATAACAGATAGACATTTTTTAAAACAACAATTTTGGTATAAGTTTAGCTGTTCAAATTGACCTGCAAAACTTTTTATGACATGTAAAAACCATGGTTCAAATCCCTATGGGACATCTCATGGAATGTTGGGACAGTACCATCCTGCCATCTTCTCAGCGTTCTAATTAATGCATCTCAAGGCATCCCCATCCAAAGTGTTAGGATGCACAGAAGAGCAGCACGTTCCATTCCATGGAAATACTGAGATAATCTCATCACATGAGATTTAAAATCTTGATAAAAACCATACTACAATTATATTTCCTATTTACAAGATCAAAGATCAATGGGCAAGATCGTACTTGGTGAACCACATAGGCAATGATATTAAAGTCAAAAAAGGCATGAAACTGCAAAACGAAACTGGACTCTCTTATAATAAAAACTTCCTTTTTGGGTTGGCACAAGCTGCACCTAGCTATTGAAATCATGGAAGGACTTGTTAGTCTTCTTTCCTTTAGACTTAGTGGTGTACAAGATGAGTGAACAAGAAATTAAGGTCTTCCAAGGAGTTGGTGTTACCTTTACGCTGAACAGTCGGAAGGAAAAAGAATTTCAGAATTTTCCTTTGGATAAAAGCTAATGGTTGGTTTCTTTTTCATACAGCAATGGCACTCTTTAAAGACTGGTCACCTTTCATCAAGTGTAGAGGCCATTTTATATACCACTCCACTTGGGACAAGATGTCATCTATTGCTGTTTAACCTTTTATATTTTGGTTGACAATCTCCTAGTTCTTTTGTCCTCGTAATTGATGCTGAATTTTTTAATCTTTTATTTTATCTATTTTAATGGATAGATGGGATTACCTGCCTTTATCTAGGAAAGAAGAATTAGTAGGCTGGTATTGATCCCGGATATAGTACTAAAATAAACCAGCACTAACATGCATCCAAGATAAGGACCCCCCCCCCCCCCCAAAAAAAAAAAAAAAAAATCAAAAGCCATTTGCACATATAAAATACAATCATAAGCTGATACCATATAAAATTTTAAGTCATAAAAAGTAATGCATCAATCTACATAACCAAAACTGTCACCTCAAACTCATACATCCAACCCAACACATGCCAGCATACATGATACATTTCTTATCAAGTATAAAATATATATAGTTTCAGCTGCATGATAATGTTGAGCATTATTCATGCCAAAATTCAACATAGCTATAGAGATATCCAATCAAAATAACAAGAAGATATCTATTAAAACCATCCTTCTACTCCCCAATGTTTTTACATGGTAACAGCATATTATAAGGCATCATTTTTACATACAATCTAGAACAACAAACTGCATTTATTGAATTAAGAAAAACAGATATTTCATAACAAGTAAAACATCATTATTAATTCCTAAAATAATATGGCATTCTTTATGGTTTATTGCTGATTCCAAAAGTCAATTATCAGCAGCTTCAACTTCATTCCAAAAGTGAATTATCATAAGTCATCATTTTTACATACAATCTAGAACAACAATCTGCATTTATTAAATGAAGAGAAACAGATATTTCATAACAATTAAAACATCAAATTTAATTCCAAAATTAATACAGCATTCTTTATGGTTTATTGCTGATTCCAAAAGTGAATTATTAGCAACCTCAACTTCATGCACCATCTTAATTTCACATGAAATTTAAGGGAACATAGACATATTTTTTATCAGATGAACCATAAGCAGTACAAGAAAATGATAGGGCCTTAGAAGCTACAAGGGGGAACAGAAAAGTGATCCAAACTGAATTCCAGAAAAGAAGAGGATAACAAAATCTTATGCCACCTACAATTCAAAGTGGCACAGGAAACATGAACAGAATAAGAACATGGTCAAAAGATAAGCTCCGTATCATAAACTAGCAATCCCTTCTTATACAGAATAAACTATCATCGCATCAATTCCAGAACAAACCTATAGCATGAATCTATGTCATCATTTACCATTAACATGTTAAATTAAGCAAAACAAAAATTAGGAACTGAAAAAGAAAATGAAAAGCAGGAGTAAGAGAATCCTGATCATGCACCTTAATGGTTGTACCCTAAACAAACTAACAGATATGTTGAGCTCTACGGTCACAGTGTTGATTCTTGGATAGTATTTTGACCAACCATAATTATCTGCACACCAACATTTTAGATCCCATGGGAGGGGACGGTCCCAGTTTTGTATAGAATGGGAGTGCTGCCATCCTGATCCATCCTAGCAATTTGGATAGGGAGTGTCTCAAGATGCGCCGATTGGGATGTTAGAATAATGGCAAGACAATCTTGTCCCAATACTTTGGACAATAACCCATCCTAACATCCCAAAGGATATCCTACCAATGTTTGAAACCATGCTACACACCACATTCTATGATTAGATAGCAACTGACCGCAATTAGCAGTCCGTAACATATCAATGGATGAGTTTTCCAATAGCCACTGCCTTGGTTCCAACATATTGTTTTGACCAACTTTGATTTATCTATACACCAATCTTCCATTTTGACAATAATGCATGATAATGCAGCCCCAGTAACAGTATACTTTGGAACTTCACCTGAACCAGTTGCCTATATGCCAGAACCAAACTTGTTAGAAGTATCAATGCCTACCTCATTAGCCCCAGTAGTGTCATCAACATGGAACTCCATGCAAACATCTGTTTTTCCTTGCAGTTGAGTCTGTGCAACATCTGCCAGTGAAACCTCAAATCCTTGCTTTGAACCTACCAAGAATGTAAGCATGTTTCCTGCAATGCACATTAAAATGAGGTTTACAAACATGTAATTTGAGTGGAATAATGGAAAGAAAACAAATAATATTTAAATTCATAAATTAATGATCTAATCTTATCAGTTAATAGAAGTCTACAATAACTTATTTCCACGCCTTACTGCAATACAATTTAACTTTAAAAAAGTGTGATCCATTTCTTTTCCATGGCATGCCCCCCATGAATAGGTAACAACACCTCTGGCTTACAGATAATGGTACTAGGAAATGACTTTCATTGTTATGTCTGTCGACCGAAAGAGGGTTAAAAAAACAAAGAAAAAGAAAGAACACGTGACCGAATATCTTTGACAAATTCTTCATCTATGCCTCTCCCATTCCCTTTAGCAGACTCTTTTTACCTAACAGATATCTTTCTCACTATTCCATCTCCTCAGCTCTCTCTCCTTCCCACATTATAGCAGAAATAAAATCTAGAAATAAATTACACTTGAAACTCTGACCAAACTACTTTTCCTTTTAAGTTGCTTTTTCAATTATTTCTTTCTTTAAACAGCAAATCAATGACTCTATTTATACATAAAAAGGTTTGATGCATCATACAGTATAAATTATTGTCAAATAAATATGACATACAGTTGTTTTGGACTACATGAGCCAAATTCTTAACAGATACTTGCAACTGTTTTTCCTTCAAATTCTTGATCACGGTCCCCCTCCTCCCAAGTGCCTCTTCCCCTCTAACTCAGCTCCATCCCAACTCCATCCATCTCCGATCCCCTCATTCTTGAGGGCAGTCAGATCTGAAAATAAATCAGAATTTAAACTCTGACCAAACTAACTTTTTCCCCCTCCTTGAACGTTTCTTTCAAATTCGGTCTTTCTTTAAACAGTCAAAAGATGATTTTTGTTCAAAAGTAAGTATTGTCTAAGAAGTATAGGCTACAGTTTCTTTTTTTGGGACAGCATAAGCCCAATGTCTGGCAGAATGATAAGCATTAAATCTTTCAGTTTAGAGTTGCTTATAAATCACAGGTGCGTTTTCTTATATTTTTTGCTCCAATCAACTTTACCACATTATATTTTGAAGTGCCCATCATCTTGGCCTCCTAGTTTGTGTTGCTTGAGGCTTTTGCTAGTCTTTCAGTACTGTCCAGAATACCAATTTACGTATTTAAGAGTCATGATATCAACAAGACCAATCCGCTTGATTCATGCAATAATAATTTTGATTCTTTCTTCGTCTTAAACATTTAAGAGCGTCAAAACAATTTTATGTTGACTCCTAGGTAGCACAATGTTAGTGTATGACCTAGATCCAATAGGATTGAATGTTGTATACATTTTAGGAATACAAATCAAATAAAATGGTTTCTTTATCTATCCAGATGTCTTTTATTTGATATATTTGTCTGTGAGATAAAGTCTAAAAGAATGTGAACCGTGCATATGGAATTTGTAATAGATATTACAAATTGTGAGATTCAAATTGCACATTATGATTCGATTCTTTAAACTTTCCTAATCGATGTGTAGATGGGACTGGACACCATCGAATACCGTGAGACTAGCACACATTGCATATCCTCACCCTTGGAGTAAGGAGCTGATTTCACATGCTGAAGTATGAAGATACTTGGATAGGTGTGTGGATGCTCATTATTGTAATGATGCATTGGATGACCCGTACAGAGATCCCATATGGATATTCTATATAGTGTCAATGGTTGATCTCTAATGACAGTGGTGTGAGTGATCCTTTGACTTGAGATCTTCATTGCATCTCATGTGTGGAATGTCATGCTTTGACGGCATCAAAACGTCGCTCTAGCCACGGATGGAAAATATGGTATCGGTTGGGTATGACATGAAGCACATGAAGATGGTGTTTGATCAAGACAGGATTCATCTCCCTTGATATATCCCACGGCCACTTGATGGATTAAATTGATTGATAAATCATTGCAAGGTTGAGTTGAAATTTGAAATAGTTTCGAAGTTTTAATTCATATAGTCAATTTTTTCTGAGATCAAGTAAACAAAGATCAATTACAGGGTTGACACATTCCATACCACTGATTGATCTGGGATATGTGACGAAAGGATTTGATCATACGGTAACCGTTCATGGACAGGTGTTGATGGTCACATCAACAAAACCTTTAGCAGTTGGGTGATCATGATGCTTTGCTAGAGGCCTCTCATGATCTATAATCATGTTGTTGAATTAGACAAAGAGTTGTCCAATCATTCGTAGGGTCTATGATTAGGACATGATTATTGCCAACATGTTAAAGGGCCTAATGGGTCACACGCATTAAGGAGAATATTGGATGAATTAAAATGAGAATTAAATTAGATTTAATTCAGATAAGATGATCAATTAAATAATTGGGTGAGACCCAATTTAAAGAAGATATAATTATAATGGATATGATCTATTATAATAGAAGGAATGTTAAGGAAAAATTATTTGTACATATGATGAACAAATAATTGGATACCGATATGTGACTTGATCCATGTGATGGATGGCTCTGATTATTCATGTATGGATGTCCAATCTCAGCCATGTGAAGATGGAACCATGCCCATGGGATGAGGCATGATGAATCTCTACGGTTCGATGATGAACACGTACAAATTAGGGCATGTAGTTATGGGATAACCAACTCCTAATTTCAAAGGCTGAGATTGTGAAACTTGGATTAATCTTGCCATAAAGATGGAAGGAATTTCTTACCATGAAGATGGGAGTTTCTTACCATAACGATGGGAGTTTCTTACCATGAAGAGAGGTCTCTTCCTCTTTGGAACGACTCATTTTAACCTATAAATATAGTTCCTTCCTACCAAGAATGTAGAGCATGAGAAGAAAAGATTAGACTTTTCTTCAAAGATATCTTCTTTAAGGGGATTCAAGAGGCGCTAGCACCCCTCTCTCTCTCTTTCCCGTGGTGTCATCTTCATACCTTGGAGGTCTTCATCCCTTCTTCTCTGCGTAGATCACCGTTACAGGCCGGACACGTGGACGGCTAATGGCAGGGATTAACCGGCTTCATCCTCATCTACATCGATAAAGGACTCAGGTATGAATATAATTAGATTTTATTTGAGATATAATGAATTTGTTCCTAAGGATCCTGGGCATCTGGGAATTTTATATTATACCTTCCACAATGTTTATATGAATTTGATTCATATCTTGTATACATAATTCCCATCACACAATTCATTATACTTCAAGAATAATATACTTACCATCAGAATTTAGAATATGTTATCAGATAAAGTTAAAAAGAATGAAAGAATACCCAATTTAAACATAAAAAACAAGACTTCACATTAACATCATAAAGGGATTGCCGCAAGGCCTATTGGACTAATATGTACCGACCATATTATACCATATCGGTAAGGTACCAAAATCGTACTAAGTCTCAATTTGGTATGAACCGAACGGAACCATCCAGTACTAATACTAACCCGAACCATGTACTAACCCATACTACTCGATATTGAGTGGTTAAGAGTAAAACAAGAATCATACCTTGTCTCGATATAGGGTACACTACCATACCATGCCAACATGTACTATATCCAACTAGTAATGTACCAATGCAGGTCTCGATATTGGTTTTGCGAACATTTGCATTTAAAATAACTTAATCAAATAAAGTACACCAACATCACAATTTAGATATAGCAACTTCAAAATGCAAAAGTACCAAGGAGAAACTAAACTTTGAAGGGGAACACTAATGATACAAGAAAAGCTAGAGCATGTACAACAATGATGGTGATAACTAAGAGAACTCATTCAAAAATTTAAAAATAAAAAATAACTACAGGAAGAACACCAACCATCGATATCAACACTTCCCCAATTATGGCCAGTAACAGAGAGCTGCTTCTCTTCTGGTGTTATTCCGATGGATTTTTGAATAAAATTAGTCAAGTTAGCGACATCCTACAGGATAAGATTAAGACAGCCATTATCAAGTCATCAAAAAGTATTCATAGCCCATTCTATGATGTTAAGCATAAAATTTCAAAATCATTCGATAACCCCCATGAAAAAACACTAATCTAACCAAGAATTATATAACATAATAACATATACCGTAGAATCAAGACACTCCCAAGCTTTTAATCTTGCTTGAGAGGAACATCCATAATATATCCAAGTCAGCATTTACACAAGTTTTGATTTGAATTTGGACTATTTATATTGCACCAAAGAAAAAAAAAAACAAAGTACAAAATGTCTAGCATTGTCATCTTTCAACTGCATCGAAACTCTCCACCAATCTTAAGAGAGAGAGTCGCTTGCTTGCCGCATGATGTTAAACTGCAACAAATAAGACATGCATCTTTGACCATTGACTAGTCTTTTTAAGTTTCATAGCAAGCCCAAAAATTGCATAAACAGACCATAACAATATCAAGGACCTTCTTTAAGGGCATGTTTGGTGTTGCTTTAAAACCATTTATAACTTCTAAAGCAAAAGCCACACTTCTTAAAATAAACATGCTTGGTGGCATTATCTAAAAATGCTACTTCAATAAGGAAAAAAAAAATGCTTTCCGAAGAAGCTAGAAAACCTAGCTTCCAGCTTCTTTTTGTGAGAAAATTTCTTAAAAAGCAGAAGAAACACCAAACACACCCTTGAAGGATTAGAATTGTAGAAAGGATTTTCATTATCCCAAATATTGGAAGTAATCTTAAATCGCTCATATCAATTATTTCTTTTGTTCCCCATCTACTTCCTTTGCTTTCAGCCTATTGCCTTGCAAATCTATAGCATTAGTGGCATCAACAATATAGCATTCAATCCAACATAAAAAAAAGGAATAAATAGTAAGTGAAAAAGATAAAAAGGGGAAAGACTTCAAAAAGTGTTTCTTGGTATCAATGTTCCTTGTACTATTTGTAGAAGCCCCATGGAGTTCTTGAACAAGGAGTTGTTGATGGAATCTTACTGAATTTCTAAGGATAATCGTCACCTAGAGAAGTGAGAACTCAACGCCAGGCCGTTTTACCACATATAGGTTTCTAATTAAATTAATAAGACCTCAATCTTTTCTCTATTAGCCTTTGGAGGAATTTGTATGAATTTCTAACAATAATCTTCACCAGTAAAGGTTAGGCCAAAATCTCACTCTTTCTTGTTGCTAGTTTCCATTTAGATAGAGATTTGACTATTTCTTTTCTTTCTTTTTATAAATGACATTTAAAAGACTTGGTAGTAGGAACCAATCAACTGTATTTTCAACTATTCTCATGGACCCAGCAATGAACCTATAATCAATATAATATAGTAAAGCTAAGAGTTTTCTAGCTTTTCTTCTCCTTATGCCATGTGTACATCTACATTAAACAGCTTTTAATGTAGATAGTTTTTCCTCACCTCAAAAATTTTTCCTTCCACAAGCAACTTTGGTGTGGTGGTATCATAGTACCATCTCACATTATTGATTAAGGTTTAATTCCTTGGACGTGCATGACTTTCATTTTACACTATTAATTTTTTTAAATCTCAGCTAATATTCCCTCTTTTCTTTTTTTCACAGTGGGAAAAAAACCAGCTCCTTTCTTTCTTTCTTTTTTTTTTCTTATTTTAATCTCTTAACTGACTCTTTTCTTTTTCTTTTTTAAGTTATTATTATTTTTTAATCTCAGCCCATGCTTCTTCTTTTTTTTTTTTTCCAATGGGAAAGGAAGCTGACTCTTTCTTTCCCGTTTCCTTTTTTTAGTGGGGACAATGATAGATCCTAAAAATCATTTTTCCCACTTCACAAATAAGGAAACAATACCAGATCCTTATAAAAGTACAACTATCAAATGCATATGGCTTTCATTTTATAATAAGCCACAAGTTTTCTTTTTTTTTTTTAAATCTCAACTCATGTTTGACTCTTTTCTTTCTTTTTTTTCAATGAGGAAAGAATTAACAACAAATCATATCCTTAAAAAGGTACAATCATCATTTTACTATTCTTCGTTTGAGCCCATTAAAAAGTTAGATAATGTGATTCAAAATTTAAAATAATATAAAAAATTTATATGAAGCTAAAAAAGTATTCACTAAATAAAAAATTAATAAAAATAAAAATAATTAATTATAATACTATTTAATTATATTTAATTATTTGAAAATAAAAATAATAGTATAAAAATAATAAATAAATGATAGACAATGAAATGGTTCAAGCTAGAAAATCAACTCCTATTCTTCTATACCATGTGTAAAGCTAAATTAAATAGCTCTTAAATATTATTTGTCTATGAAATCAAAGTGTCGGCCAAAAAACATGCTATAGTAAGAAGCTTCTACAGGACCATAATAGCAATTTTCATACATATATTTAAATTTAATAATATAAAAATAAAAATTTATAAAAATTTATATTTTTATTTATCTTATTAATCATGATGGCATCTCTACATTGCATAAGCATATACCAAGCATATATGTAAATATAATCCGAGAATCAAATTATTTCTATTGTAAGAGCTCTTAGGGTCCATCTATTTGAAAAGTTATGAGCGATTAGGCATGTGCAATGTGCATTCGATGGAAAAAAATGAAACAAAATTATAATTTACATATTATTTCAAAAACATCTTTTGAAATTAAGATATCAAAATCTATTTAAATTAAGTGATGCTTTTCAACTCAACTCATCTAAGCCTTTTCCCAACTACATGGGGTCGGCAAGGATCTGACGAAGTTTTATGCTGGTTGTCAACTATCTAACGCAACCCTTCTCCTTTACTCGGACTTGGAACCAACCTTAGCGGAGTTAAATTAAGTGATGCTTGTCTCAAGTAAAATCAAGATGGATAGGTACGGAGATAAGCATAGAGGGAGTGAGTAACTTTGCTTTCATTTTTAGTAGACAAAGCCAGTGTTCACTAGTTTGGTTCCAAAAAATCATTGTGAAATATTAAGTATTTGGCAACTTAAAACTAAAATCATCTATGTTATCTTGAAAAAACCTATTCAAACAAATTACTATTTGTAATTTGAATGTCGACTTAGTCCTGAATAGAGCAGAATGAAGGAAGCAAATTCATGTGGCCGACCCCATGTAGATGGGAAAAGGCTTAGATGAATTGAGTTGAGTATTAAGAGATCCATCATCAATCTAATTTTTCCTTTCTTTAATGGATAGATGACTAATTTGATTGACTTTTGCATATTGATTCTAGATATAATCTATAAGTATGGTAAGTGGACAACTGACTGAGATAATTTACATATTTTAAAAACATGGGAGTGTAGTTTTGGTATAGCAAAATGAAAGATGAAACAAAAAAGGGCAATAGAGATGGGGAAATCTGATCCTGCGGGAAACCATCCCAATGGGATGGGTTTGGAGGAACTAAATGGGCACTGGGATAGGGATGAGGAAGGGGAAACTTTTTTGAAAATCTGTCAAGTTTGAATTCAAGGACGTTCAAGGATGGGGATAGGTCTTATCCCCAACCCCAAATCCGAAACCTTAATATTTTCTCTCTAAAATAATATTGAGATGTTTGACTTTTTACCTCATGCTTCCATGCTTGAACCTTTATCCATTTGAGATATCAGATGAGGATGATGCCTATATTTGGTAAATTTATCTTTTAGGTTTTCTAATCAAAATATTTTTTGATAACTTGTTTTGGTACCATTCTTTACACTAGAGGTTCTGACAATAATATGATCTCTAAAATAATTGTACTATTCTTTTGCATATAATAGTAGACTCTTGCTAAAATAATTTGCAAAATAATCATAAGCATAAAAAGAATTTACTATTCTGGTATGACTTTTTTAATCCTAAAAGCCTTTTTCTTCGTTAAAAGAAAGAAAACAGGGATTGGGAAATTTTCATAGGGAATGGGGCAGGGATGGAAAGAAATTAATCTCCATTCAAGGGTTAGGGCAGGGATTGGGAAGCAAAAGTGGAAACAGGGAATATACCCTTTTGCCCCGAATCCACCTTGTTGCAATCCCTAAGTAAAATTGGGAGGAATTCCTCGATTATGAAACTCTATTTTAATATACTAAAGAGTAAAATCATTGAATTTTGAAATGATCCATAAAGATCAAAGCAAGTTGTAAGGTGGTTGAAGGTTCAACATATCACGTGGCATGCTTGTGGACACACCTATGTGGTTGATATTTTGAAAATATCTAGAAACAAAAAGATTTTCTAAAATAGATGAACACAAGTAAAAATCAGAAAAATAAAGTTTTTTTAAGAAAAAAGAAACTTCAAGGATACACTTGTAGACTTATTTGAGAGGCTACTTCAGTATTGCACAATATGTTAACCTTAATGCAGAAAACAAGCCTATAAACTATGCCAAAATTCAAGTGCATTAATGCAACAAACAATTTACAAGTTGAACAATAACCAAAACATGCAACAAGGATGCAAAACTTATAATTGAGTTTAAACTACCTACCTAAACCAAAATGCATAAGTATTTAAGCTATTAGTTTTTAGAACAATGCTCAAAGAATTGATTTTTTTTTTTTCAGTAGATGGCCATGTTATCCATCATCATCACAAGCCATATGCACCATGCAGCATACTTTGGCCATGTGGCCTACATAGATGCCTAATGGCTCACCATGCAGCACAATCGCAATAAATTGCAGTCACCAAGCTGCATCCACAAATGCAGTCACATCAACTGTATTTTAAAACACTAATTAAATTTCATTGATCACCTTTTGCACCAAAAAACAATAAAGAGAGCATGTTTATCCCTTTGTCAAACATGTCCCATATGTGCAACCTCCATCTTGTCATCCCACCCAATCCACCAAGATTATGAGCAACTCTCCTTCCGTCGATCTCGCTCTTTCCAAAATAAATATTAATTTTTTGTAGTGATATATAGTGGGCATAACATCAAATATAAATTCTTTCTTTATTTGCACAAAACAAATCTAGCAGACAGATGATTGGTGAAAGCGGTAAGTTGTTATTGCACATTTTAATGTTTAATAATAGAAAATAATGCTACAACGGCCAATCCTATAGCCAAAAGTTTTCGTACACCAACAAACCCACAAGTGCCACCAAACCTCACGTAAGTTGCATGCGAACAAAAGCCTTTCGATGCCAGTGTTGGACTTGTTAGCATTAGTCAATGATAAAATATAAACCTACCAAGTTGGAATGGTACATAAACCACATAAATCAAGATTACACCAAAAGCCCATCCTATCATGAAATATAGGAACTAGTGGCATTCTATCCTGCCATTCCAATCTAGCCTTATCCCATACCTATCGTCCACTCCAATCGCACATCTATATGAGCAAACTACCTAAAGCAAAAATAAACCATATAAATCATGAACCCATTGAAAGATCTTATGTTATTACGTATACAAGACTGTCTTTTTCCATAATAATACATAGCTCTATATTTTTCCTCAAACATGCATTGCATGTTTGTCTTTGCTAGTAAATGAGAAAATCACTACCATGATATATGAAATTTAGACATTTATAAAATCATCAGATCTTTCTTCTTGCTTCCAAGAAACTATTGATGCTATCTTTTAGTCCGAATGATGTCCATAATTGATCTTGAATGGTAATTCTCCATCCACATCACATCATGAGTCCCTAGTTAACCTTTTCTTGTTTGATGAATTTATTATTCATTAAACACCTTCCAAAATCCCTTAGAACTAAAAAAAAAAAAACTTTTAGAGTTGCTGCTAAGTTTATATAAAACAAATACATATAACACATGGTTCTCTATAGAGGAGTTTCGTGAATTAGAGGGGAAATCCTGTTATTCAAAATCATTTCTTAAGATTTTATGACTAACTAATTTTGGCAAAATCAATGCATCAAATGACATAAAAAATCAACTAACAATTGGAATAGACTATCTCAGTTGATCAATCATCATCTACCGCTTCAAGATGTCAGCTCCTTGAGCATTAAAATTAGCGGTGTCATGGTAATAAACTTAGAAACCAATTCAGCCCACTATGGTACAAATAGCATATCCGAAATCTGTTGAGTAGCAACTAGTATAACAAGTTTTTGCCTGATGTACCAAGCAGTACGCCCAAGTGCCATATAGCACTACCTACAATACTTAGCGTTGTAGTTTTAAGCCAAAACTGCTACAACAGGCATACTGGCCAGTTTTAAAAATAGCAAGCAAAGCATGTTTTATAGAATGCAAATGAACATATTATTTCATAAACTTAATTCATTCATGTGTTCCATATAAAATTATTTAGCAAAATTTGTCAACCATATAATACCTTTAAGACCTTACCATGGTCCACTATACTAACTCATAATGTCCAGTATTAAGCATATCATGTCATATCAATATGATACTCTAGTACATTAGCAATATTAGATACAGCACCAAGCCGAACCAGGCTACCAGGAAGAACCAATCCATTCCACCTGGTTTTGTGTTGTATTGATCACTGTCCAATTTTGAGTGCTACCATAGCTAGGCATGAGAAAAGGGTCTCCCGATCCTATGCAAGTATAATAGCATACTATATCATAGCAGTCTAGTACCAATTAGGGGTGTAAATGAGTCAAGACAGCTCGTGAGTAGCTCAAAATCAACACAAAAAATACTCAAAATCGACTCATTGCTTATCAAGTCGAACTCGAGCTACTCGAATATATAATCGAGTCGAGTTCGAGTAATAAAATACTCGGCTCGAAAAGCTCGTGAGCTTAATCAAACTTACTTAATTTTACTATTTTACTCTTATAATTATACATATTTACAATATTGTCCTAACTATATAAAACTTCTTTAAATTTTTAGTTAAGAACATATTTTATTTTAATTTAAAAATTATTTTTTAAATTTTTACATAAAAATTCGAGTCGAGTCGAGCTCGAGTATATCAAGTATTTCATCAAACTCGAGTTCGAGCTCTAAATAAGAAACTCGATCGAGCTCGAGTCAAGTTTCGAGCTTCAAATTTTAGAGTCGAGTCGAGCTCGAACTTGGCACTGTGTCAACTCAACTCGGCTCGATTATACCCCTAATACCAATACAGTACTCTAGACTAGTACCCAAACTCTTTCATCTAATCTTAGGTCCCTATTTCCAACTACCTTGCTTATACATCTTTACAAGAACCATGCATTTATCACTAATTCATCACTCAGAATTCCTCTAGAAATTTCTATTAATTAACAATCCATCACAACAGAAGTTTTCACCTTACAATTTGAGATCAACAACCCAACCATTTCCTACAACATGAGTATCAAGCTTATTTCACATTTGGCTGCACAACTCTTTGATCATAGTTTTTTGCATAAGGAATGCCTAAAAACCTTACAAGGTTTGTTTCAGTATTTTAAGAAACTCTCATTAACATTTTACAATTGTTAATTTGTTTGTGCAGTTAATAGCCAGTCCTATCTTTTCATACCTTCCAAACAACATGCTTTTTCAAACCAAAATTAGCAATATCTATTACTTCAGATATATTCAAAAGGTTTCAGAGAATCACCTGTTCACGAAAGCCAATGAACTTGTAAAACAAGCCATCCTTGATCCTCACCCCAAGCTGATATGCCCTAGGAACTTTCATCCAGGTCAGAGAAACAATATCTGCTTTGTCTACTTCAATAGTTTTTCCACCTCCTTGCTTCCTCCATGCAATCCCCCCAGCATGCACCCTTAACTGCCCTGGGTTCTGCATTTACCCATATGAAAATAAGTGGAACTTCAGCATCATTAAAGCTTGATATACTAGCAAAGTAGTCCGAAAACGTTCAGTTATATAATTCCCACTTCCCAAGAACACGAAACAGTAGCAATATTTATAGAAATTAACTGAGACCTTCCATGACACGCTTTTTGACTGCACAAAAAAATCTGCAAAAATAGTAAATAAGGCAAAACACTTATGAAAGGCAATAGAATGAAGTTTGTTTGATCACCAGATAGGTTATAATTTTTATTCAGATAGGCTATAATTCTGTTTTGGCAAATAATTGTTATTATTCGTGGACCAAATGAGGTGAAAAGTTCCTAGGACCTATAAAACGGGTTTCTTCTAAAAGTAAAAGATACATAGGTGTCCTAGAAACCATCAGCACCGAGCGACGATTAAATTTCTGAAACCTGATGCCACAGGAAAATATATGCCCGTAGTTTATTTAAGGTAAAAAGAATTATCCAAAAATGGTTCTTTAAAAAAAAAAATATTCCCCAGTTTCATTTCTTTTCCAAACAGGAATATCTTGCAAGCATCGTATCATCAATATGTTGGCAGAAGCCCTGGAAAAAGATCATGGAAAAAAAAAATTTCCGCAGTAATGAATAAACAAAATTCCACGGTAACTCGTATAAAAAATAAAAAAATGATATAAAACATTGGGAAAGTATTAGCACCAGCAGGTCCACGTACCGCCTTTGTTTTTCGCCCTAATTTAATAACAAAAGGTTAAAAAAAAACGAGGGGAACAACTGATGAAAGCGTCGAAACATTAGTTTAACGGGAAAGAAAAATGAACCCAAAATTTTACCCTAGAAGAGAAAATAAAATCACCGTCCACGACCAAGCACCATCATGATAAAAAAACCCTAACAAGACTTCAAAACCCTTCAAAGAAACCCTAGGTTAAACCTCCCCAAATCAACCAAACCGACACAAAAAAACCCTAGGAACGCGAAATGCACTAGATTTCCCCCTCAGACGTCTATACGTGCAGATATAGGGGCAGAAAGAAAAAGAAACCTCTATATGCTTCCTTCTCCAAATCGTAAAGCAAAAAGAAAAAAAGAAAAAGAAAAAAAAGCAATTAACTCAAGAAAACCCTAGAACGATCAAAAGAGAACCGAAAGCGAGACAGACGACGGAGAGGGAGAAGGGGATTACAGTTCCGCCGCGGCCTCCGAGAAGGATGTTGTTGAAGAGATGGCCGTCCGTCATGGCTCCTGGAGGCGAGGGAAAATATTTCTTTTGTTTTCCCCTCTCCTGCTCTTCTCCCTTCCGTGAGCTCTCGCGCTCTCCCTCTCTCCGGACGCTTCACTCTATGCAGAGCCCGGCGCCGAAGCGTTTCTGGACCCTCGCTCACCCTGGGGCTATTTATAGAGGTACGAGAGAGAAGGCTTTAGAAAGAGAGATGAAAGGCCGTGAGCGGGCGACACCTGTAACCGAGGCCGGTTACGAGCGGATTTGTGTGCTAAGTCACCATGCCACCATTTTTTATTCTTTTCCTGGTGCATTCTAAATTTTTAAATAATATGTCAATGCACTGAACTTAACAGAACATACACTCTTTTTTATTTTATAAATTCAGTATCGTTATAATTTTTTACTTCACAGAGTCTATATATTTATTTTAAAATGAGGTGAAATTATCTAACGCTTTGAGGTTGGATATGGAGCTAACATATTGGCACAAATCTATGTAAATTTTTTATTACATTAATTATATTTTAAAATAAATCATTGATAACTTTGTATAAATTTCATTCAAAACTTGTACAAACTATTTAATTAAGTTGATAAGCTACTGCAAAATGGTGAAAAGCAATTTTATCTTAGTTTTAAAATTTATACTTATTTTTTGATTAAAAAAAACTATATTTTTCTTATGAAATTTTTTTTTAATATTAAAAAATCATAGAACTGCATAAAATAGAACTGCATAATAAATTTTATAGAAAAAATCTTCCTGCACTGAAAAGGATGCCCGATGCACAATGTCGTTTTCAATTTTATAATATTCTTGGGCCTTTACAAAGGAAGGAGGAAATTAGATTTCACATCTTCTCCAAACCTTCCATAAATGACAAGGAATGATTTTTTAAAAACCTAAAAATATAAGGGTTATTTACTAAATTTTAAGATAATAAACAAATCTTAAATATCTAAGCTTTATACATAGTTAATAGATCATAAATGCATGCAATGTAAAATCCGAAACAAGATTATCGATTTAGATAGGACGGAGGTTATGGCTCAGATTGGATAGCTATAATATTCTTAGTTCACGAATGAGATTACTATGATAATCTTAGATTACGAATGATCCTTGTCATGATCTTATCCTTGATGATTTTAGATTACTATTTTGATACAATATATTTTGATAATTAAATATCCTTGAATATCCAAAATTAATTTGTTTAACATGCTACAGAAATTCAAAATCTTTGATTGTATGATACCAAAGTAATCCTGAATATAAAATATCATGATATTTATCATTATTTTTATTTTATTTATATAATGTTATGTTATAATATAACATTCTAAAACTAAATAATAATATTACAATATTATAATATTACTACTATATTATCATAATATAATTTTAACTCAACTATAATATATAGTTGAGTTGAATATAATTTTATTATTAAAATATATTAAATTAATATGAAAATACTGCTAAGGCATTTTTATTGGATGCTTTTATTTTTTTCTATAAATAACAGACATTTTGGTCCCCAAATATTGTCTTATGATTTTGGATGCTCATCTTCAAGAATAAAATTATTAGATTGGACAATCATTCTGTGTAAGAGTAATTTAAGATCGTTGTTATATAAAATCACTAGGATGCAAACAAAATACGGATCCTATATCCTTTGCCCAATTTACATGTGATTCTAAATGGAATCACTCTTAAATCAAACCATCCTGTACCAAATATCCCTTAGGTAGTGTTTGGAATAGGGGATAAGAGGGGATATCCTCTGGATATCCCCTCTTATTCCCAAAAGCCATAACTATAAGGGATAGCAGGGAATAAAGTTAACCAAAGGGATAATCCATGGTTAACCATGGTTAACCATGGGATATCCCCTCAATTTATTCCCTAGAGAATGCAGGAATAGCTGGTTATCCCTCCAAATAAGAGTAAAAAAAGGTTATCCCATGGATTTACCTTTTTGCATTTGATATGATCAATGGGATAGCCAAGGGATATCCCTAGGGATAGCCAGGGGATAAATTCTATCTCGTACACTTATCCATGGATAACATTTTTTCTATCAAACACTACCTTAAGATAATGTAGGCCACTTACACAGCAAATTAGGCATCACGCTTGCTGTTAAGGCAATTTTATGCTACGCTGATGAGCACTACAAGTAGCAAAGACTACAACAACTTACCATCTAAATTGCATCAATTACTAAATGTCATAAGGATAAAAATGAAGTATGATGCTTTAGGTTTGGCCTCCATGATTTTCTCTATCTCTTACTTTTCGCAATCACTTCAGCCTTCACTTAAGCCTCAAGTGATGATGCTTATAAAAAAATAAAAGAGGAAGAGAAAGAACAATAGGGCCCACATTTAAAGCAAACCACAGGGCTCACATTAACAGCATTGCACCCAAGTTCTACCCAAATTGTAATCATCTATCGTTAGCATATCAAAACCTTCCTAATTATTAGAAATAAGGAAATGAACTACTAGACGAAATGTCTTTAAAATTCTTCAACAGCGCATGGCATTTTAGAAAGATGAAACTTAACAAGACTACAAGAATAACTAGTCAAAATGAAGACAACGTGAAAAGAGCAATCAATATGTTAGTAGCAATGCATTGATTAACATATATAAAAAGCTCTATAAGTTCGTCAAGATTACACTGCTTGTAGACAAGTGAAAATAATGTGAAATGAGTGATCAATCACATCATTAAAGTATAAACATCAATCAAAATATCTATGAGAAAAATGCAAGCAACGCTCCCAAAGTTACGTCCTCCCCTCTCCTTTGAGAGTCTCTTTTATCTCTTTTTCAAAAAGTAATAGTTAAAAAAAAGAAAAAAAAAAGAAAAAAGAAGTTTAACAAGACACATAGGAGAATTAGATAAAAGTAATCTGAGACTAGAAACTAACATGTCCACAACAAAGCATCTATAAGCATAAATCAGGATCTCCTTGGAGATGCATTTCGTATGACCACAAATATGCAGGCATAGAATGCTTGCATATCTATTAAATTGTTTATTGCATGAACCATATCAAATGTTGGATAACGTAGAAGTTCCCAACTAGTCAGGCTTATGAAGTTTTCAAAGCGTCACATCGATAGATATAGGTTCAAAACTCTGGGCATTCCCAGGAATTTGAGGTGTCACATATCCGGGGAAAGGCCTAGCCCATTACTCTTCTAACAATTAAAGAAATGTTGGATTATACAAGGTGGAGGGTTACATGTCTCTCCTTTACATCTCTCTTTGTTCTATCTCAAGCTTGGAAGAATTCCATCTATTTAAGACCGGATGCAAAAAGAAATTGAATTAATCAATTGACATGCGGTACAATTTTTTTCCCTTATACTGGGACACCATAACTAGGCTTGACATAAGGCAAACATCAATCCAATGTTTCGCCCATGCACCATCTTGCCAATCTCTTATAGTTGTTCTCAATCATATATAGTAAAACTGAATAACATACATTACCTTCATTCAGTGAATTAACCAACAAACAGCACTTTGTTTCAAGAGACCCATAATTTAACAGCATATGACGCACAACATGTAGACATATCTGCTGCTGCAGCATAAAACCGAATTTGTCGATGCATTTAAAAATAACCATGCTATATAAATAGAACAGCAAAAATATGAAACGAAGCATTACAAATGACCAAGACCCACTTCGCATTGTTCTTTCAATTTTTGCCTCTCCTGTTATAATATCACTGTTCTTTCAGTTTTCATATCCCTAGCCATAAAAATAAAGGATACAAAGTAGCAGTGCTTTTTCTTTGGTGCAAGAGTTGGGAATTCAACACATTCAGCTCAATGAAAGTTCTGCTCAATAGCCAACCATCCCAATCTTTCACTTTAGATGGGTGTTGGGGTTTTGGGATGAAAAGGTCCTATCCAAAAAGCATATGCTTAAGCAGTAAATTTTGTCTAAACTTTTTTATGGTGTCTCACATGTCAGAAATTCAAAGTCAAAACAAAATAAAAGCAATGTTTAAACACCAATGTAACATTTTAGGAATTGGTTACAAGTATCAACTCCCTCCTGTTGTTTGAATAACTTAAAAATTTAACTAATTTAAGATTCAGCAAATGCATGCAGCAGTAATTAAATCAAAGGCAAGCCAACGCTAAAACTCTCAAAGGCAAGCTAATAATTATATTCCTTCGTAATAAATACCAACTGTGGATGCCATTTCTGATACAGGTGTTCTCTCTTGGATCTCTTGCTGGAATCAACCCACCAAAAATATTGTTGAATAAAATATAAAAAGCCAAAATACAGAAACTGGTTGGTGGATTTTTCCTTGGGCCAGTCAAAAGTGATAACATCTTTCTTTGCAGCATCTTGAGCCCATTGTGCTTCCACTATGGGTGCAATGTCCTGCTTCTAGACCAGTAAGAGATCAGAAGCATGATCACAAGTGATCAGAGGTCAGGTACCAAAACTGACCTTATTAACAGAATATGGATAATAACATAAATACTGCTACTCATCTTAGACATGATAGAGCTCTCCGATGCACTGCTGCCTTCATCAATGACAGCTTTAAAGGACTCCCATTCAGTTCGAAGTTGCTCATAGAATCTCCTCTTAGACTCATTGATGTTGCTCCTCCCTGTAGCGTCTTTCAGCATCCTCTTCATCAATTACTGGGTTGGATTCCTGAAAGGGCACAATACCCTTTTTAAAACAGTAAGGGCTGGTGCAAAACAGCAGCAGAAGAATGGAAAAAGAAAAACTATGAAGTGACTCTCATTTGCTTTGCATGCATGCCTGATGATTTGAAGGAAAATTTATAGAATAGCAATAAAGCCAACCAGCTCAAAATATAGGACAGTGGTAGAGGAATTGTAGGAATTAAAATAAGAATTACACAAATTAAACACAAAGTGATGAAGAAATGATAAAAATGGTATGGGCATGTGATACGGCTGGCCATTTCCTCCGGGTGGTATTATCTTTTGGGGTGATGCAATTATGTTCTCTGGTTTTCTTGTTAACAGGTCCCCTAATAGAAAACTTGATGGAGGCATTTCAGAGGAGATCTGGAGTGGAAGAAGGTGGAGCTTGGACACTTGAGGATTTTTGGTTGCCCAGCCTATGCACATGTGGAGGCAACTGAAAGGAGCAAGCTGGACCAAAAATCACAAAGGCTGATCTTCATCGGGTATCCACAGGGAGTTAAAGGCTATTTGCTATGGAGTTCAGATTCACAGAAGTGTATCATCAGTAGAGACATTATTTTTGATGAGAAGAGCATCTTGAAGAGGTCAGAGATTGCAGATGAAGCTGAAAAGGCTAAACAGGACAGGAGTGGACAGCATTGGTTGACAGGTGATGTACCTTCTACTTCTACTTCAAAACGTGCTTCTTTTGAGGTGGAGTTTGGTATGGATGTTCCAATACATATAAAGGATCAGCCAGGAGAGCCATCAATCCAGAGGGAGGTGCAGGTGGAGTCACACACTTCAGCTTTGAGAGATGATCAAAGAGGTGTAGCACTGCACAAGGCAAAGCGTACCATCATCAAACCTGCTCGGTATCGCATTGATGAGATGATTTCCTATGCTCTAATCACTGCAAATGAAGATCCAGAGACATTCCAAGAAGCCATGGAAAGTTCAGAAAGAGACTCATAGATGCAGGCCATGATGGAGGAGATGGAGTCCCTGGAAAAGAACAAGACATGGCAGCTAGTGGATCTACCTAGAGATGCTCGGGCCATTGGTTCAAAATAGGTGTTCACAAAGAAGGAGGCACCTTCAGAGCAAGGTGGAGTCAGATACAAAGCAAGGCTTGTTGCTAAGGGGTTCTCACAGAGAGAGGGAGTGGACTACATAGAGGTATTCTCTCCAGTGGTACATCATGCTTCAATTCGTGTGTTGTTATCTCTTGTAGCACAACATGGTATGGAGTTACAGCAAATGGATGTGAAGACGGCTTTCTTACATGGGAGTCTAGAGGAGAGGATATACATGAAGCAACCAGAGGGTTTCAAGGAATCTGGATTGGAAGAAAAAGTGTATCTACTAAAGAAATCGCTTTATGGTTTGAACCAGTCACCCCGTCAATGGTACAAAAGGTTTGACACTTTTATTTTGGGCCTTGGATTTTCTAGATATGAATATGATACTTGTGTCTATATAAAAAATGTGGATGAGGATGATGCACTGTATCTCCTTCTGTATGTGGATGATATGCTCATTGCCAGCAGGAGTGTTGAAGCAGTGAATGGACTGAAATATGCATTATCAACATAATTTGAAATGAAGGATTTGGGATCAGCTAGGAAGATACTTGGGATGGAAATTTACAGAGATAGGACCAAGGGAATTCTACACTTGTCATTGGGTGGATATATTCACAAGGTGTTGGAGAGGTTTGGGATGGATAAGGCCAAACCAGTTGGAACACCTTTGGCTAATCACATGTCTCTTTCTAAGTTACAGAACCCCCAGATAGATGAAGAGAAAGAGTACATGGAGAGAGTTCCATATGCCAGTGTCGTGAGCAGCATTATGTATGCTATGGTGTGTTGCAGGCCTGACATAGCATATGCAGTGAGCCAGGTGAGCAGGTTCATGGCGAACCCAGGGAAGGAGCACTGGAAGGCACTCAAGTGGATTTTGAGGTACCTTGAGGAAACTCGTGGACTTGGTCTAATTTTTGGGCAACAAGATGGATCTAAGGAGAAATCTAATATCCCAAGTAAGTCATTAGGTCCATTGGAAGGATTTGTGGATGCAAATTTTGCAGGTGATCTGGATACAAGAAGGTCTACCACAGGGTATGTGTTCAGCATGTATGGTGGATTAATTTCTTGGAGATCAACCCTTCAACCTATTACAGCTTTGTCTACAACAGAAGCTGAGTATATAGGGATTACAGAGGCTGCCAAGGAGGCACTTTGGTTGAAGAGACTCATTATGGAAATGGGGGTGAAGCAGGGTACAGTATTGTTACACAGTGATAGTCAGAGTGCCCTGCAGTTGGCTCAGAACCCAATCTATCATGCTCGCACAAAGTATATAGATGTGAGGTATCACAGGATCAGAGAATTGGTGGAAGAAGGTGAAGTGGAGCTGGTAAAAGTTCATACAAAGAAGAACCAGGCAGATGCACTTACGAAGACTCTTCCACGGGATAGCTTTCTCTCATGTGTGACACTGATGGGTCTGAGAAAATATGCAGTTTTTTCAGCAGCTTTGAAGCACCAAGGTGGAGATTGTAGAGCCTGGTGTGGTACTCCAAAGCTTAAATCCTAGGGTGGAGGTTTGTAGGTTCCATAGGGTTAAGGCTCAGGTTGTTGGGTCTTGAGGGGGCTAGTCTATCATTGGGCTGGGTTTGGGCCTAAGGTGTGGGTTGGTCCAAGGAAGTTTTTTAGGGTTTATTATCTATATAATAAGGCACTGGTTCATGTGTGGTGCTGGTTTTATTTTGGTGGCCGTCATAGGGACGGGGACGGGTTATATATAGTCATGTAACGATGATGATTATAGATGAATGAAAGAAACCCTTTTCTCCCTAGAAGCTATCCCTTCTCTTCTTCCTCCTCTCTTTCTCACATATAGATGCCCTAGACTTCTAGGGTTTTATTGCTGCCATCTCTGCCCTAGCCATCTTCTTGGAGCCGCCTCTCTCAAGGAAGGAGAAGGAAGAAATCCTAGCAGTACCTTCTCCTTGGGCAGCGTCTCTTGATTTTCTGGATCAGATCTGAAGGTTCACGTGAGGAAGAAGAGAGGCCACGGGCCTCTCTTACAATCTTGGGGCGCAAGAAACCAAAGAAAATCCTAGTTGCTAATCAATTTGGGAAGATTACCAAGATTAAGATCCAAAATTCTGCTACAGAATTTCAGCAAGGGATATCATATCGCTTTCGTATCTCCACACGACTTGGGGCTGGTCGAATGCATGCTATGCTCCAAAGGTAGAAAGAGGACGATCCACCCTTCACTTCTGTGTGTATATCCTGCAGCAGAGTGCTTGTTTTCACAGGATGACATGAACACCGTAGATATTGTGCTGATTCTACTTCAGGCATGGGGGCTTCTTTATGCAAACAGCTTATTAACTCCGCCGATGCCTCTTGGCCCACAAGCCTGATGCAAATACTTGTATCACTTCCGCCTGAACATAGAGAAATAGCCAGTGAAGTTGTTCATAGCTTAGAGGATCCAATGATAGAATAAACCTGCAAATTCCCTAATTGATGCTTGCATCTAATTTCTCTTCTCTTAAAGCAGGTGTTGGGGCTGCCGAACGGCCAGTGGTTGAACCCAGCTCTACATCTTTGATATGGCAATATATCATCCATGTCTATTTATATTTTTTCTGATTTTATTATCCATCTATTCATAAGTTTTTATCCTGGCTCCTCATGGTGGAGAGCGCATATTTTATCACGTCTCAAAAAAATGTAGAAAATGTTCCATTTAACAGCGTTTGCAAGTGAGCCAGGTCAACCTGGTTTTCAATCTCCGCTGGTAGCTGTTGTTAGCCTGTCCTTTATAAGATGTTACTGTAACTCGTAATCAAGTAAATCTTGCCACAACCAATACTTAATGCATTTCAGCAGAACACATAATTGGGCTGCTCCTCTTAATAGTTGCTGATGGTTGCCGTTGGGACTGACAGCATCGTGGTAACATATCCTCATACAGCGATCTCATTCCCCATAAATTTCTTATGGCAGCTTGTTCGACTTTGAAATTAAAATATTTATCAGAAAGAAATGCATTATGCTTATATAAGAGACAACTAACACAAACTGAATATTAAACATTAAAATAAATAATTATTACTCCACGCGCGGATCTTGAATCTCTAGAAAAGAAGGAAACCTTTAATGAAATTCCACACAGTGCCATGACTTGTAAATAGTAATGTCATTCTCACCAAATCATTCAGCCAACGAGAACCAACTCATTACCAGAGAATATCTTTGTAACCTAAAAGAAAGCTATGACTGCAAGACAAAAAAGATGCCCTAAACATGAAGAAAAATACAGCAACTACAAGGTATTATGATAAACTCAAATTGCTTCTTCCACTGATCTCAAATGTCCACAAGGTAATAACATCATGGCTACGGTATAAGTTATTAGTTTAACTCGCCTGATCAAAAATATTCACAGCTGCCGGCAAGATAATGCACGTGTTTATTCCCTGAAGTTTCTTTGCAGTAGTATTTACCTGCTTCTGCACTGGCCTACTTCACAGAGTAGTATTAGCCTGGAGGAGTCCATCTCTTATCTGAGACGCGATGTCTTTCACAGCTCCAGGCCCATGTGGAATAAAGACAGAGGAAGCCTTGGATGATGCGCCAATCTCCTTCATGGTGTCGAAGTACTGGGTAACAAGAACCATGTCCAACACATCTTTGCTGTTGTTCCAGGCACATTACTGGAGAAGGCCAGAACGCTATCTCTCAGACCGTCCACAATGGCCTGTCGTTGTCGTGCTATCCCCAGCCCCGCTAAGTACTTGGATTCTGCATCACCTTCAGCCCGCTTGATTTGCAGTATCTTATCAGCTTCAGCTTTCTCACTTGCTGCCACCCTCATCCTAGCAGCTGTTAAAGCAATTAATGATACAGTTAAAAAAAATAAATCCCAAGGTGGGGCACGATTTAATAGATATCATATGAAATTCTAACAGTTTTTCCTTTTTTATGTATTTAGCATCCATTTCAATTCTGACTGACCGTAGCTGGAAAATGTCATACAATAGTCGGTCCAGTTGATAGGTTCTTGGGTACCACAGTAAGATATTCCACAATTTTATTGTGGTCAATTCTTCCAAAGATGAGATAAAAATTTCCAAGAGACAGTTATATGGTGTTTTCTTGAATGCATGGAGACAAACAATAGGGAAAAACAGAAAATGCAATATAAAATCCCATGGATAACTAATGTTCTTAATGCCTATAGTAGTTAATACCAAGGTTTTAAATCTTGTAAAAAGACGTTCCACTTTTTTTTTTTTTTTTTTACAGAATGAGATGCCTCACGTCCTTTCCACATCCTGATCAAGTGTTCCAATATTTGTTTGAGATGCTTTCTTTTAAATATATATATATATATATGAAGCTTTAATATTTTATTTAATTCTTAAACATACTTAAATGTTAAAAGTTATATTGTTATAATAAATTAGATCCATTTGAAATTGACACTATCATGTATTTTGATCAAAATAAGACAGGATGGAATAGCCAAGCAGTGTTGTCAATGGCGCTCATAAGACATAAGGCACAAAACACCAAAGATTAAGCGCTTCTTATATCGTTAAGGTACGTTTAAGGCATAAGGTGGATTCAGCGCTTCTTGCATTTTAGATAAGTTATCTTTATCTTGGCACACATAACATAAAAAAATATATACTTTTAATCTAATTTAAAATATAAGAAAAGCATGAACTTTTCATAAGCTGCATTTCTTATTTTTAAAATCTATTTTTAAATATTAGACTATATTGACTTTATAATGTACCATCCCATATACAATTATTTTTCTTACTCTATAAAAAAAGCTAAAAAAAATTTAGAAAAAAAGATAAAATATCAAAAATTATGTTGAGAAAGAGAAAGAAAAACATTAAAGAACTACAAATTTTAGCTAAAAAAGAAAAGGCTTTTTATTGAGTTAATAAGCTAAATATTATTATTATTATTATTATTATTATTATTTTAACTTTTTTATTATGTATTATAAATATTGCTTATTAAATTATGTTATTTATTTTATAAATATGCACCTCACTTCACTTAGGCGTGCGCCTATATTTTGCATCTAAACTCTAAAAGCCCTTTCAGCTTAGGTGCGCCTAACGCTTTTAATAATACTATGGCCGAGACTAATTTCGAAATCTTACTAGGATGGGATGAGATGGCCAAGATGGCCCTCATCCTACCGAAACTTGAATCATTCATTAATGCTACATTATAGTCATGTTGATTGTAAGTAGCCCGTCACTGTGGCTGCTAACATGTAAATAAATCTTAACTGCAGAAAAAATTTGTGCAATCTGCAATCCCAACCAGCAAACGGTACACTTGCCTGCATTTATCTCATTCATAGATCTTTTAACATGCTCATCTGGCTCGATATCCACAATGAGTGTTTGGACAATCTCGTATCCGTATGCTGACATAGCCTGCACAATAGATTACCAGAGAAACTCGCAGACAATTAATCATTGCTTGAAGTAAAGATGTAACCGCATGACAGATTAAGTACCTTCTCAAGTTCATCTTCCACAGCTTTTGCAATATCATTTTTCTGCTCAAAGACGTCATCTAAGTTCAACTTTGGGACACTAGCCCTGATGACTGAAAAAAGCAGCAGCCCAAGTTTGCAACCAATTAATATGTATTAAATATTTTTAAGAAAGCATTGTAAGAATTATAATGGAATTACCACAGTCCAGATTAATAGTTTTACTAGATATGTAAGACAATGCGAAAACTGAAGTCTACATCACATTATGCATCTGGTTATAAATCATACAGTGACTGAGGACCATTTCTGTTATCTGCAAAAATAAAAAGTCTTCCTGCTGGTTAATCACAGGCTAATGCTTCCAGACATATAATCACCATTTCTCTGTTATCTACATAGATTTTCAGAAGCATTCATATAAGATCATTCCATTCATTAAAAAAAAAAAATCAGAATACATGCATGTGTATTCAACTCCTCTCTTCATTTTATTTATCCTGACAAAATCATGATAATTAAAGTAGTTGTTTTTCGATAATGACAACCATGAAATATTGTACATATAATTGAACAGTTAGAATTAGTTACTGGATTCTCCATAGACCTATATTAAGCACACATGCATGCATGTAGATACAATCAGTCATTGAAACGATGAGTATATAAAAAGAAATGGATGCTAAATTGTCTTCTTTCCCTTTTCGTTGTGCATGCATAAGAAAGAATGTTCTTTGTTAACAAGTGGTGTTATATGTTAGGGTCATTGTCTGAAGAAAATGTGTAGAGCCATTGATGGTTGTAGTATTTGTATATCAGAACATGCATGCAACCATATATTCATATTTAATAACTACACAAATAGATGAAGAAAATAAAAGGGTGGAGATAAAATGTTAAAGGAAAAAGGTATAGAAAATTTGTGGTAATTAATATAAGCCCTGTAAAGGAATCAGGCATTTTCAACATTAAATATCCCTCTGAGGTGAGGCATGCTACAAAGAGTACTAACAAGCAACCAGGACACAATATATGAGAAGAAAATACTCCTGTGGAAACAGGAAAAGTTGTAACAATACCATCAAAAACATAGGATTGGATCTGCTCCCTTTTGTTGCTAAGCATATAGAAAGCATCAACTGCCTTATCAGCCATGGCTTTGTATTGTATAGATGCAACAACAGTGACAAATACATTATCCTGAAGAACCAAAAATAAATGAGACATGATAACTTCAATAGGCCAAATTTAATTCTACATCTACATCATTATTTTATAACAAAGGCAACAGGAGATGAAATAAGCAGTTTCCTGTTATACATAAGAATTTTAAAAAAGAAAAAATCAGCCACCACTTGTGAACTATACAACAATTTATACTTCAAGAAACTTATGGAGCATGCTTGATATTAGTCCGAAAAGAATGTCTCTTCCTGCGTTTGAATTTGAAGCACACAAACTTCCCAAACGTCTATATGTGAAATTGCAAGCTTGTTCATATTCATAAATTTTATGTGTTTAGTGTTGGTTTCGCTGTTAATTTTTGGAACACACATTATGTCAAGGCATTTAAACTGCAAGTGAGAGAGATTTAATTTACCCAACCATTACTCAATTCATAAGCTTTACAGAACAAAATGAAAATGTAAAAATTTTCCAAACTATACTGAAAATAAAGTTTTGGCCTCATTTCCAAATCCCATACAATTATATGTTGTTTAACTCTGAATCCTTGTACTATCAGGTGGTGGAACAGCAGTTTAAATGTAAGAGGACACATGTCATACACAGTAAGCAAGATAGAACAAGAGAAAAAGCCACAAACCTTTGTTTTTGTTTCACAACGAACATCAAGCTGCTGCACACGTAATGAAAGATGACCAGCAACCTGGTTCCCCAACCACCACGGCACGAAGTGGCATCCAGGCTCGAGCACATCGTCATACTTTCCAAATCTTCCTTCATAGCTATGGTTGACTGGTCAACTTGTATGCAACCAAAAACCTGTCCCATTTTTGCACCTGAATGTTGAAATAAATAAATGAAAATTAACTCAGGATAAGAGCAAGCACCTCAAGCTACATCTATATGGCTGATTCAAAAACTAGCAGCAGAGAAATAAATAAATAAATAAGCAGATAATAAATTTCCTCAAAATTCAGGTGGATGTAACTTCTTGAGAGAACCATATGCACACCGATGTTGCTCAAAAACCATAATCAATCATTACTTCAATAGCTAAAAGCCATCCAACCTATTGAAACTTTAAAATTGAGTTTACATGGATGGTACATGGTGTCCTTAGTGCAAGATTCATCGCCAGTAGATGACAAAACAATTAAATAATTTAACATAGAGTAACAACTTATAAGATATTGCAAGGGGCAAAGGCCAAAAAAGAACATATAAATAGTTTGATAAACCTTTTAGAAGTCAACTAACCCAAAATATATTCCATCAATCAATACTCAACTCAACTAAGCCTTTTCCCAACTACAAGGGGTCGGCTCCATCAATCAATATCTCATCCAAATAAATAAAAAAATTACAGACAGACACCTAAACCTTGTCATCATTTATTTTTTTAATTCATATTTGTCTTGAACTAACGGGGAAGGGCATAGAATTATCATTGTGCAGAGTAACAATTGGACTCGTAAATCTAGCTGAGTAGACGACACAAGACATCGATTTCTTTTCCTCTTTCATAACGCACAACCGAAATGCTAAAGAGACCATTTCAATTCAAAAGCCGCGATGATCGCAACAAATTAAAATCCAGGAATTTAGATATAAACGTATGCAAAATAAATGCTACCAATAATCTCCAGGCATCGCAACCACCATCGCTATCATGCAACTACTCTTCCATGAGAAACAATCTTTCCTCATTTCCCTTCTTCTTTGTGACTTAAAAAACATGATTTGCAACGAAATCATTTTAGAATTAGCTACAAAATAGAACCTACATGAATAATCGAAATTTATTCGTGGTAAGATCAAGAATCCAACTTATGAAAGCTATTCTGAATTGAAGTTCACTGATTAAACTTTACCTTATCTCGGATCCGCCGTTCGTTCAACCAAAGAAATATATTCAATCAATGAAAAAAAAACAAAAAAACAAAAATACCACACAGCATGACAGATGATCGGACAAATTCTTACCCGAAATAAAAATAAACAATCCACTTTCATGAGATTGAGACAGAGATTTGGACAAGAAGGAAAAGGGAAAAAGAAAGAAGGGAAAGAAAGCAAGAGAAGAAGGAAAAGTAGCGTTGCCTTTGGCTCAAAGAAGAGAATCGGAACGAAGAGCAGCGAGAGAGAAACGCCGATTTGGTGCAGTAGAAGCGGGTGAGAAGATGAAGGCGATACTGTTCGAATTAATTGACAAACACTGCGGTGTTAAACGCGGGGAGGATTATAGCGTGGTCCAAAGCATGATGCCACAAAATTTCTACGAGGAAGCGCCATCTGCCATTCACTTGTCGCCAGGGCCCATCCCATCCGCCCGTATGAGATGTCATCTTGCAATGTAGCCTTCGCTAGCCCGCGGACCCACGCTGAAGAGATAGGCATTGGAGTTTCGTCACCGGGAAGCGAAGGGAAGAAAAATAAAATAAAAGGAAAAGACTTTGTACACCGTCCTGATGCAGCAAGGTTTACATAGACTGCACTGCTTCTTTTGATTGGTCCACATGGCTTGTACATAGATGATCTACTGGGCGGTATGGCTCTGCTTTGATGTTACGTTCTGAACATAACGGCCATTTAAAGCAGTTCGCTTTTTTAAAAAAATTAGCGTACGGACGAAATGCCCTTTCCCTTCATCCTAGCGTCATTTTACGTTGTATTTCATCTGTGCAAGAACTCTCTTTCTTCCCCGGTCGAAAGAAAATATTTCAGCTTCGAGGCTGGAAAACCTGGCTATTGGAGTCTTTCTACAAAAACTTCTGGAGAAAATGTCATCCGCAGCACAAAGTAAAAAGTATTTCTTCCCACTTCTTTCTAAAGCTCCTTTATTACACCAACCGCGTTTTTTCTGGTTAGAGTTAGTTAATGCATGACCAAACCATTTAATGCGCGGGTAACTTCCTTAGAACAAAATAGTTATGACATTCTGTGAGTCATAACTCTTTAGAGTTTACTCTTTTGTAAGCACGAATGTCATACTCTTTTAACTAGGATGTTATACCTCATGAACTGGGGTGTCGTCAGAGTGGTTCGGCCTATATTCCCCGTTATTTCCTGTCCATATAGCTCTAGTGTCGTCGTTAAAGCTATGACACCCCTGATATACTGTTAAGACACCGTAGTTACAAGCCTAGGACACCCGTGCTCCAAACGAATGCTGGAGAAAAGCCCCGCGATACCCCGTATGGAGAACAATCCCCGTGACACCCCGCTTTAACAGTCACTTCATCGGTGTCGTCGCCTAAAAGCTAGGGTGTCGTAAGATGAGAACTGGGGTGTCGTTAACAGCCTGAGTCGGTGCTGTCGTCGTTCGCGACACCCCAGTTGAAAATTCACGACACCCTAGCTCTCATCTGACGACACCCCAGGAGAATTGGATTTCGGCCGAAACTCCTTCGAGACACCCCTGTTGAAAGCTCACGACACCCTAGCTTTAAGGCGACGACACCCGTGCTTAGAACTGACCACGGCGAGAAGGCCCGCGACACCCCAGGGAGAATTGGATTTCGGCCAAAACTCCTTCGAGACACCCCTGTTGAAAGCTCACGACACCCTAGCTTTAAGGCGACGACACCCGTGCTTAGAGCTGATCACGGAGAGAACCCCCGCGACACCCCTTGTCGAATTCGGCCGAAACTCCTTCGAGACACTCCTATTGAAATCTAATGACACCCTAGCACCAATGCTACGACACCCATGCTTAGAACTAACCGCGCGGAGAATCCCCGCGACACCCCAGGGAGAATTGGATTTCGGCCGAAACTCCTTCGAGACACCCCTGTTGAAAGCTCACAACACCCTAGCTTTAAGGGGACGACACCCGTGCTTAGAACTGACCACGACGAGAAGGCCCATGACACCCAAGTTACTAAAATTTATTTTTATTCATCACAAAAGAAAAGAAAAAAGTACATGAGCCCTCACTGGGGCTTGACATCTGCTTCGGTCGCTGCCTCGGCGATCTGGCGCTGGAGGGACTCTACTTGCGACTCCAGCCGATTGTTGGCCCGAAGCAGGACCTCGATCTTTCTTATTGAAACGGCCATGTATTGCTCGGCCGCCCTGTTGAGTCGCTCGCTGATTGCGAGCGACTCCGCATAGACCTCCACATCGATGGTGACCGTTGTGCGGCGGCTCCCATGGGTGCCAGTAGATCGCCCCTCGCCTCTAGAAGCCATCTCAGTATCAAAAAAGTTTTGAAGATCAGCTGAAAAGGTGATTAACGATGGCATTTTTTCATCCATATTTAAGGTACTCCTGTCGGGTGTTTCGAGTGCCACGCGCCACCATCTCAGTGGGCGGTTCACAGGAATCGAATCGGTGAGCCCCCCCCCTCTCGTTGAGTTTCGAGGGATGGGGAACAGAAGAGAGTTTCGGGAAGCCAAATACCCGGTTACCGTAGTAAGTTTTACGTCGTCCCAAGAGAAAACCTCAAGACACCCAAAGATGATTTGGATTTCGGCCGAAACTCCTTCGCGACATCCCACATGAAACCTCACGATACCCTAGCATCAATGCTACGACACCCGTGCTTAGAACTGACCACGGAGAGAATCCCCATGACACCCCAGGAGAATTGGATTTCAGCCGAAACTCCTTCGAGACACCCCTGTTGAAAGCTCACGACACCTTAGCTTTAAGGCGACGACACCCATGCTTAGAATTGACCGCGCGGAGAATCCCCGCGACACCCCAGGGAGAATTGGATTTCGGCCGAAACTCCTTCGAGACACCCCTGTTGAAAGCTCACGACACCCTAGCTTTAAGGCGATGACACCCGTGCTTAGAGCTGATCACGGAGAGAACCCCCGCGACACCCCTTGTCGAATTCGGCCGAAACTCCTTCGTGACACCCCAGTTGAAACCTAATGACACCCTAGCACCAATGCTACGACACCCGTGCTTAGAACTAACCGCGCAGAGAATCCCCACGACACCCCAGGGAGAATTGGATTTCGGCCGAAACACCTTCAAGACACCCATGTTGAAAGCTCACGACACCCTAGCTTTAAGGCGATGACACCCGTGCTTAGAGCTGATCACGAAGAGAACCCCCACGACACCCCTTGTCGAATTCGGCCGAAACTCCTTCGTGACACCCCAGTTGAAATCTAATGACACCCTAGCACCAATGCTACGACACCCGTGCTTAGAACTGACCGCGCGGAGAATCCCGCGACACCCCAGGGAGAATTGGATTTCGGCCGAAACTCCTTTGAGACACCCCTGTTGAAAGCTCACGACACCCTAGCTTTAAGGGGATGACACCCATGCTTAGAACTGACCACGGCGAGAAGGCCCGCGACACCCAAGTTACTAAAATTTATTTTTATTAATCACAAAAGAAAAGAAAAAAGTACATGAGCCCTCACTGGGGCTTGACATCTGCTTCGGTCGCTGCCTCGGCGATCTGGCGCTGGAGGGACTCTACTTGCGACTCCAGCCGGCTGTTGGCCCGAAGCAGGACCTCGATCTTTCTCATTGAAACGACCATGTATTGCTCGGCCGCCCTGTTGAGTCGCTCACTGATTGCGAGCGAATCCGCAAAGACCTCCGCGTCGACGGTGACCGTTGTGCGGTGGCTCCCATGGGTGCCAGTAGATCGCCCCTCGCCTCTAGAAGCCATCTCAGTATCAAAAAAGTTTTGAAGATCAGCTGAAAAGGTGACTAACGATGGCATTCCCCCATCCATATTTAAGGTACTCCTGGTGGGTGTTTCGAGTGCCACGCGCCACCATCTCAATGGGCGGTTCACAGGAATCGAATCGGTGAGCCCCCCCCCCCCCCCCCCCCTCGTTGAGTTTCAAGGGATGGGGAATAGAAGAGAGTTTCGGGAAGCCAAATACCCGGTTACCATAGTAAGTTTTACGTCGTCCCAAGAGAAAACCTCACGACACCCAAGGATGATTTGGATTTCGGCCGAAACTCCTTCGCGACACCCCACTTGAAACCTCACGACACCCTAGCATCAATGCTACGACACCCGTGCTTAGAACTAACCATGGAGAGAATCCCCATGACACCCCAGGAGAATTGGATTTCGGCCGAAACTCCTTCAAGACACCCCTGTTGAAATCTCATGATACCCTAGCTTTAAGGCGACGACACCCGTGCTTAGAACTGACCGCATGGACAATCCCCGCGACACCCCAGGGAGAATTGGATTTCGGCCGAAACTCCTTCGAGACACCCCTGTTGAAATCTAATGACACCCTAGCACCAATGCTATGACACCCGTGCTTAGAGCTGATCACGGAGAGAACCCCCGCGACACCCCAGGGAGAATTGGATTTCGGCCGAAACTCCTTAGAGACACCCCTGTTGAAAGCTCATGACACCCTAGTTTTAATGCGACGACACCCGTGCTTAGAAGTGACCACGGCGAGAAGGACAGCGACACCAAGTTACTAAAATTTATTTTTATTCATAAAAAAAGAAAAGAAAAAAGTACATGAGCCCTCACTGGGGCTTGACATCTGCTTCGGTCGCTGCCTCGGCGATCTGGCGCTGGAGGGACTCTACTTGCGACTCCAGCCGGCTGTTGGCCCGAAGCAGGACCTCGATTTGTCTCATTGAAACAGCCATGTATTGCTCGGCCGCCCTGTTGAGTCGCTCACTGATTGCGAGCGACTCCTTATAGACCTCAGCATCGACAGTGACCGTTGTGCGGCGGCTCCCATGGGTGCCAGTAGATCGCCCCTCGCCTCTAGAAGCCATCTCAGTATCAAAAAAGTTTGGAAGATCAGCTTTCCTAAAGGCACGAGGCCGAAAATGAGGAAGATAATAGGACGTTGCAAACGATTGCTTTCCTAAAGACATCATCACCTTTTGAGAGACAAGCTGCAGGAAGGTATACAAGGCGCATTTTCAAAAAATTTCAGAATGAGATCCTTGAAATGGCTGCATCAAATACAAATTAATCAAGGAAGCTGGCAACAGTTGTTTATATTCCGTAAAGTCGTATGAAAGGATTGAAGTCGATGGAATGGGCAAGGAGATGATCAAAGATTATATCGTGTCATACGATAGAAATATTGAGGATGTCCAATGCCAGCGCCGATCCTTTCAGTTCAAGGGGTACCTGTGTAGGCATGCCCTATTGGTTCTTCATCAAAGTGATGTATTTCGTTTACCAGATAAATACTTCTTGAAGAGATGGTGCAAGGACATGAAATACCAATTCGACGAATTCGACTGCAATACTGAGGGTTATGATAAAAGCACACGAAAATCACGGTACGCAGTGATAATTTTTTAATTGAAATGTCTTAATATTTGTTATCGTTAATATTATGTTAATGATTGTAGATATAGTTTGCTGAGTCATCGGATGACGAAGCTCGCAGAGATAGCCTCCATGTCTGAAGATGCATTTAATGTAGTGATGGATGGTCTAACACCTATATTCAAAATTGCCGTGGATGCCAACTGCGCAGCTAAACCATGTACAGAGCTTGTAATTCAAGATCCTGAACAAATTAGGACGAAAGGTCGCCCGAGAGAGAACAGATTAAAGAGTGGAGTCGAGAAGAAGTCAAAAGATCAAGGAAAAATCAGGTCAAGGAAAGAGCT
This sequence comes from Calamus simplicifolius, assembly GCA_900491605.1. Lineage (NCBI taxonomy): Eukaryota > Viridiplantae > Streptophyta > Magnoliopsida > Arecales > Arecaceae > Calamus > Calamus simplicifolius. Next base: position 392,442 of record UESW01001371.1, read on the forward strand.
GCTTCAAGCATCAGGCAGACTTGTTTGCAGTCTATTAATACTGAAGAGGACCTGGAGAGAATTGTTCCGCCTTCCGAAACTTTGATGGACGAATTTGATGCTTATGTATTGAGTCAACTTACACAAGAGCATATATAAAACACGGGTGTTGTAACTTTTGAATTAGGGTGGCTTGGTCGCAAATGAAGTGCTTTCAAAATATAGTGTCTATTTCAGTAAAATGAAGTGCTTTTAGCGCGACGATACCCTAGCTCTTGGATAACGACACCCTAGCTCTTAGATAACGACACCCTAGCTCTTGCGAGACGACACCCGAAAGGCGAAAACCTACGACATCCCAGTACTCGCGAACCGACACCGAAGATTTTTGCGCGACGACACCCCAGCTCTTGGCTAACAACTCCCTACCTCTTGCGCGGCGACACCCGAAAGGCGAAAACCTACGACATCCCAGTACTCGCGAACCGACACCGAAGATTTTAGCACGACGACACCCCAGCTCAAGGGTAACGACACCCTAGCTCTTGCGCAGTGACACCCGAAAGGCAGAAACCTACGACATCCCAGTACTCGCGAACCGACACCAAAGATTTTAGCACGACGATACCCCAGCTCTTGGATAACGACACCTTAGCTCTTGCGCGGCGACATCCGAAAGGCAGAAACCTACGACATCCCAGTACTCGCGAAACGACACCGAAGATTTTTGCGCGAAGACACCCCAGCTTAAGGGTAACAATACCGTAGCTCTTGCGCGGCGACACCCGAAAGGCGGAGACCTACGACATCCCAGTACTCGCGAACCGACACCGAAGATTTTAGCACGACGACACCCTAGCTCTTGGATAACGACACCCTAGCTCTTGCGCGGCGACACCCGAAAGGTGGAAACCTACGACATCCCAGTACTCGCGAAATGACACCGACGATTTTTGCGCGATGACACCCCAGCTCAAGGGTAACGACACCCTAGCTCTTGCGTGGCGACACCCGAAAGGCGGAAACCTACAACATCCCAGTACTCGCGAACCGACACCGAAGATTTTTGCGCGACGATACCCCAGCTCTTGGCTAATGACTCCCTACCTCTTGCGCGGCGACACCCGAAAGGTGAAAACCTACGACATCCCAGTACTCGCGAACCGACACCGAAGATTTTTGCACGATGACACCCCAGCTCTTGGCTAACGACTCCCTACCTCTTGCGCGGCGATACCCGAACGGTGAAAACATACGAAGGCAAACATATGAGTACATCAAGGACACCCCTGCTCGCAACGATTATTCTTGTGCATTTGCATTAAATAATAATCAGTGTTAACATGAATAAATGACATTCAATTTTCATACAAAGAAGAATAAAAAAATTAAGAACATTTCTCTACAATGTCGCTAATCTTCTTGTTCAAGCCCTCTCTCAATATCGTCGCAGCTAAGTGTCGCCGGTAATCTCTGACTTCCTCATCCGTGAAATCCATCTTCATATTAGGATTGTCCCGTCGAGCAAGACATTCCATGTATCTCAGACAGTATAGGCCGCAATCCAGCGATCCGGTCGGTTGGCTTGGGCAATCCGAAATATCTTCCATCGGCCAAGTCATCGCTTCCTTCTTATCGCAGTAGATATGGAATATGTGGCCTAGAATTGTATGCCATTTCCTTGCATTGGCCTTGTACTTCGGGTTGCGTTTCATTGAATTCAGGTGCATGAACACCTTTCTTTCCATGTCGACAGCAACCAAATGCCAGTGCGAGTTATCAGAGTTTATTATGATGAACAGAAATCGGAATTTGGCCTTATCTTCATCCGATACATTGTCAAATATCACGGCCCCTGATGTTCCAGCAAGTTCATGAGCAGGTGATGAGGAAGTCAGACACAGAGCAGATACGAAAACTGATGCAAATATACACTTATGGTATCGGTCAGGATGCTCTGTCCAGTTGCGCATCAGAAACTCCTGGCCGGAATCAATTATCTGCCAATGCAATATAAACCGATTAATATAATTCTAAAATCAACAAATAGAACAGGTTTCTTGATATACTTACATCATCTATTATCATTTCATTGTTAATGAGATCTTGAAGATTTTTTCTTGTTACAACGCTAGAAAACATATTTGTGTAGACGATCTCATCGGTTAGTCACTCGCTCAAAAAATTTTGAATAATAATTTGGTCATCTTCGACCGTTGTGTTGGGCTTTGATGTGCCCACTGTCTTCGCCGACTTTTTAGGACGGGTTGTCTCATAACATTCTCCAACGACCGTGGATGCCTTACGCTTCCTCGGCTCTTTTTTAACCCTCCTAACAAGCGAAGGCACTCCAATTATTTCTATGTCCATATTATCATCCTTTGGCGCAGGGGTGCCAAGTTTATTATCGGATATGGACTCATCTTTATTTTCATTCCCATGCTCTGTTTTATCAGCCAATGAATCCCCTCCAATCTCTTCTCCTCTGCTTTTGCATTCCCTGTCTCAATTGGATACTCGGATGAATGGTCCTCCTCCATCTTCTTCTCCTCACTATTTCCATTACCATGCTCATGGAGGACCAACTCCAGGGAATGCACCTTCTCTATTTTCTCGTCTCCCTTGTCCTCCTCATTTATTGCATTACTTTCCTTTCTGAGCAGTGAACTGAGGAGGCTCTCAGCAATGGACAGCTGTGCCTGACATCGTCGAGTTGATCCTTAACGCACTCCAATTTAGTCCTCAACTCGGCACATCCTGCGCAGCTATCCATTGGTTGAGGGGCGCAGGTATCTGTTGGTTGAGGGGGGATGCTACATTCTGCTGAGGGAGAAGCCAGCGCTCTTCTGGCAATGGTACAGTAGCTCCCTCCATCTGCAACGCAAGATGATAACAAATTAATATTAAGTGAACATATTGACGCATTAAGTTGAAAAAAATGGTCAGAGCAATGGAGCAATGAACTAGCTTACGAAGTCGTGAGGCTGCAAATCGGCAACCCGAACCGATTGGATCTTCATTTGGTGGTCATACCACTTCAACAGCCGGGGCCGTTTATCAGGGTATGCTGGTTCTCGCATTGATGTATGCTCGAGGAACCACGCCTGAACATGATATTTTTTTGGATATTAAATAATGTAATATTACAAAAAAAATTTACTCACAACACTAATTATGTGTCTCAATAATCCTTACCACCAGTGCTGTCGAGCATCCGAACAGGGTAGGCTGCCTTCTAACTTTTTTTGCATTCTTTGAGTGCACTGGCTCCTCGGAACGCAAGCAAGCAGCTATTTCTGGGAGAGCCAGAACAATCAACTCCTTCAGTGCTGAAGCTCAGTCGATGCTACCCAGTTGACTTAAGTCATCAAAGTGCTGGATGTGATACCGTGGACATCTCTGATTAGACTTTGGAGCCAAAAATATGGCCAACATGTATGCGATCCAAAGTCGGACGGTGTCCTCGACATCCTCCTGTACTTTAGATGATCGGAGTTGAAATATCAACTTCTCCAAACCTTCTTGGCGAAGATCTAATCCCTAGCCAAACCGTCTGAACAACCTTCCGTTGAACATTTGGCTGGACGTGTCGATCTTCTTCCCATGAGCTGGAAGTCCCAGAATGAGTGCGACTTCGTCGGCACTAAATAGAACTGGCTTTCCGCAAAACATGAACTCGTCGCCTCCATTGTGACATCTTATGATGTCTGCTAGCAGTCGCCCGTCGACTGTGAACGTCTGCATGTCGACGAAGGCACCAAATGGGGTCCTTCGAATCAGTTTTGTATGCCGTCTAGAGAACCCCATCCTCCAAACCTTCTGAACGTATACGGCCGGCCTGCAGCTATTCTTAAACAGCTGGGAAGCCTTCACTGGGGGGACTGGAACAATTTTATTGTCAACTGAAACAGGGGGTAAGACAGAAGACATACTTGTCATGAAATTTTAAGAGAGGATGTCATAATATTTAATATAGTGATAAACATACCTGAAGGAGCCGTATCCTTATTCAAACGAAGAACCATGTCCTTGCATTGTTTCGTCATTTTCTCCGTCTGCTTCTTCTTTGTTCGCGGTCTTCGTCTACATACGAAAGCACTCATCTCCATGAATGAAGTATACGGAAGAATGAACTATGGGACAAATTTAGGAGGGAAAAGGAGACCAGTGGCTTCTCAAGCAAGAGACGAAGGATGGCTTCTTGAGCAAAAGGATGGCTTCTCGAGCAACAAACGAATGAGTACTTTTTCTAGGGTTTATGCCGACCTCAGAGAAATACGAAAGGACACTCGGATCGCCACGATCACATCACAGAGACCCGCAAACCCATAGGAACTGCCCATGTTTTGCAACTTTTCTCGGAAAGATGGCATGGCTGAGTTACTAGGGTGTCATCAAATTAGTACTAGGGTGACGTCAAATTCCCGCCTTGTTCAAGCATGGGTGTCGTCGCCTTAAAGCTAGGGTATCGTGAGATTTCAACTGGGGTGTCGCGAAGGATTTACGGCCGATGTTGAACTAGGGTGTCGCGGGGATTCTCTCCATGGTCAGTTCTAACGACGGGTGTCATTGCCTTAAAGCTAGGGTGTCGTGATATTTCGACTGGGGTGTCGCAAAGGATTTACGGCCGAATTCGACTAGGGTGTCGCCGGGGACTCTCTATGTGGTCATTTGTAAGCACGGGTGTCGTCGCCCTAAAGCTAGGGTGTCGTGGGATTTCAACTGGGGTTTCGCGAAGGATTTACAGCCGAATTAGAACTAGGGTGTCACTGGGATTATCTCCGTGGTCAGTTTTAAGCACGGGTGTCGTCTCCTTAGAGCTAGGGTGTCGTGAGATTTCAACTGGGGTGTCGCGATTGATTTTCGGCCAAATTAGAACTAGGGTGTCGCGGGGATTCTCTCCGTGGTCAGTTCTAACGATGGGTGTCATTTCCTTAAAGCTAGGGTGTCGTGATATTTCGACTGGGGTGTCGCGAAGGATTTACGACCGAATTCGAGTAGGGTGTCGCCGGGGACTCTCTATGTGGTCATTTGTAAGCATGGGTGTCATCGCCCTAAAGCTAGAGTGTCGTGGGATTTCAATTGGGGTGTCATGAAGGATTTACGACCGAATTCGAACTAGGGTGTCGCTGGGATTATCTCCGTGGTCAGTTTTAAGCACGGGTGTCGTCTCCTTAGAGCTAGAGTGTCGTGAGATTTCAACTGGGATGTTGCGATTTATTTTCGGCCGAATTAGAACTAGGGTGTTGCGGGGATTCTCTCCGTGGTCAGTTCTAACGATGGGTGTCGTTGCCTTAAAGCTAGGGTGTCGTGATATTTCGACTGGGGTGTCGCGAAGGATTTACGGCCGAATTCGACTAGGGTATCGCCGGGGACTCTCTATGTGGTCATTTGTAAGTACGGGTGTCGTCGCCCTAAAGCTAGGGTGTCGTGAGATTTCAACTGGGGTGTCGCGAAGGATTTACGGCCGAATTAGAACTAGGGTGTCGCTGGGATTATCTCCGTGGTCAGTTTTAAGCACGGGTGTCGTCTCCTTAGAGCTAGGGTGTCGTGAGATTTCAACTGGGGTGTCGCGATTGATTTTCGATCTAATTAGAACTAGGGTGTCGTGGGGATTCTCTCCGTGGTCAGTTCTAACGACGGTTGTCCTCGCCTTAAAGCTAGGGTGTCGTGAACTTTTCACTGGGGTGTCGCGAAGGATTTTCGGCCGAATTTGAAGTAGGGTGTCGCGGGGATTCCTTAGCATCCAGACTCTCAGAGCGAGGGAGGGGAAGAAAGAGTTCTTCTTGCAGAGATGAAATCCAACATAAATTAGTGCTAGGATGGAGGGAAAGGGCAGCATCCGGACTCTCAGAGCGAGGGGGGGAAGAAAGAGAGTTCTTCTTGCACATATGAAATTCGGTTGAGCACGAATCTACGCCCTCCCTCTGAAACTCCGGTCGACAGGAAATATTTCAGCTTCGAGGCTAAAAAACCTGGCTACTGGAGTCTACTGGAGTCTTCAAATATAAAAGTTTATTTAATGAGTTTTTCCTTGCCAAAACCTCACGTAGACGTTCGCTTCTCTCTCTGAATTCGGCCAGGTCTGTAAGATGGGCCTCGGCTGCCTTCGTTATCTGTTCGTCAATTGCTTTTAAAAGGCTCCTTTTTTCCTCCATCTGCTTGGGAATGCTAGTCATGTTTCTCGAGACTCCCATTTGATCTTCGAAAGTAATGACAGGAAAACAGAGAGAATCCCTGCGACACCCTACTTGGCCGAATTCAGAGAGAGAAGCGAACGTCTACGTGAGGTTTTGGCAAGGAAAAACTCATTGGATAAACTTTTATATTTGAAGACTCCAGTAGACTCCAGTAGCCATGTTTTTCAGCCTCGAAGCTGAAATATTTCCTATCGATCGGACTTTCAAAGCGAGGGCATAGGTTCATGCTCAACTGATTCCTTAGCATCCGGACTCTCAGAGCGAGGGAGGGGAAGAAAGAGTTCATCTTGCAGAGATGAAATCCAACATAAATTGGCACTAGGATGGAGGGAAAGGGCAGCATTAAAAGAGTTATGACTCCCAGAATGTCATAACTATTTTGTTCTAAGGAAGTTACCCGCGCATTAAACGGTTTGGTCACGCATTAACTAACTCTAACCAGAAAAAACGGTTGGTGTAATAAAGGAGCTTGAGAAAGAAGTGGGAAGAAAGACTTTTTACTTTGTGCTGCGGATGACATTTCCTCCAGAAGTTTTTGTAGAAAGACTCCAGTAGCCAAGTTTTCCAGCCTCGAAGCTGAAATATTTTCTTTCGACCGGGGAAGAAAGAGAGTTCTTCTTGCACAGATGAAATACAACGTAAAATGGCGCTAGGATGGAGGGAAAGGGCATTTTCGACCGCACGCTAATTTTAAAAAAAAAGTGAACTGCTTTAAATGGCCGTCACGTTCAGAACGTAACATCAAAGCAGAGCCATACCGCCCGGTAGGTCATCCACGTAGGAGCCACGTGGACCAATCAGAAGAGGCGGTGCAGCCCACGTAGGCCTTGCTGCACCGGGGGCGGTGTACAAAGTCTTTTCCAAAATAAAAACACAAAGGCATACCTGGGCTGCGTTACCTGGTGCCCAAAGGTGTTTAGTACTGGCTTTTTCTTACAGGCAGTGTTTGGATGTTAAAAAAAATATATTATAAAAATATAATTATAATTATAAATTTTTTAATAATATTTTTTTATTATTTAAAATTTTTATTTAATTTAAAATATAATATTTTATTTTAATTTAATAATATAATATTATTTTAAATGGTATTTAAATGATATGAGAATAAGTTTATATTTCATTAGGAATATATAAAGATTTTTTTAGAAATCTTAAAATACCTCTGACTAAATGATAAAAAAATAGATTATCAATTTATTTATTAATATAATTATTTAAATAAATTATTTTTTATTAATTAATTTATTATTATGTTCTATTAAAAGTTTGTTTGTTATGTACATATATTAGTAATGGTTAGCAAGAGAAAAGTGGATTATACCATTACTGATATGACTGATCCCAACGCCGTCAGAAAAGATAACGGCAGTCATCGTCATCCCCTCACCCCCGGCACCCCCTCGGGGTCGGGGGTAGGGTCATCATCCCTTAACCCCGGGGCCCCCACCGGTCCCGGGGTGCATCATCATCCCCTCACCCCCGGCACCCCCTCGGGTCGGGGGTAGGGTCATCATCCCTTAACCCCGAGGCCCCCACCGGTCCCGGGGTGCATCATCATTCCCTCACCCCCGGCACCCCCTCGGGGTCGGGGGTAGGGTCCTCATCCCTTAACCCCGGGGCCCCCATCGGTCCCGGGGTACATCATCATTCCCTCACCCCCGGCGCCCCCTCGGGGTCGGGGGTAGGGTCATCATCCCTTAACCCCGGGGCCCCCACCGGTCCCGGGGTACATCATCATTCCCTCACCCCCGGCGCCCCCTCGGGGTCGGGGGTAGGGTCATCATCCCTTAACCCCGGAGCCCCCACCGGTCCCGGGGTGCATCGTCATTCCCTCACCCCCGGCACCCCCTCGGGGTCGGGGGTAGGGTCATCATCCCTTAACCCCGGGGCCCCCACCGGTCCCGGGGTGCATCGTCATTCCCTCACCCCCGGCACCCCCTCGGGGTCGGGGGTAGGGTCATCATCCCTTAACCCCGGGGCCCCCACCGGTCCCGGGGTGCATCATCATTCCCTCACCCCCGGCACCCCCTCGGGGTCGGGGGTAGGGTCATCATCCCTTAACCCCGGGGCCCGGGGTGCATCGTCATTCCCTCACCCCCGGCACCCCCTTTGGGGTCGGAGGTGGGGTCATCATTCCTTAACCCCGGGCCCTCACCGGTCCCGGGGTGTGTTATCATTCCCCACCTCCGATATCCCTTCGGGGTGGGGTCATCTGCGATCAGCATGCGACTCAGCTGCCAAGAAACGCGGCAACCTTCAGGTTGCACGGTGCTCGCATGTAATTCTCAGTACATGACCATACCTTGCCGCAGCATACCATTCGGTACTTCCGTGATTGTGCCCTGTTACGGAGGGCCATGCCTCATAACGAGGTTTGGCGCGTTGCATGCCCCTGTGTATGACCATATCTTGCTACGGCGTACGGCGTGCTACTACTTGCAGCTATACTCAGTCCCATCAGCCGGCGGCGCGCACTGCATACCTTCGCGACCGCCGGACACGTGTGATATCACATCAACAGGAGGTACGGGGGATGTCTCCGGCACGTGTAGCTGCGGTACGAAAGCAATCTCCCCTAGACGAAAGATGAGGTATTAGGACAATTATAAGAGCAAGGGAATGCGCGGTAAGTGGGATCCAGACTCTGGTTTCTCTGAGCTTTCTTCCTCCCAGCAAAAACCCTAACCGCCTCAGCTCCTCTCGGCTGGAAAGGTTCTTTGTCTAAACCCAAGCCACTAACTTGATCGTCGGAGGGTCCCCACCGGTGCTACCGGTCCCCGGGGACTTTTCTTGCAGGATTCCCAGGAGCGAGACGTCTGTTTTCCCCGACGTTCGTAGGGACGATGGGCAGAGGAGCTCCCCAACGTACTATGGGCCTATCATACAACGCCTCGAGCCCCCACTGGCGAAACGCCGTTCAGCCTAGTTTTTGGCTCTGAGGCTGTCATCCCTGTGGAGATCGGGGCACCCAGCCCCGGGTGGAGGCTTATAGTGAAGAAGATAACCCTGACCAACTGCGAGCCAACCTCGACCTGGTGGAGGAAGTGCGGGACAGAGCGCGGCTTCGAATGGCAGCCTATCGGCAGCGGGCTGCGAAATACTACAACGCACGCGTGCGCCCCCGGACGTTCCTACCAGGAGATCTAGTCCTCCGACGGGCGGAGATCTCAAAGCCAACTGAGGGAGGCAAGCTGGCCCCTAACTGGGAGGGGCCTTACCGGATCACCGAGACGCTCCACCACGGGGCTTATAAAGTTGAAGACCTTGACGGGACACCACTTCCTAGGACGTGGAATGCGGATAACCTCCGCCGGTATTACCAGTAATGTATCCCTCCTTTCGTATTAAACATCATCTCCGTGTTTGTTTGGTGTTCACCCCTTATTCAATGCTAACGAGATTCAATTCTAGTTATCTGAATCTTCTCAAAGCCCTGCACCAGCCAGGCATAAAGCCCAGTGTACCACTGGCAGAGCAGTGTACCACTGGCTCTCAACAACAAAAGCCCGGCACCCCGTCGGCACTCAAAGCCCTGCACCAGCCAGGCATAAAGCCCAGTGTACCACTGGCAGAGCAGTGTACCACTGGCTCTCAACAACAAAAGCCCGGCACCTTCGGCACTCAAAGCCCTGCACCAGCCAGGCATAAAGCCCAGTGTACCACTGGCAGAGCAGTGTACCACTGGCTCTCAACAACAAAAGCCCGGCACCCCGTCGGCACTCAAAGCCCTGCACCAGCCAGGCATAAAGCCCAGTGTACCACTGGCAGAGCAGTGTACCACTGGCTCTCAACAACAAAAGCCCGGCACCCGTCGGCACTCAAAGCCCTGCACCAGCCAGGCATAAAGCCCAGTGTACCACTGGCAGAGCAGTGTACCACTGGCTCTCAACAACAAAAGCCCGGCACCCCGTCGGCACTCAAAGCCCTGCACCAGCCAGGCATAAAGCCCAGTGTACCACTGGCAGAGCAGTGTACCACTGGCTCTCAACAACAAAAGCCCGGCACCCCGTCGGCACTCAAAGCCCTGCACCAGCCAGGCATAAAGCCCAGTGTACCACTGGCAGAGCAGTGTACCACTGGCTCTCAACAACAAAAGCCCGGCACCCCGTCGGCACTCAAAGCCCTGCACCAGCCAGGCATAAAGCCCAGTGTACCACTGGCAGAGCAGTGTACCACTGGCTCTCAACAACAAAAGCCCGGCACCCGTCGGCACTCAAAGCCCTGCACCAGCCAGGCATAAAGCCCAGTGTACCACTGGCAGAGCAGTGTACCACTGGCTCTCAACAACAAAAGCCCGGCACCCGTCGGCACTCAAAGCCCTGCACCAGCCAGGCATAAAGCCCCACTGGCTGCAAAAGCCCGGCACTCGGCACTCAAAGCCCTGCACCAGCCAGGCATAAAGCCCAGTGTACCACTGGCAGAGCAGTGTACCACTGGCTCTCAACAACAAAAGCCCGGCACCCCGTCGGCACTCAAAGCCCTGCACCAGCCAGGCATAAAGCCCAGTGTACCACTGGCAGAGCAGTGTACCACTGGCTCTCAACAACAAAAGCCCGGCACCCCGTCGGCACTCAAAGCCCTGCACCAGCCAGGCATAAAGCCCAGTGTACCACTGGCAGAGCAGTGTACCACTGGCTCTCAACAACAAAAGCCCGGCACCCCGTCGGCACTCAAAGCCCTGCACCAGCCAGGCATAAAGCCCAGTGTACCACTGGCAGAGCAGTGTACCACTGGCTCTCAACAACAAAAGGCACCCCGTCGGCACTCAAAGCCCTGCACCAGCCAGGCATAAAGCCCAGTGTACCACTGGCAGAGCAGTGTACCACTGGCTCTCAACAACAAAAGCCCGGCACCCCGTCGGCACTCAAAGCCCTGCACCAGCCAGGCATAAAGCCCAGTGTACCACTGGCAGAGCAGTGTACCACTGGCTCTCAACAACAAAAGCCCGGCACCCTCGGCACTCAAAGCCCTGCACCAGCCAGGCATAAAGCCCAGTGTACCACTGGCAGAGCAGTGTACCACTGGCTCTCAACAACAAAAGCCCGGCACCCCGTCGGCACTCAAAGCCCTGCACCAGCCAGGCATAAAGCCCAGTGTACCACTGGCGCGCTAACTGCTGGCGGAGCGGTGCACCAACAATTCTTCACAGCCAAGACCCGACACCCTACCGGTCAAAACAAAGCTAAGTCCCGCGGCATCAAGCTGCGCGCCAGACTAACACCAGGTCCAATACTTGACCGGGCATTACGCCTACGGCTCCGAGGGAGCCTACCGGCCTAATCCCCGACCAGCGGCGCCCCCGCTCCCAAGATTCAACCCTACCTAGCTCTAATTCGCGGGTCCATGTAACTAAGGCGGAGTGGCGCAGGTGGGAAGGTGTCCCCCGGAATCGTCGGGACGAATAGAGTCGTGGGGCCACATATCAATTGATGAAGTTAACAATAATACGAAGATCATCGTGAAAAGTATTTTCATTAACTAGGAACTACAAAACTCCGACGTAGTCGGGCTTACAAAAGAAAGAAAAGAAAAACAAAGTCGCGGACGCAGACTCATGGCTCTGCCGGTGCGGGCTCATCATCGGAAGAAGTCTGGTCTGACAATTCGATCTCCAGGGCCCGGGGGAAATTCAAATCCCTGGCCACCCTCTCCTTAGCATGCTGGAACCCGTCGAGGTATACAGCGGCCGAAGCTTCGGCCAGGTCATCTGCGAAATGCTCAGATGCCTTGTATTCTTCAACAAGTCCAGCAGCCCGAGCTTTCTCCGCAGCAAGGGCCTCCGCCGTGGTTTTTTCAGCCTCCCGAGCCTGGCTTATCTCCTCTCGGGCGCGGCTCAACTCTTCCTCACGACGGCAGGTCTCCTCCCTTGCCACTCTAGCTTCCTCCGCCGCCGCACCCGCTCGGTCCTCGGCCTCCTGGAGCGCTGAGGTCAACTCAGAGATGTGCATATCCCTGGCCATGACCGCGCTCTCAGCCTCCGCCATCTGAGAGAGCGCCGCGCGCGTGCGATTGGCCTCCATTTCCGCCCGGCTCGTGGCGGCCCTCACCTCGCTTGCACAGGCGTCCTTGACCGCTTCCAGCGCCCTCTCTGCCTTTCCGCGCGGCGCTGGGCCTCCTCGGCCTCCTTCTGCGTCTCCCGCAGAACCTTTTTCCCCCTTGGATACCTCCCTGGCGGCCCTCAGGGAGTGCGCGATCTGCACACAAGCCCAGGTCAACAGAATATATATATGTAGGAACAGTAAAGGGGAAGGAACGAGAAAATTGCTTACCTTGACCACTGCGGCGTAAGAGTCCCGGAAGAATGCGCCCGCCCCCAGATGGCTGAGATCTTCAATGATCCTGAGATCAAAACCGGACCCAGGGCCTGCTCGGCCCAATGGCCGTCGTCCAAGGAGTCCGAGGCGGCCTGGGCGCGCCCTCGCCTCCCTCCGCCGTTCCTGATGTCCCCGGCTCTATGTGCGGACCACTCCGAGTGGCCCTCGGGGGATGGGCTCGCGGGGCCAGATGGTCCCTCGCCCCAGTCCCTGGCGCGTCTGATGGGGTCGCTCTCTCGGGGACCGGGAACTCCCCGGTTGGCACATGCGCCCCCACTTCTGGTTCCTCGGCGGTGGCTCCCGCAGTCGCCCCCACCTCTGGTGGAGTGTCGGCCGTAAGGTCGACCTCCGGTACAGCTGGGGCATGTGGCGGAGCCGGGGGTGGGGAGACTGGTGCCGGGAGGGAGGCCCGGACCACCGGGCGTTTCGGGGCACCCTGGGCTTCTCGGGCCCTTTTCTTGGCAGCCTTTACCACTTTCGCGGTCGGAATCTTCATTGCTGCATAACACAAGTTAGATTTTCAGAACGGTAAAAAAAAAAAAAAAAAAAAAAAGAAGAAAAAAGAGGAAGGAAGAAGAAGAGCAGAATTTCTGACTAAGTATGGAGAATTTACCCCGCTGGGAGATGAGACCCGCCAACTCAAAGTTGTCCTCCGCTAACAGTAGGGTGTACCGGGGGATCTCGGCGGTCAGCAATACCCCCATCGCCTCCCGGTCCCCAGGATGAACAGCCGCGGCGTTCCCTCGGAGGTCGGGGTCCCCCCACCGGGGCCGGACTTGGTCAATATTGGCAAAAAAGAAACGGGGTTTCCACCCCTTGATTGACGAAGGCAAAAGAAGCTTAAGGACCCTGTTGGGTCGGGGCTGGAATAGCCACCACCCTTTTTGGGCTCGGAGGGAGTAGAAATTGCAAACAAACTGATCCTAGGAGTAATACCTAGCGATGACAGAGAATAACAAAGCGCTAATCACACGACAGGAGTTTGGGACTAGCTGGGAAGGAGTCAAAGAGTAGAAATCAAGTAGGCGGACAAAGAAAGGATGAAAGGGAGGGCGGAGACCTGCCTGCAGGCAGATCTCATAAAGAGCTACTCGACCGGGTCGGGAGGAGATGACCCGGTCGTCAGGTGTTGGTAGGAATAACTCGACCTCCCGAGGGATCCTGTAGCGGGCCCGGATCCTTTCCAGGTCCGGTCGCTTCAGGACGGAGGCTGTCCCCTCTGGGGACTCCTCCACCCTCGATGAGGTCCCGGCCCTCGCCGGTGGCCCCTTGATGGGGCCCCACCGGTGGCCCGTCGCCGGGCCAGAGGGATGTGGTCCTCCGAATCAGAGGACCACTCGATTGGAGGAGAAGGAGAAGGAGTCTGAGGCCTCACAGAAGGAGGACGGTCCTCAGAACCGTCCTCCGAGGTCCAAGAAGGTGAACTCATGAATAAAGAGAATTAAGACGAAAGGCTGACCTGGAAGAGCAAAGAAAGCTGGGCACGAGCTCGCAGGTTGAAGGAACGCTGGGGAACAAAAGGAAGAAGATGATGGCGATGAAGCATCAGCCCGCCTCCTTTTGGCTAGATTTATCGAGTTTTCAAAATGTCCCGCCATGTCTCGTCAACCACGCGGCTTCTTGCTATACGCCGGTTCGCCTCGAGGATCACCCCGGCGCGTGGTGCGGCACGCCCCCGGCCAGCGATGGGACCTTGCTGACGTCGCCGTAATGAGAGGAAATGATGATACGCCTTTTCGCGCAGACTCCGAAGAGCTCGTCTTCATTTTCGAGGGCGATCATGGCTGGCGCGGTGTACGGGGGCCGTCTCCTTACATTCCCCGCACCGTCCGCATAGAACTCAAGGGCAGGGATCAGCCACGTGGAGAACGCCCCTTGAGCCTCAGCGGTGGGACCCGCTTCGCCCCAGGGGCGAGGGGGCATCTGATATGACTGATCCCAACGCCGTCAGAAAAGGTAACGGCAGTCATCGTCATCCCCTCACCCCCGGCACCCCCTCGGGGTCGGGGGTAGGGTCATCATCCCTTAACCCCGGGGCCCCCACCGGTCCCGGGGTGCATCGTCATCCCCTCACCCCCGGCACCCCCTCGGGGTCGGGGGTAGGGTCATCATCCCTTAACCCCGGGGCCCCCACGGTCCCGGGGTGCATCGTCATTCCCTCACCCCCGGCACCCCCTCGGGGTCGGGGGTAGGGTCATCATCCCTTAACCCCGGGGCCCCCACCGGTCCCGGGGTACATCGTCATTCCCTCACCCCCGGCACCCCCTCGGGGTCGGGGGTAGGGTCATCATCCCTTAACCCCGGGGCCCCCACGGTCCCGGGGTACATCATTCCCTCACCCCCGGCACCCCCTCGGGGTCGGGGGTAGGGTCATCATCCCTTAACCCCGGGGCCCCCACCGGTCCCGGGGTGCATCGTCATTCCCTCACCCCCGGCACCCCCTCGGGGTCGGGGGTAGGGTCATCATCCCTTAACCCCGGGGCCCCCACCGGTCCCGGGGTGCATCGTCATTCCCTCACCCCGGCACCCCCTCGGGGTCGGGGGTAGGGTCATCATCCTTAACCCCGGGGCCCCCACCGGTCCCGGGGTGCATCGTCATTCCCTCACCCCCGGCACCCCTCGGGGTCGGGGGTAGGGTCATCATCCCTTAACCCGGGGCCCGAGGTGCATCGTCATTCCCTCACCCCCGGCACCCCCTCGGGGTCGGGGTGGGGTCATCATTCCTTAACCCCGGGCCCCACCGGTCCCGGGGTGTGTTATCATTCCCCACCTCCGATATCCCTTCGGGGTGGGGTCATCTGCGATCAGCATGCGACTCAGCTGCCAAGAAACGCGGCAACCTTCAGGTTGCACGGTGCTCGCATGGTACATGACCATACCTTGCCGCAGCATACCGTTCGGTACTTCCGTGATTGTGCCCTGTTACGGAGGGCCATGCCTCATAACGAGGTTTGGCGCGTTGCATGCCCCTGTGTATGACCATATCTTGCTACGGCGTACGGCATGCTACTACTTGCAGCTATACTCAGTCCCATCAGTGCACTGCATACCTTCGCGACCGCCGGACACCTGTGATATCACATCAACAGGAGGTACGGGGGATGTCTCCGGCAAGTGTAGCTGCGGTACGAAAGCAATCTCCCCTAGACGAAAGATGAGGTATTAGGACAATTATAAGAGCCGCGGTAAGCGGGATCCAGACTCTGGTTTCTCTGAGCTTTCTTCCTCGGCAAAAACCCTAACCGCCTCAGCTCCTCTCGGCTGGAGCGGTTCTTTGTCTGAACCCAAGCCACTAACTTGATCGTCGGAGGGTCCCCACCGGTGCTACCGGTCCCCGGGGACCTTGCCCCAGGAGCGAGACGTCCCGACGTTCATAGGAAGTGACCGTGTTGAGCCTCAGGGTGTTCGCCTCATCTGATATGACTGATCCCAACGCCGTCACGGCAGTCATCGTCATCCCCTCACCCCCGGCACCCCCTCGGGGTCGGGGGTAGGGTCATCATCCCTTAACCCCGGGCCCCCACCGGTCCCGGGGTGCATCATCATCCCCTCACCCCCGGCACCCCCTCGGGGTCGGGGGTAGGGTCATCATCCTTAACCCCGGGGCCCCCACCGGTCCCGGGGTGCATCATCATTCCCTCACCCCCGGCACCCCCTCGGGGTCGGGGGTAGGGTCCTCATCCCTTAACCCCGGGGCCCCCACCGGTCCCGGGGTACATCATCATTCCCTCACCCCCGGCGCCCCCTCGGGGTCGGGGGTAGGGTCATCATCCCTTAACCCCGGGGCCCCCACCGGTCCCGGGGTACATCATCATTCCCTCACCCCCGGCACCCCCTCGGGGTCGGGGGTAGGGTCATCATCCTTAACCCCGGGGCCCCCACCGGTCCCGGGGTGCATCGTCATTCCCTCACCCCGGCACCCCCTCGGGGTCGGGGGTAGGGTCATCATCCCTTAACCCCGGGGCCCCCACCGGTCCCGGGGTGCATCGTCATTCCCTCACCCCCGGCACCCCTCGGGGTCGGGGGTAGGGTCATCATCCCTTAACCCCGGGGCCCCCACCGGTCCCGGGTGCATCATCATTCCCTCACCCCCGGCACCCCCTCGGGGTCGGGGGTAGGGTCATCATCCCTTAACCCCGGGGCCCGGGGTGCATCGTCATTCCCTCACCCCCGGCACCCCGTTTGGGGTCGGAGGTGGGGTCATCATTTCTTAACCCCGGGCCCTCACCGGTCCCGGGGTGTGTTATCATTCCCCACCTCCGATATCCCTTCGGGGTGGGGTCATCTGCGATCAGCATGCGACTCAGCTGCCAAGAAACGCGGCAACCTTCAGGTTGCACGGTGCTCGCATGTAATTCTCAGTACATGACCATACCTTGCCGCAGCATACCGTTCGGTACTTCCGTGATTGTGCCCTGTTACGGAGGGCCATGCCTCATAACGAGGTTTGGCGCGTTGCATGCCCCTGTGTATGACCATATCTTGCTACGGCGTACGGCGTGCTACTACTTGCAGCTATACTCAGTCCCATCAGCCGGCGGCGCGCACTGCATACCTTCGCGACCGTCGGACACGTGTGATATCACATCAACAGGAGGTACGGGGGATGTCTCTGGCACGTGTAGCTGCGGTATGAAAGCAATCTCCCCTAGACGAAAGATGAGGTATTAGGACAATTATAAGAGCAAGGGAATGCGCGGTAAGTGGGATCCAGACTCTGGTTTCTCTGAGCTTTCTTCCTCCCAGCAAAAACCCTAACCGCCTCAGCTCCTCTCGGCTGGAGCGGTTCTTTGTCTGAACCCAAGCCACTAACTTGATCGTCGGAGGGTCCCCACCGGTGCTACCGGTCCCCGGGGACTTTTCTTGCAGGATTCCAGGAGCGAGACGTCTGTTTTCCCTGACGTTCGTAGGAAGTGACTTGGCGTCATCAATTACCATTGTGCAGATATTAGTAACGGTTAGATAAGACTACATCTTTTCTTCTTTTATATTTAATATTATTAATTTTTTCAATAGAGGGGTAATAGTCAAATCTCTTGGAATATGGTAAATGGGAATAGGGCTATTCCATGGGAGAGTATGGAATATGAATTTTAGAATAAGAACGTTTAACCGGAATACCAATTTCTAGGAAGTCCACCATCTTTTTTATGCTTGTTTGGGATAACAGCATGCAATAAGACCCTATTCCAATAAAAATAGGGCATCCAAACACTACCCTAGGGTTCATCTATGATATTTTTATATTATTCTTTTATAAAAAAATCGAGCTACAGTTCAGCTCAATGCAGCCCACTCAACTTTTCGGCCTTTCAATTTCTTTGCCCTTCTTCGCTGTTTCTTCTCTAAATTTATGGTACCAATCTATAAAAAATAAAAATATAATAGCAAAAGCCTTCTCCCCAATATTGAAGGTACCAAGGAATACTATATTCTTTCAGCAGGCCACTCTTAAACGCCGAGCTGTGAACCATATCAGGCATTTGGCTGATAAGGAGGGACATTTTCAGGAGGATGTTCCGGTGATTAGGGATCAACTTTTTCATTTCTTTCAGTCTAGATGGTCTGAGCAGACTGGTGATGGGTTCCCTATTTTTCCTATTTGAATACCCACAAGGTCTCTGCTGCAGAGAATGATCTTCTTATTCGACCCATTTTGCCGGAGGACATTCATAAGGCTTTATGGGACCTTGGAGCGGATAAGGTCACCGGGCCGAATGGGTTTCCTTCTTTTTTCTTTCGCCACTATTGGGATATCTTGGGCCAGGATATTATTCAGGCGATCCAGTTGGTCTTTCAATCGAAATCCATTCCCTCTGAGTGGAATCAAACTTTTGTAACCCTGGTGCCTAAACACCCAGATGCTTCCATTCCCCAGCACTACCGCCTATCAGTCTCTGTACTACCTTATATAAGGTGTGTGCGCGCCTCTTGGTTTCCCGAATTCGTCAGGTGATCCCTCGTCTTATATCTTCTGAGCAAGGCGCTTTCCTCAAGGGCCGTAGTATCACTAATAATGCCTTATTGGCTCAGAAATTCATGCATGACCTTCAGAGAGCCCTTAGTCGTCAGTGTCTCATGGCTGTTAAACTAGATATGGAGAGAGCTTATGACATACTGAGCTGGGCTTTTCTGCGCCGCACTCTTGATGAGTTTGGGTTTGAGGAGCTCTTTATTGACTGGATCATAGCCTGTGTTTATTGTCTGTCTTTCTCTATTCTTATGAATGGTGGCCAAACGGATTACTTTCACTTTGAGGCCGGGTTGAGGCAGGGTTGTCCTCTTTCCCCGTTTCTGTTCATCCTCTCAGCTGATGCTTTATCTCGGGCTCTTTCCCAGGCTCAGCAAGACTCCTCTCTGGTCCCCTACAGTGCAGGCCCCAGGGGGCCCTCTCTTTCTCACCTACTATTTGCTGATGATTGCATTCTTTTAGGAAAGGCTTCTATCTATAATGCTACCACTTTTGTCACTATATTGCAGTCTTATTGTCAGGCCTCCGGACAGAAAGTTAATCTGAGTAAATCCTTGATCTGCTTCAGCCCCCTAACGAATTCTACATTAAGGGGGTCTATCTCGCAAATCATGGGCATCTCAGTTCAGGCTGACAAGCTATCCTACCTAGGGATTCCTATATCGGGGAGACAGCCATGGACTTCTGACTTCAGTGAACTAGAGAGGCGTGTTCATGATCGTCTGGATGGGTGGCAAGTTACTAGTCTAGTTATGATGGCGAGGATTACTTTGTTACTATCGGTGCTTTCCTCTCTTCCTCTCTATCTATTATCTAATGCTGCTATTGTAACATCCTAAAAACCTTGTAATTTATTGGAAATATTAATGGTATTTTTCATTTGAAATGAAAGTCAGAGAGTTTCAGTGAAGTGTGGGTGTGTTGGCCTTTTGATAAATGTAAAGAGAAGAAATTTTGGAGTAAATGGATATATTTTTAGTACTAATGAGTTTAATTTAAGAAATTGAGAGATTTAAGTTTTAATGGGCTTAAATCACAAGAAAAATCAAGTTTAGTTTGAGTTTTATCCTTAAATGATATTTTTAGTAATTAGAGTCGACTCTAATTGGAGTGGAGTCGACTATGGCACGGTTTTGAACTTTCGGCATGCTTTAGAGTCAACACCTGCAGAGGAGTCGACACCTGCAGAGAAAAATCGAAGGTTAGCATTTTTGCTGCAATATTAGAGCTGACACAAAATTTTCTGGAGCCGATACCTATTTTTACTTGAGCCGACACCAAATCTGTTGGAGCCGACTCTAAGTCGATAGATTTTCTGGGTTAAATCTTAAAAATTTCATATTTATTCCGTTTTAAGTCCGATTTGAGTTTCATTTGAACCGTTGGATTTCTAAAATTGAGCTCTTCAAGTTGGTATAATTTTCTTAGAAATATTGTATAGAAGTATTGATTTAAATGAAAAATGATAATATGGACTATAAATCGATTAAAAAAATGTGATGTCAGGGGCAAAATGGAAAACGGTTTCGATGCCAATTGCTAATTGTGTTAAGGGACATTTGAAAAAAAAAAATCTAAGGGCAAAATATAATGGTTATAAGTGAGCCACGTGTTTTCTAAAAAATGTGCGTTAAGAGTGTTTGAGGGCAAAATAAGATTTTGGCATGCCTTAGCCCTTAAGTTACCCATGACTTGGCCCCCAAGTCATTAGAGAAAAAGGAAAAATGTGGGTTCAGCCAGAGAAAAGAAAGAAAAAAACAAAAGAGAAAGAAGAGAAGAAAAGAGAGGAAGAAGAAGAAGAAAAAGGAGGAGAAAGAAAGAGGAAGAGAAAGGAAAGCTTGGGGTTTGTGATTGACTCCAGGTAAGCTATAGCCTCCCTAGATCTTGCATGACTTTAGATTTTCTTATGATTCTTATATTTTGAGGTAATAGTGGAAAAATCTTGAGTAGAGAAAAGATGAAAGAAAATAATGAGATATTAGAGGATAGAGCATGTATGCATGCATGGTTTCATGGAAAAACCTCGTATGGAGGTAATCCTAATAGCTATCGTATCTATATGTTGACGTAGGTCAAGAGGGTTATTTCAGGGAGCCGGAATATCGGAGTTGAGCACCAGTTGAGGAGTAACCTGCTAAGATGAGTGGGTTTCTTATCTAGCAATGAGAAGTTAATTTGAGCTAGTATAATGAGATTAATACCTAGTTGTGGTATTTTATGTTTAGCATAGTATTATGTATGTTTTAAATCTGAGAAATGATAACCTAGTATATGATATTCTGATACATGAGTTTTGAGCATGAGTTTTTAAGCACAAAGAAATAAGCATGAGTTTTGAGCATGAGTTTGAGCATAAAGACATAAGCATGAGTTTCGATGAGGGGATTGTTAATGTATACATGGCATATTTACATGATAAAGCTTTACAAATGATGTATGTATCATATTGAGCATCAGGCAGCTAAGGGACTGATCATCCTTTAGATTGTACTATAGCATGAGCATTGCACACTACTATTGAGCCGGTACCTCCTTGCGATCAGATCGTACGATGAACCCTGGAATCAGGGGTGAGTGCACGCTTGACCAGGCCAGTGGGGCAGATTGTAAGCAGCCCGTAGGGGCATGAATCATAGCTCAGTGGAGCTGGTTACTATATATAACCCGTGGGGGCAGAGAGAAAACCCGAGGTTCCAGGGTTAAGCAACAAAGCACTTTGCCGGGTGAACCGCACGGGTAAGGGATGCTATTTGTACAAGGATCCTGTTGCAAGTCACCCACCCGATGAGAGTACACCTACAGGAGGGCGATTGTAAGGTGATACCTCAGAGGCATTACACACACAACCCAGTATCATAGATTTAAAAGCATATATTATGATTTAAAAAGGGCCAGTGGGCCAAGTAGTTATCCCAAGAGGGAGAGTTTACATAAGATGCCAGTGGGCAAGCAGATTCCGGTGGAAATCTAAGAATTTAATAAAGAAAGCCTGGGCTATAGATAAAGAATGCATATTTTCATATTGTAACGCATGGATTTTTATCATAATGAGTTATCTTTCAGTGAAAAGTTATTGTAGAGTATTTCAGTACTGGTATATTATTTAAAGAATAAACTACATTTTACTTTATCTGATATCATGTTAAAAATATACTTTGAGTTATACAAACTATATGGCATCAGCATGCTATTGAAAATGTGAGGTTATAGTTCTCTATTTCTTCATAGTTAGATGGTTATCTAGTCACTAGGACTTAGGTCTTACCCCTCTATGATTGACATTTACTTTCAGATCAGTGAGTATTTCTGCCAGGATCAAAGGTTAAGCAGGACCAGACCCTTAGCTGGTGAAGCTTGCTTGGATGCAAGGGTATATAAAAGATAACCATGTATATTTAGTTAGTATGAGATGATATTTGTATATTTGCATATGTGTATATGTACAGCGAGATATGGTGATGTATCAGACTTATTTAGATATGAATACAAGTCTTATGTTTTGGAGAAAATTTTGAGTATGGTGTATGTACTTATGTTTTGATGTCGATTGTGAATGTGATCCTGTAAACTGCCTGAGGAATGTCATGAAAAATATTATCTGAGCAGGTTGATGCTTAGTGTTGATTGAGTGATGTGTATATATATTTGAGATGATAATGAAAAGTTTTTAACATGATATGTTTTTTGAGTGTCTGCCACTTATGATAATTTGTTGAAGTTCTCTAGCTCTTTATGGAGCGCTATATAAAGACTAGTGAAACTCTATCCGATTACCATAGGTGTGCAGGTGTGCTGTCGGTGGCCCCAGAGAGAAGGGGGAGCTGACAGCTATTCCATTGACTTGCTTGAGGAAGATCGAGAGATACTTTAGGGACTTCCTCTAGGTCTCGATGCAGGATGGACATGGTATTCAATTATTGGCTTAGGACATTATCTGTATGCCGATCTCTGAGGGGGGGCTTGGGATCCAATCCCTTATTGTTAGGAGGGAGGCTTTGATTGCCAGGCATGCCACTCGTTTCTGCTTGAGCTGCACTATATGTGGAGCTCTTTCATGCATGCCAAATATGGTAACTGGGTTTCTTTCTCTGATCTTCAGTCGACTCGAGGGTACTCTTTCTTTTGAAAAGAGGTTTGTCTGCATGCTCCGGATATTCTAAATAGCATCTCCTAGATAATTGGTGATGGAGCATCGGTGGATGTTGTTTGGGATAAATGGATTGCAGACCTCCCTCTATCGCGCTGGCCTACCTTTGTCAGCACTGCCATCCCAAGTGGTCTGAGAGTCATAGACTTAATTATCCAGAACCGTTCTGCTTGGGACATCCCTTTGCTTTCCAGCCTATTTGGGGATGAGCTCTATTGCCACATTCTATCTATTCCTCTCATTCTGGGTTATACCACTAATATCAGGGTTTGAAGGAGATCCTGTATCGCTCATGCTCCTATTAGGGATCTCTTGAGGATTTATAGACCACAGTCCTGTTGGGAATTGTATCCTAAAGCCAATCATTTGATGATTGTGCTAATGTAAATTGTATATAAATTGATATATTAAGAAAAGTTATTTGGCAGTTTATTCATTACAAGAACATCTTCTTAATACTCCTGATTTTAATGAAGATCTTTAGGATCATCCTTCACGATAAAGGAGGATTTATCTTTGAAGGTCCTCAAAAAGGTTCGCGACCATATGATATACTATGACAGGGCCATAGTACTATCAATTATAGGATGTTGTATGTCATATTTGTTGGTTGTCCTCTTAACCAAGGAGTGTAAAGACACTGGTATGACATACAGGTGAAAGTGTAGGAGTACATTTCATCGAACGTGACTCATTTCCGGATACTCTACTGTCAAGAGTTAATCCGAGAAGATATAGGTATAAGTATCCTTCAGACCTGAAGATCACAATCAGTGGCTTACAAGCAACTCATTGTACTTAGGTACCGGACCACCTGGATTTCTAATCCAGCTACAAAAGGTTACTAGGTACAGTCAAGTACTTGTGGTAGTCAGTTGTGGATCAAGATGAAATTTGACCTATCCCGTTAAAAGGAGAAATGCTTGTATTTCAATTTAGCAAGACCTTGGCCAAGGCACTTCATGTGAAAGTCACATGATCACTAAAATTGAAATCACTTTATGGATTTGCTATTTAGAGTTGATAGGCTCTTAAGCCATCCTTAGCATTTGTGGTCAAGAGGATGAATTATACGGTAACCGTTTCTTAGGGTTTTTGGAGTTTGCTCGGCAACTCTTCGACCTATCCGGACGTCAGGTTCCATTGCTAGATGGGCACATCGATTAGTATAGAAAGTTGTTTCCATGCTATCGGCTTAGGTTCGAACCTAGAGAGTCATATGCATAGAAGTTTCCTAGGATGATCTGTTTGCTGATCAACGATTGAGAATCGTATATGATTTAATTAATCAATTTAATTGATTGAATTATCTTAATTGGGTTAAGTACAATTGAATAAAATTCAATTTGGTTTAAGTCTATTAGAAGGACTAGTCAATTTTAAATATTGATTTAAAATTAGACTTGATTTGGATATAAATAGATTCAGGACTAGCCAAATTTGATTTGGGCTAGGACCATGATCTATGTGGGTTCAGTCCAATAAATTCAGATTAGCTTAAACCAAAAACTAAACCCAAACCTCTCGCATAAGTCTGAGAGATTAAATTCACATATATAATTTAATGTCTTGCATTAATCTTCTCCAAACAATTCCATCAGAATTCTAAAGTGTTAGAATTTATATGGAATAAATGCGCCTCTTTGTATTAACCAAGCGCTACGGTTCGACGAATCTTTGGTTTTTACTGAACGTCGAAATTAACCAAGTGCTACGGTTCGATGACTCTTTGGTTTTTACCGAACGTCGGAATTAACCAAGCACTACGGTTCGGCATCTCTTTGGTTTTTGCCAAGCGGCGGAATTCTAAATGTTAGAATTTAATGGGCTGGCTAAAAAGAGACTATAAATAGATGACATCCCTTACCAGATTACACAGAAAGAAAGAAGAGAAAAACAACACATGATATGTCGTGAATTGATTTTCTAAAGAATTAGAATAAAAATCCTGGTGATTCTGGTGCTAGCGGAAGTGTGGAGGATCCTAGAAGAAGAATTCAAGTGGAAGGATTCAAGATCAGCAAAGTTATTTTCCGCAAGCTAGCACTCCTGGGAATCCGATCATTCGGGGCTTCGCATGGACGATACTAGAGGCCGGACGATTGAATGGCTGCAGAGCATAAAAAGATTTACCAATTGCCTTTAAGGTAAGTGATATGATCCCTAGATCTTAAGGCATGCTTTAAGGTAAGAAGTATGACTTCTTGCCTTGAAGATCAAGACATGATCTTGATAGTTTTATTTATATACATATTTTGGATCAATCGATCCTATATACAAGGCAAAGATATGATCTTGATGCATGTTAGATAGATTAGTATGTAATCTTTAAATTTCCGCATTGATAATTGTTATCAATTTTTTTAAAACATGTTGTTTCTCCCTTCAATTGTGTAATCAAGGCTAAAACAAATCACACATCTATTCGGTCACAGATGGATTGAAAATCCAAATTACCCATTCAACGAGGTATTCTGTGACATATTACCGTGATAATTTAAATTGATCTTTGGCTTCAAAACACTGATTACACACACTCTCAAAATATGTTTTATATTTGATACATATTGATGTTGTATAAAAACATGATATTTGCATGTTTAGTATAAAACATAGATATGATATATGATGGCATGATGTCTATATTATGAAACATACAAATATTTATGAGAGTCTAATTTGAATGTCAAATGTTAACTCATAATCTCTTTAGATATGATCTAAATATAGGAATTATGAGTAGTAACATAATACATGTGATGCTTGATTGAAATATATGACATGTAAACATGAAATATATTTAATCCTTTAGGTTAGCTAAATCGAGTCCATAAAGGGTTAGATCCTAAGGTTTAAATCAACTGGACTATAAGAGTATTTGATCAAATCTAATTAGATTAGGTTAAGAATGCTCTAAATCAAACAATAGTTGTAGTTGATAATGTCCTTCTCTTTGATTAAACCAAATGGAAGTAGATTAGGCTCCATGGTTGAGCATGAATCTCTTAGATGGTCAAATCAGAATTGGTTAACCATATGATGTCAAGGTGAGTTGGCAAGTTGCTCTAGGATCAACGATCGAATGGTTTTTAATTGGGAGCTACTCGTATTGATGCGTCTTTAACGAGTTAATGGCATATCACTCCCATCGATCTCACTCACCTGGTCAATGTGGTGAACCATTTATGATTCAGATCATTTACCTGATTCGGGTTGACCCATGCCTGTAAGGAAATCAGTCTGACTGATTTAGGTGCCACTTAACCTGACTTAATCTTGTTTCATTCTACCGATTTCATAGATTCAGTGGGAGAACTTGATTAGTTAATTTATCTATAGATTATTAAATCCTCTAAAATTATTAGGTCCTTAAAATGAAATAGTTATATGATAACTAAATCATAGGCTCCCATTAAGGTGGGTGATAATGAGTCCGATGTCTTGATAATCATTAGAGGCACTCCATGCCTGGTGCTTGTCAACCATCAGAATTATCATTCATTATATGATAAGTCAGTGTAACTATTACATAGACAGTCAGGTGAGCCGAGCTTTACTCGGGCTTGGTTGTCTATTGATAGGTTACACTGATTATATCATTTAATGGTTGGACCTAACTAGAACTTTCAGTGGAGGCACTTCATGCCTGCTGAAGAGGTATATGGGGCAAAACTGAACACTAAGAATTGTTTGGGGAAACAATTGGTTTTGAACCTACTCTTAAATGCATATAGGTTAGCCAAGCTTTACTTAGGCCTGTATGTAGTTTATGTAAATTTTAGTGCCCGCTAAAGAATTAAGAATAATTCTTCGAATTGGGGTGTAGAGGCTGCCAATTTGAATAAAATAGTGGAAGAATCTTTAGATTAAAGTCCAAGTTTTTAGACTGAATCAATTTATATACTAATAAACTTTAGTTTTTCCTTATGCAGAACATGGCCACTAATTTATCATTAAGGTCCCTATTGGATAGTGACAAGTTGAATGGTTCAAATTTCAATAGCTGGTTTAGAAAACTTAAGATCGTCCTTGAGCATGAGAGGATTCTATATATTCTGAATAATCTTGCACCAAAGATACCTGATGCAAACACCCAAAGTTCTGAGAGAGACACTTATCAGAAGTGGCTCAATGATAGAACTAGCGTGCATTGTATCATGCTAGCAGCAATGAACGATGAATTCCATCGCTGGTTCGAGAATGCTCAGCCAGAAGAAATCATTCAAGCGTTGAATGAATCTTTCGGTACACCCGACGATGTTGAAAGGCACAAGACTAGTTGTACTATTTTCAATGCTCGAATGAGGGATGGATCTTCTGTCACTGATCATGTATTGTACATGATCGAGAAGATAGAACTCCTAAGCAAGCTCGGCTTTCCCTTACATGAGTAGTTAGGAAAAGATGTGATCCTGAATTCCTTGCCTCCATCCTTCCGACCTTTCCTTACTCATTTTGAATGACAAAGCCTGTAGTCAACTACCACGGTTTGTTGGGGTTGTTACAGAACTTTGAGAAGGATAACCAACTCTCTAAGGGTTTGGTTAATGTGGTTGAAGGATCTAAGGTAGGGCGTAAATCCTTTGGGAAAGGAAAGAAAAAAAAGAATAATAAAAAGGTGCAACATGCTAGGACATCTATAAGGGGTCAGATGCAGAAGAAGAAAGTTGATAAAAGTCAAGCTGAATGCTTTCACTGCAAGATGCAAGGGCACTGGAAGAGGAATTGTCCTCTTTACATTGCCACACTTGATCAAAACAGGCCAAAGAAGAAAAAGGAGCAAAATGTTGCTCAACAAGATATTTATATGATAACACCTTGTAATTTTTCTGTATATGATAATCAGACCCGGGTATTGGATATCGGGAGTCCTTTTAACATTTGCAATTCATTGCAGGGACTATAGGTCACCAGAAGATTTGAGGACAATGAAAGATTCCTTAATATCGGCGATGGAAAATTAGTTCCTATTGGTCCAGATAGCAACCCAAGAGGGGGGGTGAATTGGGTTTTTCAAGAATTAAACTCTTTTGAATAAATAACCCCTAGCGGAAACAAAAACTTAGATTCACAGATTTAAAACTAAGCAACTATAAGTGAAGAGTTGAAGATAAAGAGACAATCACGGCAAACACAATAGATTTTATAGTGGTTCGGTGTACCTACACCTACGTCCACTCCCAAGTACCTCTTGGGTCCACACTATAATCAAACTGATTACAGCAGAGTTGTTTTGCAAGCTCACAACTCAAACTTGTTGTTTTCCTGGGTGCACAACGAACCCAGCTGGTTTTCAAGGCTCACCAGCACAAAACCTAAAACCACAAGCTAACGCTTGCACAAGGCTAACAGCCTCAGCTTGAATCAATCACCAGATTGACCCAGCAAACAGTATTTTGATTTTACAAAAGCAAACTGCTCCTTCAATGAGCAAATATACAATAATGAAACAATAAATAGAGATTAGGAACCAAAGCCTGATTCGAAGATCTTGGTGGCTTCTTCCTTCTCTTCCTTTGAATGGATCTTCCTTTGAATATGCTCTTGAGGTTTAGAAGATTGAAAAAACTAGGGCTTCTCCCTTCTTTTGAGATTTCTTCTAAGTAGAACAGCAAAGGCTTGGAATCTCTTTCTTTTCTCTTGGGGAATGAGTATCATCTTTCCTTACAGGTTTTCCTCTTTTCTTTTCTGATGGATCTCAAGGATTTTCTCTATTCTTTTCTTTTTGCCTCTTTCTTGTCTTTTCCTCTCTTCTCCTTTGTGATGCAATCACCCCTCTTCTTATAGATTCGATTAATCCATAAATAGTGCAAACTATCCGTTAGAAGCAAGTGAAAAAGGATTAGATCCATAAATAACAATAGCCATTGGGATTAAAATCGATAAAGTAAAAGTTTAGAGTCATTCTGACAGTTCTGGAGCCGTGTCTGACATTCTGGAGTTGGCTCTGGCTTTTCTGGAGTCGGCTCTAATTCGAAATAATTTAATCCGCTCGATCTGGAGTCGTCTATGACTTTTTTGGGGTCGACACAAAATTCTTCTGGAGTTGACTCTAACAGTCTGGGAGTCGACTCTAAGTCGTGGCCTGAAAATCCAACGTTCTGTTGTTTCTGATAGAGTCGGCTCTCACAGTCCCGGAGTCGACTCTAAGTCTGTGCTATTTTCCGGAGTCGGCTCTGCGATTCCATGTGTCGACTCTAATGTCTGCAGTCTTACCTTGACATTAGATTCAAACCATAACTTGATTTTCCTTCTTGATTTTGATCATTAATTAGACTTATAAACTGAAAGACTTAATCAAAATCATTAGTAACATCAAATGTTATACTCAAATAGTTTTGTTAATCATCAAAATCCTCAATTGGGTCAACAGTTCCAGTTCTGGCATTAGGAGTTCTTGAAATAGTTTTCAATAGAAATGTCATTATACTAAATGATTATCATTTTTTCCCAACATTCTTGTTGAACATAATTTATGTAGGCCTTTTGGCCAAAAGTCATTATGAAATTTCAATAAATGATGTTACTTTGAATATCATTATGAATGGAGTCACGGTAATGACTGGGCATTTATCTAATGACATTTATATATTATCACAGCCTGTGAATGTAGTGTACAATTCAAGTAAGCGCCCTAAAACAACTGATGTCACAGACATTTATCTTTGGCACCATCGACTGGGTCATATCAATAAGAACAGATTAAACAGGTTAACTCAGGAGGGCATCCTTCGAGTTGATGATTGTGAATCATTAACTACCTGTGAATCCTGTCTTCTTGGTAAAATGGCCAAGTCATCTTTTACTGGAAAAGGTGAAAGAGCCAAAGAGCTATTGAGTCTAGTACATACTAATGTATGTGGACCAATGAGCACTTGTGCCAAAGGTGGATATTACTACTTCATTACTTTTACAGACGACCTTTCTAGGTTTGGTTATGTCTATCTTATGAGACATAAATCAGAGTCATTTGAAATGTTCAAACTATATCATAAAGAAGTAAAAAAACAAACAGGAAAATGTATTAAGACCCTTCAATTAGATCGAGGAGGCGAATACCTTTCCAATGAATTTGTGACATATTTAAGAGAGAATGAGATTCTCTCCCAATGGACTCCTCATGGAACACCGCAGCATAACGGTGTGTCGGAAAGAAGGAATCAAACTCTGTTAGACATAGTTCGGTCCATGATGGGTTTTGCGAGCTTGCCAATATCATTTTGGGAATACGCATTAGAATCAGCTTGTCACATTCTTAATAAGGTTCCAAGTAAGTCTGTTTCTAAAACTCCACATGAGATGTGGTTTGGACATAAACTGGTTATTACTTATCTGAGAGTCTAGGGGTGTCCGACTTATGTGAAACGTGCAAAATCAGACAAACTTAAACCCAAATCTGATAAATATTTTTTATCGGCTATTCAAAAGAGACCAAAGGATATTACTTCTACAATACTGAAGAACAAAAGTTGTTCATTAGTAATAGAGTAGTTTTTCTTGAAAAGGAGTTCCTTAGTGAAGTAACAAATAGCTCTAATGTTGAACTTGAGGAAGTTCATCAAGTAGAAGGAACAATACAAACCAGTGAACCCTTAGAATCTGAGTTGATTAGATCAAACTCAAAACCCATTTTAGATGCACCATTAAGGCGATCTGGTAGAGTACCACATCAATCGGACAGATACTTAGGTTTCTTGGTCCAGAATGATGATCCTATTGAACTCGATGAGAACAACGAGGATCCGATCACCTATATGGATGCTATGCAAAGGACTGACTCTAATAAATGGCTTGAGGCCATGAAATCTGAACTTGACTCCATGAAGGACAATAATGTATGGATATTAGTTGACCCACCCAAAGGGATAAAACCCATAGGGTGTAAGCGAATTTTCAAGAGGAAAAGAGGCGCAGAGGGAAAGGTTGAGACCTATAAAGCACGTCTAGTTGCTAAGGGGTATCGTCAACATTATGGTATTGACTATGATGAAACGTTTTCTCCTGTGGCAATGCTGAAATCCATTCAGATTATGCTAGCTATAACAGCAAACTTCGATTATGAGATTTGGCAGATGGATGTTAAACCGCTTTTCTAAATGGTGATTTAGAAGAACAGGTGTATATGATACAGCCTGAAGGTTTTATATCTGAAGATGAGTCCAAAGTGTGCAGGCTACAGAAGTCCATTTATGGACTTAAGCAAGCATCTAGGAGTTGGAACATACGATTTGATAAAGTGATCAAATCTTATGGCTTTATTAAAAATAAATAAGAACCTTGCATTTATAAATGGGCTAACGATTCCGTTATTATATTTCTTGTATTATATGTGGATGATATTCTCTTAATCGGGAATGATATCCCTGCATTACAAGGAATAAAAACATGGTTATCATCACAATTCTCCATGAAAGATCTGGGAGAAGCATCATACATCCTAGGGATGAAGATCTATAGAGATAGATCTAAGAGGATGCTTGGTTTATCCCAATCTACGTACATTGACACAGTGCTAAAGAGGTTTAGCATGGAGAATTCCAAGAAAGGCTATCTTCCGATAGGCCATGGAATTCATCTTTCTAAGAAGGATTGTCCGACAACTCCTAATGAAAGAGAATGTATGAGTCGAATTCCATATGCTTCGGCAATGGGATCGATTATATACACCATGATATGTACAAGACCAGATGTGGCATACTCACTAGGAGTAGTGAGTAGATACCAATCTGATCCGGGAGAAAAATACTGGCAAGTTGTTAAGACAATCCTTAAGTATTTGAGAAATACTAAGGACCAGTGGTTAGTCTATGGAGAGTCTGATTTAAAACTTGTTGGATATACTAATTCCAGTTTCCAATTAGATCATGATGATAGCAAAAGTGTATCGGGTTTCGTGTTTATCCTGAATGGTGGAGTTGTTTACTGGAAAAGTTCCAAGCAACATACAGTAGCAGATTCGATGTGCGAGGCAGAGTATATCGCTGCATCAGATGCTGCGAAAGAAGCTGTGTGGCTGCGAAAGTTTATCTCCGAACTTGGAGTGACACCTTCCATAGATGGACCAGTCTTGTTGTACAGTGACAGCACTAGTGCCATAGCTCAAGCAAAGAAACCACGAGGACATCAGCGCACCAAGCACATACTGCACCGGTTTCATCTTATTCGAAAGATTGTAGACCGAGGTGACATAAATCTTCAGAAGATTGATGGAAAGGAAAACCTAGGTGACCCATTTACTAAAGCACTCAGCATCAAGGAGTTTGACAACTATAAGTTGAAGATGGGTATTAGATATTGTAATGAGTGGCTTTAGGCTAAGTGGGAGTTTGTTGGCAATTGTATCCTAAAGCCAATGATTTGATGATTGTGCTAATGTAAATTGTATATAAATTGATATATTAATAAAAGTTATTTGATAGTTTATTTATTACAAGAACATCTTCTTAATACTCCTTATTATAATGAAGCCCTTAGGATCTTCCTTCACGATAAAGAAGGATTTATCTTTGAAGGTCCTCAAAAAGGTTCGCGACCATATGATATACTATGATAGAGCCATAGTACTATCAATTATAGGACGTTGTATATCATATTTGTTGGTTTTCCTCTTAACCAAGGAGTGTATAGATACTGGTATGACATACAGGTGAAAGTGTACGAGTACATTTCACCGAACATGACTCATTTCCGGATACTCTACTGTCAAGAGTTAATCCGAGAAGATATAGGTATAAGTATCCTTCAGACCTGAAGATCACAACCAGTGGCTTACAAGCAACTCATTGTACTTAGGTGCCGGACCACCTGGATTTCTAATCTAGCTACGAAAGGTTACTGGGTACAGTCAAGTACTTGTGGTAGTCAGTTGTGGATCAAGATGAAATTTGACCTATCTTGTTAAAAGGAGAAATGCTTGTGTTTCAATTTAGCAAGACCTTGGCCAAGGCACTTCATGTGAAAGTCACATGATCACTAAAATTGAAATCACTTTATGGATTTGCTATTTAGAGTTGATAGGCTCTTAAGCCATCCTTAGCATTTGTGGTCAAGAGGATGAATTATATGGTAACCGTTTCTTAGGGTTTTGGAGTTTGCTCGGAAACTCTTCGACCTATCCGGACGTCGGGTTCTATTGCTAGATGGGCACATCGATTAGTATAGAAAGTTGTTTCCATGCTATCGGCTTAGGTTCGAACCTAGAGAGTCATATGCATAGAAGTTTCCTAGGATGATCTGTTTGCTGATCAACGATTGAGAATCGTATATGATTTAATTAATCAATTTGATTGATTGAATTATCTTAATTGGGTTAAGTACAATTGAATAAGATTCAATTTGGTTTAAGTCTATTAGAAGGACTAGTCAATTTCAAATATTGATTTAAAATTAGACTTGATTTGAATTTAAATAGATTTAGGACTAGCCAAATTTGATTTGGGCTAGGACCATGATCTATGTGGGTTCAGTCCAATAAATTCAGATTAGCTTAAACCAAAAACTAAACCTAAACCTCTCGCATAAGTCTGAGAGATTAAATTCACATATATAATTTAATGTCTTGCATTAATCTTCTCCAAACAATTCCGTCGGAATTCTAAAGTGTTAGAATTTATATGGAATAAATGTGCCTCTTTGTATTAACCAAGTGCTACGGTTCGACGACTCTTTGGTTTTTACCGAACGTCGGAATTAACCAAGCGCTACGGTTCGATGACTCTTTGGTTTTTACCGAACATCGGAATTAACCAAGCACTACGATTCGGCGTCTCTTTGGTTTTCGCCAAGCAGAGGAATTCTAAATGTTAGAATTTAATGGGCTGGCTAAAAAGAGACTATAAATAGAGGACATCCCTCATCAGATTACACAGAAAGAAAAAAGAGAAAAACAACACACGATATGTCGTGAATTGATTTTCTAAAGAATTAGAATAAAAATCCTGGTGATTCTGGTGCTAACGGAAGTGTGGAGGATCCTAGAAGAAGAATTCAAGTGGGAGGATTCAAGATCAGCAAAGTCATTTTCAGCGAGCTAGCACTCTCGGGAATCCGATCATTCAGGGCTTCGCGTGGACGATACTAGAGGTCGGACGATTGAACGGCTGCAGAGCATAAAAGGATTTACCAATTACCTTTAAGGTAAGTAATATGATCCCTACATCTTAAGGCATGCTTCAAGATAAGAAGTATGACTTCTTACCTTGAAGATCAAGACATGATCTTGATAGTTTTATTTATATGCATATTTTGGATCAATCGATCCTATATACAAGGCAAAGATATGATCTTGATGCATGTTAGATAGATTAGTATGTAATCTTTAAATTTCCGCATTGATAATTGTTATCAATTTTTTTAAAACATGCATGCCTCAGAGATTGTTTCTCCCTTCAAGTCCCTGCAATCGATGGATGTGGCTTGGATCTAGCGTCTTCCCATCCACCCTAAGGTTCAGCTTTTTGTTTGGAAGCTTGCTCGGAACTGTCTTCCGACCTGCTCCCTACTCTCTAGGCGCGAGTTGAGCATCCAATCTACTTGCCTGCTTTGTGATCTTGAGGAGGAAATAATCAACCATGTTATATTCACCTGCTCCAGAGCCAGACAGATATGGCATATTTCACATGACCGGCCCTGGGTCAATGGTACTTCTTCTCACCGCATATCCTTTTTGGATTTGATCAGGCAGAGATGGCAGAGGGGCTTCTGCCACTAGGGTACCACGAGGGCTTATATAGCTTATAAGATCTGGTTATTCCGGAACTGACTTGTGTTCACTAATGAGACGACTCCGTCCCACCAGATTCTCAATTCAGCCTTCTCTTTATCAGAGGAGTTCACATCCCATCTCTCTATTCTAGATTCTAATAGTCTTAGCCTTTGGAGCTCTCATGATGCCTTAGCAGTGCATCGTCGTACGGTCTTTATTTCTTGAAAGCCCTCACCTCTAGGGTTTGTCAAAATCAACTTTGATGGGAGTTTTCATGGTAGATCTACGGGTTCAACCTTTGTGATTCTAGGGGCGAATGGTGCTTTATTGGCAGCTGATGATTTCGGCCTTCTAGACTCATCTGTCCTTCTTGCAGAATTGTCTACTGCGTGGGCTGCTATTTTCTGTGCCATTCGTAGTTTGGACGTCCGTTGTCTTGTCATTGAAGGGGACTCTCTTACTATTATTTGTTGGCTCCGGTAGGAGTCAACTGATAGTTTGCCATCTAATCCCTTGATTGATGACATTCGTTGTATGCTCCAAGAAGTTTATACCACCCAGATTCGGTATATCTATCGGAAAGCCAACTCAGTGGCTGATTAGATCGCTGCTAGGGTGGCTTATCATTCTGGCTTTTGGATCTGGTTGCAGGGAGATCCTTGCCCTCTTGTTTTTTTCTAAATTTTGTATTCTGATATATCGGGCTCGGCTCACCCTAGAACGATGTGATCACATGCCTGTACCAAAAAAAAAAAAAAAAAAAGGAGAAGAAGCATATGCTAGAGTCTTTGCTAAGTTTAATGATCGTTTAAAAATATTTTTTTTAGGAATAATATGCATCATTGCATGTGGGATGTCAACTTGGCATCCTAGATTTTTTTTTTTTTCACGTTACGGGTAAAAATAGTTTCATGTTTTTGTTCATAATTTAAAAGAAAAAAAGTTTGTATTAATCAGCAAGAGATTTTTTAAAAAAATAATTTAAAATTGAAATCATCTTTTTAAGAAATGATTTTGAATTTCTATTCCTGATGAAAATAATAATAAAATCCAATGATATGATGGACATTATTTTTGAAAATAATTTTCAATCAATAGTCATTTTAAAAATAACTTTTAAACTAGCATTAAACTTAGCAAAGATTTTATGCTATAGATAAAACATCACTTTACTAAAAATATTTAAAGCTCTTCCATCTCTTTCATCCTTAAAAATCAAAATTAATCTTTTTTTCTTAAATATTTTTTTACATCAATGAAGCGCAAGAAACTTTTATTCTGTATATTATAAAGAATTTTAATATTTTCTACAGTGGCTATAACATGGATCTGGAGAATACTATAATTTTCAAGTGTGATTCAAAGCTAAATAAATCAAACTTTAGCACTAAAAAAAGAAAGTCTAAAATTAACTTTAAAAGCCATGTCAAAAATTAGCCTGACAAGACTCATGTATATTATATATTATTTATCAAATGCTATAAAATAATAAATCTTCGATCATTATATTTTAGTTATCTTTTAAATCAACTAAATGTCAACCCAAACTTAAATTAAACCTTGAAATCAAGATATGATTCAATTTTTAGCTACGTTTGATTGAACTAACATGAGGTCACTTTGCAACATGGTTACATCAGTTGAAATTTGAAATTAAGTTTGAAATAATGATGAACAATCAACTTGAACTCAAAGGCTCTATCAAGCTCCTCTCAATCACATTCCTTCTCTACGTTTTGTTTAAAAAAAAAAACTCTACAAAAGCCATCAAGTTTGCTTGACACAATCGAAATATCAAACTTGCAAATTAGTTTTATATCATTCGCTTCAAAACATCAATATAAACCAGCTCAAATGACAATAATCATGGCTTCTCTCTTATTGGATTTATAAATAATCTTATATCGTTTAAAATTTTCAATTGTTCTCTATTGCAGATAAGCTCTAAATTAGTGTACAATGAACATAAACTCTATATGGCAGCCTTCTTTTATCTTCAATCATAAGCCATACTAGTTGAAATATTTTGAAGCAAAGACAACTTTAATTCAGAAAAATATTAGTGTAACGAAAAAAATTCTGTAATATCTAAAAATAAATTTATATTAAATTTAAAAATATATATATATTTATGACTCAAGTTTATTTAATATTAATTAATTTTTATTTAATTTTTAAGTCATGTAGTTTTGATTAATTAATTAATTAATTAGATCGTAATAAATAATCTTAAAATGGGCTTGAAATGTTATAGTTACTCTTTAAATATTAAGCTATTTATTTAAAATAATTTTTTTTAAAATTTTTGAAAATAGAAAGTCAAGAGAGGAGGAAGAGTGAATGTCCGCACACAACGAATCACCGCAAAGGGATAGGAGTCGGCCCTTGAGAGTTGAGACACCATCGTGTGACGCGGATCCTCGTCACGCCATCCTTATCGTGTCAGGCCGGAGCTACGTGTGCGGTAGGCCCCACCGCTCGGGCCAACATCTGCGTCGTGGCCTGGGAACGCGCGATGGTGGAAGGGAATTCCTCTCTGTGACCACTGACCATCGCCCAGGCCAAGAGGGAGCCGGATTCCATTCGCCGAGCACCTCCGTCGATTGCTTCGCCACTATTTATGGAAGCATCCATCGAAGGGACAGCTTATCTCCGCTCGAACCATGGAGGCAATCGCTAGGGTTCCTATGTTCCTCTGCGCCTCTAAGCGGGCCCCCTCTCGCTTCCTTCGCTCTCCTGCGTCTCCCCCGCTCTCTCTGGTTCGCGGAGGTGCCTCCTCTCCGTGGCCGCCCGACCGAACTCCGATCGCAGGCGAAACCTCTGTATGGCTGCCGGACCGGAGGCGACCGCTCTCGCGGATCCACCTCCCAAGGTACGACCCCCCTTTATCGACGTTCGAATCTTGAACGATTGATTTGGGATTGGTACATCGTTTGCTTATCGGAGAGGAGGAGAGGGGAAATGAATAGCAGAAGGGTTCTGGAAGAAGAAGAAGAACCATGTTCAATGAGGGGGCGATTTCTCATGTCTCCATGTTATAGGATAACATCAAGAACCTTTTGATTCTTTAATGGGAACGAACCAGCGATATTTTGGTCATAGGTGGTCATATTTAGTTACCAATAGATCTTTAATTCATGTAATAAATAGATTTTTAGCTTTACAAATCTTAGTTCAGGAAACACAATGTGACGCATGGAAACTGTGGAACGGTGCTTCTTTTCAATCAAGAAGCAGAACAACTAGGACCAAAAGACGCAAAAGAAAGTCATGGATCTTTTCAATCAAGCACCTCTATAACTCTTATAATTTATTCCTGCCTTTTATGATAGCCACATAGAATGGTTTGATGAATTATAATTTGTCAGATACTTGTAAGCTTCTTGTGCTCGCTCACCATTAAAGAAAAAGAAAAGAGAAGAAAGTAATATTTGCTTTATTACAGGGTGCTGACTCATTCTTCAGGACAATAATTTCTAGTATGGAAAAGGTCTACTTGACAAGGAATCCAACTGCCAAAGCTATTTTAGACCTTACCGGTTCATGCGAGGGTGACCATGTCTGCTATGATCATTTTGCTTTCCGGACATTTGGGGTATCCACTATACCATTTTTTTTTCTAGTTGATCATGTTTTTATTGATCTATGTTGCATCGATTCTGATGCACAATAATGTACTTCATCTGCAACCAAAGGTAGATGGTTATGGAATTGATTCGATGGCAAAAATTTTCACGGATTTTGGCTATATACCACGGGATGAATTGAGATTTCCTGCAAAAAAATTGAAAGCTTTGTGGTTTTCACCTCCCAAGATGGATTTTATTGATGGTGGAAATGGTATCAATGGGCCTTTGCCAAGGATATTTATATCGGAGCTTCTTGTGGATCAGATGAGTTCTCAAAGTCAGGTAGTCCCAAGTACTGATTTTTTTTCGTATAATGTTTAGTTGGCTTTTTAGTTTGTGATGCATTAATCTTGTTGATGTTTTTCATTCTTTCTATTCGAAAAATTTTTGTATGCATGAATAAACAAACTATTTTAAAATTCTAGTATATTTTCCAATGATAAATTGATATGTACTCTCTTCATATTAAAATTTGACAGAATTTATATGATTCTTTACAAAGCTCAGGTTACTGGAGAAAGTTTCGAGGGTTCTAAAATTTACAAAAACACATGCATTGATATAAAAAGTGGCATTGCATGGTGGTGTAGAAGGCCGAGGAGGTGGGGTGCTCAATAATCCTTGAGCCGCATTCTCTGCCTGCCTGACTGCATTCTACCCAGGCCACAGGTGCAAACTTCCTGATCCTCTATGGGTGCCTGAGCAACTGCTATACTGCCCCCCCCACATGCCATGATTCCTTAGGCTCTAAACAACACAACTGGAGGTCGCGTACACCTAAGCAGCTATCACCACATGTGCTGCTTCTTAGAAGCGTGATATGAAACGTTCTTCTTTTGGCATTTCCATTTTTTTGATGGAGCTATTGAGAATTCATGATTACCCTCAAATTTATAAAGTGATAACATGTGTTAAAGGTAGAGTGTTGTGTCTCAGGTGTCATGCTAAACTGATCTTGAGCCACCTGCTATTCGATCATAATTTGCTACTTAACATATTGTAAGTGCACTAGCATTCTTTGGTGCAAGGCATTGTATATTCAACTTTACATTGCTGCAACCTTGCATTTTGTAAGGTTGTAACATTCTGTTCTGTTTGTAAGTTGATTGCGATTACCTTCATTTTACCTCATTTAGCTACACTGGTCTTTCTTTATTTGTACCTAATTTCTGTTTATAGATTATAAAACTTGCCTATACATGCAGGAAGTGATAAGGAAATACATCAAAACATCTGGTAATGGGAATCAACATGCGGCCATCGCAAGTGCATTGGGATGTTTAACATGGGAGAGACCTTTATATTCTGACTATCAACAATTAGCTAGGTATTTCTAATGCAGTAACTCTGGCAAGTGCAATATCTTGTTT
This sequence comes from Calamus simplicifolius, assembly GCA_900491605.1. Taxonomy (NCBI): domain Eukaryota; kingdom Viridiplantae; phylum Streptophyta; class Magnoliopsida; order Arecales; family Arecaceae; genus Calamus; species Calamus simplicifolius. The sequence continues at coordinate 431,759 of UESW01001371.1, forward strand.
GATGGTGTTTTCCTTGCAGTCTGAAGTATAATATCATTAATACTTAGTTTTAAGTTCTTGCACAGAATTTATTGTAACAGATGTTGAGGGAAATTAACTGAAGTTATGTGGTTCTGTTTGATATTGACTTAATTGAGCATGTTTTTTGTTCTTGATCTGTCATTATTTTGGTTGTTTATTTTATTTTCTGGTTTGCTGTTCAGGGAAAGTGAGTATGCTGCATGGACTCTTGTTAATGGTTATGCTCTGAATCATGTCACTATTTCCATTCATCGGCTGAAATCTCATATTAGAAACATCAAAAGCCTGAACCAATTCATTGAAGATCATGGATTCAAATTGAATTCTGAAGGGGGGATTTTAAAAGGTTCACAATCAACTCTGTCTGGTTTCATGTTTGAGAAACTCATTATATAAAGTAGCCTATAGTCTTTTTTTTTTTTTTTTGAAAAAGGACTATCTATATGCTTGTGGGATATCATTTTCTTGAAATAGTGTAAAATACATTTATCCTTTGAATCGTTTGGTGCCAAAGCAGTTGATATTGACAATATAATGCATGTTATAGTCATTGGCTAGCCAGTACATGTAGGATGTGTCACTCCAGATCATGGTGACATGCTGCCAACCTATTATTATGATTTATATATGCTTTAGTGTAGTAGATAGCATGGTTTCTAAAGGGGGGATATTGAAAGGTTCACAATCAAACTATATATATGCTTGTGGGATATTTTCTTCTTGAAATAGTGTAAAATACATTTATCCTTTGAATCATTTGGTACCCAAGCAGTTGATATTGACAATATAATGCATGGTTAGTCATTGGCCAGCCAGTTCATGTAGGATGTATCACTCCGAATCACGGTGACATGCTACCAACCTATTATTATGATTTATATATGCTTTAGTGTCATAGATAGCATGGGTTCAAATCTCGACGAAATGTCTCATAGGATGTTGGGATGGAACCGTCCTATCATTCTCTTGTCATCCCAATCAGTGTGCTTTGGGACATCGCCCATCCAAGTGTTGGAATAGGGCAGGATGGTAGGTTGTTATTTTCTATCCCATTGAATTTAAAACCTTGGTAGATAAAATATGTATAGGTTTTGTTCATGAACTATAAACTTGAAAATTGTATCTATATAAGCATCAAGCTTTCTCCCAACTATTTAGGGATGGGTTTATTTATTCTCATTTGTCAATATTGCTATTAAGGGTTGTATCTGGTATTATTGCATTTTTTTCCAATATTTTCTTGAAACTTGATCTAGATCATCTAGGATTTTCTTCAAATCACAAATTTCAGCATCTCTCCTTTCTATGGCCTTCTTGAATATCACTGCATATGCCTATAGTTTCATATCATTTGGATCAATTCTCCATCAATTTGTTTTTCAAATTGATGTAAATCCTGCACAGCTTGTAAAAGTTCTTACTTATGCTTGACCGCACTTCCATCTAAACTTTTTTATGTTTCTATGTTCATCTTTTTGCTTGGATCACCTATATTGTCCAACATTCTGAACCTTGCAGCAAATGTAAGCTTCTGGTACCATAGAAAGTAGCCCAAAAATCTTACCATAGAAAGTAGCCCAAAAGCCTTCTGACTTATCGCAATTTGATACTAGGTAACTTTCTACATCTTATTAGAGTTATTCTTCCACTTTGAATCTGACCTTTTCCTAAAATTGTGCTTGCCCACATGATAGTATCGGTCACAACATCTCATACAGTTGCTTATTGATATCATAATTTTATAATATTTTCTCGTTTGCTCAATATGGCTGGCATCAAAAATACTAGTTGACTAATGTTTCTTTAGTAGTTAATAGTTAGATATGTTTTAGAACTGTCTTCAGCAGGAATGGTTCAGGCATTGGGAAAACAAGCATTCTGAGGCCTTTTTTTTTGTTGCTATTGATAGTGAGCCCCGATGGCCTTCTACTGCAAAGTTCAACTGTGGCTGATTCAATGTCATTTATATTTTCTGATGGGGTCACCGAATCTGTTCCGTGTTCATATATTGAATTTGCAGAACGGCTTGTGCTGCCTCAGTATAAAAATTTGGGAAATAATGAGGTTTGAATTTCCCCTTCTCCTAACAAAGTCTTTATGTTTGTATTCCTAGTGCGGGCACTGTTTGATTCAAATATATGTGCACTTGGCATGCTTAGTCATATATGACACATCAGTAGTTATCTATAACAGATACTTGGACCTTGCAAGAAGTCCCGGAGACAATAATTTACTTTGCCAGAGCATGCATACAAAATGTGCTATGTATTTTGAGTCTGCATTTCTTATGTTTTGGTTCTATACCTGAGGATTTCTGTAACACAAAAGTTGTGAATGTTATAGCACATGCTGCTTCTTGGAACTGTCTTGAATCTGCTTGATCATCTTGCCCAGAATTAAGGGACTGATATAAATGATCAAAGATTGACATTCAAATAAATAAATAACATGATATAATTTAAGGTAAGAAGTTCAAGATCCAATCATCTAATACTGCACAAATATCTGCTCCAGATGTGGTTAACCAGATTGCAGGAGCCTGATTGAAATGGATCGCATCTCTTTCTTGGATTGATTTGCATTTTTCAAGAATTGAAGATCTAATATGCAAAATAGGTAGCTCTTAGAGACTCATATGGAAACCATTTAATTTAATGGCAATGATACCTTTCTATGCTCAAGGACGCTGTCTTCCTTTCTTTTTTCTTGTACAGTGGAAAGAGTAACACCCTGATGAACGTTTCAGATCAGATTACTTTTTAAAGTTAGAAGTGGTAACTTTTTCAAAATAGATATGACTACTGAAAATAATCATAAAAAAATCATATAAGATGTAAATTTTGACTTTTATACTGAATTTATTTGTAGTATCTTTGCCTAGTTCTTTCTAAATTGAGAGATACATGTAGTCAAGGTCATTCCCAAAAAGAAAATTTTTGATATGATTGACTAGGGTCTAAACAATAAAATTTGACCTTGATTGCTCGGTGTCATATCCTTAAACTTGGCACTCCATCATAAAGCTTGAAAAGTTACTTGATTCTTTTTTCTTTAAAAAAAAAAAAAAGTGTCTCAACCTGTCATCGTATGAGGTTAGAGCCCCTAAGAGTTTGGTGCATGATTTGGCTTGCTAATGTTATGTATTTCATTCCTAGACCACATATGGTTGCTTGGGTGGTCCACGTCTAGTCTAGAAGAATCTCTATAGGAGGGGTAATTCATTGTAATCATTCTCTTTTTGAAGAGATAACATTTGTAGTCCTAACAGCAGGCGACAAGAGCAGCTGTTTTTATTTATCTCTATCAAATCCTATTTATATTGTCTTGGTAGTGGATACTAAATTTATTTCTCATTCCATCCAAGTATTAAAATTTGTCTTGCTATTCTTCTGTCACTCTCATCTTTAATTGATCTTTTTATTTCTTTTCTTTCTTGTAGATCAAGGAATTCCATAGACGTGATGGTTTTGAAGTTGGCAATGCTGATAAGATCTTTGAGAGCACATCAAAAGATCAGCTGACGAGGAAAGCTGCATGATGAAATGCACTTAAACGATCAATTCGACACAATGACAACTCATGCTTCTGTGAAATAAACTTAGTAATTAATGCATCAATAAATAGAAATGACAATGTCAAAGTTGGCCATGTTCAACTATGAATGGAATGAGAAATAAACTTAGTAATTAATCTTAATATCAGATTTTCCCCAATAAACAATACCAAAAGCAGCATGCAGTCGGTAACTTCTTTAATCTAATACATGCTGAATGATTGCTAATAGGGCATTCAAATATTGGTTTCGACACTATTTTTTCAGTGGCATTCTTTGTCAAACAGTTGGAAGCTTCTACTCCTTTAAAAGACTGCCAAATGCAAAGCTTGAAGTTGAACAGTGACCGCAGGTCTCTTTAGGTCTCGATATATTAGGATTGAAAGCGATATCATTTGCAACCTATGCAGTCTTACGGAGTACAAATGAGCAGTCTTATGCCATCGAAAGGGTCGAGTTTCACCGACATATTATTTACTTGCCCTCATGCTATTATATTTATATCCCCTATTGAGTTAGGGCACAGAGAAATATTTCTGCTCTATTTTAACTGTGTTCATGGAAATCAACTTGCACTTTGTCAACAAAATTCTACCACAAGAAGTTTTAATTTAATTACAAAAGAAAAGGAAAGAAAGTGGGACCTCTCGTCTTGGATCCCCTGGTGGGAACTTTTTGCCTGTCACATATCATTCAAATGAATCAAGCTGAGATATCAAACAAATAAAAATACTTGAAACAGTTAATAATATCAAACAACAAACAATGCTCTGAACAAGTCAAACAGGCATCAATTATAATTATCCTTAGTAGGTGGACCCTCAGGCGATAATTTACAACCAAGAGATAAATACCAGTCTTTTTCTCATTAGCCTATAGCCACATGATGCCAACCTAAACCTCAGAATCAGCACAAGCCCGCAAACCTAACGCCCATTTTAGTTTTAGATTCCTCTGATGAGGAGATGACAGATGGAAATGTACGAACTCATGGCTGCTCAGCTTTGATCTTTGGTGATTGATGGTCTGGAGAAGCAGCCATGCTGTTCGAGACGCTCCTTATCGGTTGCTGTCCATTTTCAGAGACGAAATTTCGTTTCTTTAAGCCATTTTGGTTTCCCGGGTTACTGCTATTGGCAGCATCATGATTTCCTGGGATGGTTCGAAAGTGGTATGATGAACTGGCCATGTCTTTAAGCTTAAGTAGTGGTTTTAGGGCTTCCACCACTTCACTCATAAGTGGTCTGGCTTTGGGATCCCGGCTGAGGCAGCGGTGTGCCAGCTCAGTTGCTTTTTGCGCCCCTTTGATAGAGAAGTGGCCCTGAAGGCGAGGATCTATGATCCTGTAAAAGCGCCGCCTTTCCCCAAGATAGGGGCGTGCCCATTCAATCAGGTTATGTTGGCCGCTTGGTCGATTCTTGTCCAAAGACCTTCTCCCCGATATAATTTCAAGTAGGACAACCCCAAAGCTGTAAACATCGCTCTTTGATGTCAGATGCCCTTGCACAAAAAAGAGTAGACACAGATCAGAAGCCAGAATATCACAGCAAACTCAAAAGCCACAATATCAAACCACACCCAAACAGAATAGTAGCAGTCATCAAAATAATAGTAGGATGGATAAAATAAAAACCTGAAAAGCACAGGCGCACTTTGCTAGGGGATGCAGTTTCATATCTGTGTTGTTTAATAGCTGGTGAAATATGAAAAATCATAAACCATCTGAATTAGCTTGCAGATACAGTTTCACATTTGTGTTGTTTATGTTGGGTAATGGGCCAATAGGCCTGGAATACCCAAATGGGCCTTGAAAGTCCGTTACCTCACAATTTGGATGAATGAGAAATTGAGAGAACATTTAATCTCACATCGAAAAAATTAAGGTTCACTTATATGAAAACCTCTTCCTTCATGCTTAAGTTCCTTAGACTCACAATAAGTAGAGAGCTTAAGGGTGATGATAGCATCACCCAGCGCGCACATATGCGAAGGGCGCAATAGGCGCTTTGTAGGTGCACTTTGCACGTGCGCATCGTCGCGAGGAGCTTGAGGGGCTTTAAATTTTTTCTTGATCATGAGGATCCGACGGTAAAAACTGATCGGATTAAGATGAGGGGCTGAAATCAAATGATGGACCGATGTGATTGATCAAAGAGGTGTTAATCGGCTGATCATGGCTTGGATTGATCGCAGCCATTGATGAGAAGACCGTTGAACTATTGGCCATCGGTTGATCGGTCAATAGTTGACCACCCATGGACCATTGGTGATAAGGCATCCATCCGATCATGCCGTTGGTGATAAGACGATCATCCGATCGTGAAACGACGTATCAAAGCCGTGCAATGACTTATCTAATCGTGAAAATGACTTATCTGATCGTGGAAACAACCTTTCGGATCATGGAAAGGCTTATCTCACGTGATCAGAAGATCACGATGATGAATGGGCATATCAAGAGTGATAAGCCCTTACCCTTACATCCTTTGATCAAATCCGATCAAATCAATTCAAATTGAAATTAAAACCGCAGGGTTGCTTCCAAAGGGCACCTAAAGGCTACAAATAGGACTGTAGACATTTGTATTTCATTCAATCCAATTCAATTCCAATCATTTCCTCTCTTAAGCATTTGTATACTCTCCTAAGGAAAGTATAGCTATAGTACATAGAAAAGAAAGAAGCATTCTTGGTTCGAGATTTTTGGTGAATTGTAGTGCTGCATTCATCAAAAGAAGACTGTTGTATCCTGGAAGACAATCGTTATACAGACCGTAAGCACCGTTGCGGGACAAAATTATCTTAAGGACATAAAGTGTAACTCTAAACATAGTCTTATCAATTAGGTAGCCACAATCTGCGCCAACAATCTTAAGACAATTTCGTGTCACGAAAGTGCTGCTGCAGATGGTTACAATGACTGCACCAATTTAAGCTGAGAAACCGAAGTTCTCCGGAACCGACTTCAAGAGGTGGCAACAGAAGATGCTATTCTACCTCCCAACTCTAAATCTGGTCAGAGTACTAAATGAAGATCCACCAGTCCTGAAGGAAGGGGAGACTGACAAGCAAGTGATTGCTGCGATGGAAGCATGGTAGCATTCAGACTTCCTTTGCAAGAACTACATCTTCAATGGTCTGGATAATGCTCTGTACAATGTGTATAGTAGTATTGCTACTGCTAAGAATTATGGGCATCCCTGAACAAAAAGTACAAGACAGAGGATGCTGGACATAAAAAGTTTGCGGTCGAAAGGTTTTTAGACTACAAAATGGTCGACCATAAAACTATTATGGAGCAAGTCCAAGAGCTCTAGATCATCCTGTATGAGATACATGCAGAGAGAATGTGTCTCAGTAAGTCATTTCAGGTAGCTGCCATTATAGAGAAGCTACCGCCATTATGGAAGGACTTCAAGAACTATCTAAAGCATAAGCGAAAGGAGATGGGACTTGAAGATCTAATTGTTCGCCTGAGGATCGATGAAGACAATAAGAGCCAAGACAAGAAATAGAAGGACAACATGTTGAGCCTAAGGCCAACCTCATAGAAGGGAAGAAGAAACGCAAGTTTCTGACGAAGGCTTTAAACAGAAGAAAGGCAATCCAAAGAAATTTTAGTTCAAGGAAAGTGCTTTGTCTATGGAAAGCAAGGATACAAATCCAAGGACTGTCGTTTTAAGGATAAAGAAAAGAAAGAGGTAAACATTACTGAAACCCTATCCCAAAAGTATCCGAGATGATGTTGTCAGCTGTTATGTTTGAAGCAAATATGGTTGACAAAGCTAATGAGTGGTGCATCGACACTGGAGCTACCAGACATGTCTGCTCTGATAAGAGTATGTTCTCATCATATACTCCTATTAATGGTAAAAATTTGTTTATGAAAAATTTTGCTACATCAAATAGGACTTGGCCGCATAGTACTCAAGATAACAACTGAAAAGGAACTGTACTTCATGTTCCAAATATTCAAAAGAATCTGGTGCCAGGCTCCTCCTAAGCAAACATGGCTTTAGGATGATTTTTGAGTCTGACAAATTTATACTCACTAAGGGAAGGATATTTATTGGAAGGGGTTACTTGAATAATGGATTATTCAAGATAATGTAATAATTGTACACAAAAACCTTGAAATGAATAAAGCTTCTTCTGCTTATATGGTTGACTCTTTTTGTTTATGGCATAATAGATTAGGACATGTGAATTTTAATTAATTATAAAAATTAATGAAATTAGAATTATTATCTAATCATGAAATTAATCCACATTACAAGTGCGAAGTGTGTGTTGAAGCTAAGTTAGCAAAAACCATTTTCTTCGGTAGAAAGAAATATTGAACCTCTTAACTTAATTCACAGTGATCTTTGTGACTTAAAGTCAGTTCAAACTCGAAAAGATAAAAAGTATTTTATAGCATTTATTGATGATTCAACAAGATACTGTTGTGTGTCTACTAAAGTCTAAAGATGAGGCTTTAGAAATATTTAAATGTTATAAGAATGAAGTTGAAAATCAACTTAGTAAAAAGATTAAGGCTATAAGGAGTGATAGAGGTGGAGAATACGATGCACCTTTTGACGAATTCTTTCAAGAGCATGGCATTATTCATCAAACTACGACTCCTTATTTGCCTCAATCTAATAGAATAACGGAACGCAAAAATCACACACTAAAAGAAATGATGAATGCTATGTTGATAAATTCTGGTACACCACAGAATTTATGGGGAAAAGCAATTCTCTCAGCAAATCATATTCTTAACAAAATACCTCTTAAAAAGAAGGATGTTACTCTATATGAGTTATGAAAAGGAAAGAAGCATTCTTACAATTACTTAAGAGTGTGAGGGTGTCTAGCTAAAGTAGCTATTCCGGACCCCAAAAAGGTCAAAATAGGACCTAAAACTGTTGATTATATTTTTATCAGTTATGCACAAAATAGTAGTACATATCGCTTTCTTGTTTATAAATCGAATATATCTGATATTCAGAAAAATACAATCATGGAATTAAGGAATGCATTATTCTTTGAAAATATATTTCAAGCAAAAGAAAATTAGAAATAAGTTCAAATATAAGAACTTATGATAATACTGCTAGTAGTAGTCATCAGGAAAAATATCCTGAAGATGAACCCAGACGCAGTAAGAGACCAAAAGTTACAAAGTCTTTGGTCCTGATTACGTAACTTATATGTTACAAGATGAATCTCAGACATTCAAAGAGGCAATGTCTAATCCAGAAGCACCCTTTTGGAAAGAAGCTATTAATAGTGAAATTAAGTCCATCATACACAATCATACCTGGGAGTTGGTAAACTTACCATCTGGTATGAAACCTCTAGGGTGCAAATAAATTTTTAAGAAAAAGTTAAAGGCTGATGGATCAATTGACAAGTATAAAGCTAGATTAGTGGCTAAGGGTTTCAAACAAAAAGAAGGAATAGACTTCTTTGATACCTATTCATCAGTAAGTAGAATAACATCTGTAAGAATGTTAATCGCTTTTGCAGCCATTAACAATCTTGAAATTCATCAAATGGATGTTAAAACTGTTTTTCTAAATGGTGATTAGATGAAGAAATATATATGGAACAGCCTAAGAGATTTATTGTTCCTGAACAAGAAAAGTGTGTAGACTTGTTAAATCCTTATATGGATTAAAACAAGCACCTAAATAATGGCATATAAAATTTGATAATGTCATGTTATCAAATGGATTCAAAATAAATGAATATGACAAATGTATATATGCCAAAACTCTGCCTGAAGGGTACGTGATAATCTACTTATATGTAGATAACATGTTAATCATTGGTAGTAACACTAAATGATTAAACAGATAAGAAAATTGTTAATCAAACATTTTGACATGAAAAATATGGGTGTTGCATATGTTATACTAGGGATTCGAATCACTAGAACATCTGAAGAAATAATATTATCTCAATCTCATTATATTGAGAAAATATTAAATAAGTTTAAAAAGTATGATACTAGCCCGGTGAAAACGCATGTAGATGTTAATCTACATTTGGCTAAGTATACTGGAGAATTCATATCTTAGTTGGAATATTCACGTATAATTGGCGATTTAATGTATATCATGAATTGCACTCGTCCTGACATAGCATATGCTGTCAATAAGTTAAGCAGATTCACAAGTAATCCAGGTCCAAGTCAATGGACAACTCTAATAAGGGTATTAAGATATATGCGATATACCTAAGTTATGGATTACATTATTCAAGATATCTAGCTGTACTAGAAGGATATAGTGATGCAAATTGGATATCTAATACAGAAGATACAAAATCCATAGTGGATATGTATTCATCTTAGGAGGAGGTGTTGTGTCATGAAAATCTTCTAAGCAAATATATATAGCTCGATCCACTATGGAATCTAAGTTTATTGCTTTAGAAAAGGCTGCTGAAAAAACAAATGGCTTCGAAACCTTTTAGAAGATATTTCATGTTGGCCAAAACCTGTCTACAATATGCATACATTGTGATAGTCAATCGGCAATTTGCAGAGTATAAAATAAGATGTATAATGGTAAGTCTAGACATATACGTCGTGTAGACATAATACCATTAAGCAATTACTTGAAATTGGTGTAATTTTCATTAACTATATTAAATCAAAGAAAAACCTAGCGGATCCATTGACAAAGGGTTACCAAGAGATCAAGTAAATTGTTTATCGAAGGGAATGGGTTTAAAGCCTATAACAGAAAAATCTTCATAGTGGATACCCAACCTAACTGACTGAAGATCCCAAGATATAGATTCAAAAGGGATAACTAAATTATGAAGAGATTTGCATAGTACTAAGGATGTCCAATCCTACTCATTCTATGATAATTGGTGCTACCTGCTAAAGGTACTAGGATAAACATTGCTTTTAATGATTCTTATGACATGAAAACCATATGGGGTATAGTAGGATACTCTTAATAAGAATAACCTATGTAAGTGTGAACCAGGCCAATTCTATGAGAATTTTAAGGTTTTAATTCTCTAAAGCACTTATGAAACCAGGAGGTGTTCGGGCCAAAATGAACACAACCATGAGAACCAAAAGAATGCTCGAAAGAAGTTGTGATTGTTATTGTTTTGGTTTACACAAAATGCTGAAAAGTTTAAGACATTATGTTCACTTTTTAGCAAGTAAACTCGATAACTCACTAAGGAAGGCTCAAAGCTACAAGCTACCTATCCTGATACAACTTCATCCCACTATACTCTCTATAGTGTCTGCTTATTCATTTGCATTAAAATCCTTTTATGTGGGGGATCGTCTTTGCTGATCTTTTGATGATCTTTAATCTAAGTCCAATTTTCATTCATGTGGGATTGTTAGGTAATGGGCCAATAGGCCTGTAATACCCAAATGGGCCTTGAAAACCCATTATCTCACAATTTGGGTGAATAAGAAATTGAGAGGACATTTAGTCCCACATCGAAAAAATTAAGGTTCACTTATATGAAAACATCTTCCTTCATGCTTAAGTTCCTTAGGCTCACCAGAAGTAAAAAGCTTAAGGGTGATGCTAGCATCACCCCCGCGCGCACGCGCTTGTGCGAAGGGCGCAATGGGCGCTTTGTAGGCACACATTGCACTTCGCACGTGCGCATCATCGCGAGGAGCTTGAGAGGCTTTAAATTTTTTCTTAATCATGAGATCGATAGTGAAAAATGATCGGATTAAGATGAGGGCTGAGATCAAACGATGTACCAATGTGATTGATCAAAGCAGTGTTCGGCTGATCATGGCTTGGATTGATCGTAGCCGTTGATGAGAAGACCGTTGAACTGTTGACTATCAGTTGACCGGTCAACAGTTGACCACCCATGGACCGTTGGTGATAAGACGTCCATCCAATCATGCCGTTGATGATAAAACGATCATCCAATCGTGAAACGGCATATCAAAGTCGTGCAATGACTTATCTGATCGTGAAAATGGCTTATCTGATCATGGAAACAACCTTTCGGATCATGAAAAGGCTTATCGGATCACGTGATCTGAAGATCACAATAATGAATGAGCATATCAAGGGTGATAAGCCCTTACCCTCACATCCTTTGATCAAATCTGATCAAATCAATTCAAATTGAAATTAAAACCGTAGGGTTGCTTCCAAAGGGCACCTAAAGGTTATAAATAGGACCGTAGACATTTGCATTTCATTCAATTCAATTCAATTCCAATCTTTTCCTTTCCTCTCAGGCATTTGCATACACTCCTAACGGAAGTATAGCTATAGTACATAGAAAAGAGAGAAGCATTCTTGGTTCGAGATTTTTGATGAATTGTAGTGTGCATTCACCAAAAGAAAACTATTGTATCTTGAGAAATCATCATACAGACCGTAAGCACTGTTGCAGGACGAAATTATCTTAAGGACATAGAATGTAACTCTAGACTCAGTCTTATCAATTAGATAGCCACAATCTGCGCCAACAATTTAATAGATGGTGAAATATGAAAAATCATAAACCATCTGAATTAGATTGCAGCTTTAAGGATGCTTAGTTTAGTATTTCAGCCTTGCATCATGAAAGCTACTTTTGAAAGCATCGTACTCATTTGGTCTATCAAGTCGTCTCTTTATTATCTCCATGTTTTGCCCACGCTGGGCATCGGTTACTCTTATTCCCATACTAAAATATAATTAACAAAATGCAGAGGTTCCTCTAGGGGTGTTATGATATGATTCAGGAAGAAATGCTCAGAGATAACCACACCTAATGATCAGGTGCACAAAGATGTGAGGGAGTGGTGGAGTTGCATTTTATAAATATAGAACATTTTGGCTAATGGCTAGGAAGCTTCAAGACTGAGTAGATGAAGAGTCCAAATATTAACACAGTTTGTGGGGACAAGTTTTTGACAGATATCATGGACGGACAAGGTTTGTTGGTGAACTTCTGGAGGAATCATGACAAATTGAGTTTCGCTTGTAGATATGGTCACCAGCGTTGCTAGCCTGGTAGAGTGGCAATGGCCGGTAAAGCTACCATCTAAAAGACTTACAGTGCTTGCACTCCTTCCAAAGATCTAATGAAGCAAGTACTGATATTTTTGCCACGCTACAGAATAATCAGTGTCAGCCTGGATTGACATTATGATGTTGGTACCTATGAAACTAGCACCAAATAATTAGGATTACACTAGTCCAAAATATAATATATTGTTATAACCATATCTTCCTTCTAAGAAGAGGTGTCAAATTGACTGTGTGATCCATGGCACAGCACAATGCAACACGAAGTGAGCCATGCCAAGCATTACTCAGCTGCAATAGTAACCATGCTAGCACGGTGGCCTATAGGCCGACATGGCCCAGGTGTGCCAGAAAGCACAGCCTGGCCCGCATGTGCCTAGTCCGGAACTACACGCGACAAGCATGACCTGGCCCATTGCATCAGATCCCCCAAATTGTCTCCTCCCCCCTGACTCCCTTCCAACTGCAAAAATGGCTAGCTTGAAGGCATTTCATCCATAAATTCAAGAAAATGATTCGTTTGTCCTTTTCAACCGCAAAAAATGGTTAGTTCTTATTGGTATTCTCGTCTGTTGTTTAAAAAGACCTATTTATCCTTTTTCAACTGCCATAAATGACTAGTTTTTATAGTTATTTGAAACATTTAGAGGCTCTCCAACTCCTATAAATACCTCCAACTCTCCTTCCTTACCCCAAATCCTAAGCTCTTCTAAACTCTCTAAAACTTTCTTAAGCTCTCCTAATCTTTCTACAAGTCCTCGTAGTCCTCCTAGACTTTATTAATCTCTCCACAAGCTATCCTAATCTCCCCTACACGATTTCTTAATTTCTTTACAAGCTTTCCTTTACTCTTTAGTCTCTACGATGTCTGGTGCTAGTAGCTTTCCTCCATCCGATGAAATCTTTAGCCTTAACACCAACACAGAGTTCCCTTATTGGCACATCACAGCATAGACCAAAACCAATGCCTCCACCCCAATAGTGCCATCTCGAGCATCAAGTCCAAGATTAAACCTAAGGCCTCTGATGTCTAAAAGCACTTTAATATTGAAAAAGTTGTCGATAAGGAGATCCAGACTATATATATCATCTACGAGAAAGATTATAGCTATGACACTTTAAGGGAAACCGAACACTTGCTTGATATTGGAAGAACTATGAAAATGCTAATGATTTCATCCAATCCCAATTTAAATTCGATGTGGAAGGTGAGTTATCAAAATTTTCTTATTCTTACGAAGTAAATAGAAAAGAATTACCAAATTAATTGTAAGTACCAAAATACCCTTTTCTTTTCTGAAATACACATTTAGAAAATATATAAAAAAAATTCTCAAATACTGCTAAATCCAATTCTTTTTAAACAATTTTTTGAATATAAAGAAAATTTGATTTCTTATTTTTCAAATTTTGAAGGTAGAATAGTACTTACCTCCTATATCTAACCTAGCAATTTTGATTTATCTTATGTGTTATCGTGCATTTTACTGATTATAATTGAATAATGCAAAAATGAATTCTTAATTTAAAATTATTTAAATATTCACATCACACTACCATCTCTAGTTCAATCATAACACAGTGTGTACATACCATATGCATGATAAAATTGTTTCAATTAGTTAAGATAATGCCACTAATAATATTATTGCCAATGATTTACTCAAACAGTACTTCCCATCTTAGATGAGAAATTATTTTCTATAAGATGTACATAACACATCTTAAATATAACATCTTATTCAAGATGGCTAAAAAGTTTTTGAAGAACATGTAAGTAAAATTAGAGATGTCATTAAATATATAACATCTTCAATAGCTAGAAAACAAGATTTAAAAAAATTCATGCATTGACTATGGTAAAAAATTTAAATAATTTTTGTTAGATATAAAATATAAATGGAATTCTACATATTTAATGTTACAGCCATGTTTTGAATATAAAGGTAATATTACTAGTTTTGATAATGATCACTTTCCCAATGAACCTCTATTTGATTTTCATTTGATTGCTTATAATATTATTATGCAATTTTTAGAACATTTTTACGAAGCTACTAATATTATATCCGATACTTATTATCCCATTTCTCCTCTAGTTTTGCGATAAATCTATAATATTACTGATTGTTTTGTAATTTATAGGAATTTAGAAGGTCTTGAAAATTTATTTGAACCAATAGAATTAAAATTTAATAAATATTGATAAAAATTTCATACTTTCATTGTTTAGCTTTAATTATGGAGTCTAAGTTTAAATTAAATGGTATATTAACAATGTTAGAAAAAAATTATAATAATATGATGCATGGCGTTAGTAAAATTGATGATAAAATTACTAATTTATTAAATACAATGCATATATTATATGACCAAAAATATAATAAAGGTAAAAGGTCTTCTATTTCAAGACCGACCCCAAGTAGTAGCAATGGGCCAATAGTATTAATAAAATATGGAATATTTTTATTAAGAAAAAAATCAAAATGTTTAACTTCACTAATGAATTATCATTTTATTTAAATAATAAATTTTTTATTTTTTAACTCGAAAAGAATTAGATAATTTTGATATTTTAGCCCAGTGAAGAACACATGAGAACAATTATCCTACGCTTACTATCATGGCCCATGATCTACTAACTTTTAAAGGGTAAGATGATGAAGATACTGATTCGCCTTAAGGACTAATATGACCAATAATTCAAATCTGACAGAATGGGGGCTGAGACAACTATCTCAATCATAATATATTGTGTCAATTTAAATAAACCTAATTTATCATAAAAATATAATTTTAAGATTTAAATATATTTAAAAACTAAATAAAATATTAAAACTACATAAATATTTTTTTAAAAAAAAAGTATCCCAAACAAGTATTAGGATGCCTAACCGGATCGAAAATCAAGATAAAACGAGATACGAGGAGTCTCCTTTCTATAATCTATAATCAAAACTCTTTTCATTACCCTTCGAGGAAAATGATCCCATAAACCAAGAAATTGTACAATACGAAATAACATAAAACAGACTAATTCTAAAAATATGGATCTTTCGCTTAAATTATCCCATTTTGTTTGGACAAGGAAAGCAGTAACTCATGAGAATAAGGTATTCTATAATTATAGTAGATTAACACAAAATCTGTACAAGAAGCAATTGCTTCTTAATCGTAAAATACTTGCGCAAATATCTATAATGAATAAGAATTATCTTTACATGATTTTCAATAAGATTATCAAATAAAGGATATGATATTATCAAATATAATACAGAAATGATTGAAATTGAAATAGAATTCTTCAAAGAATGAACTCCGGGTGGATAGAATAAAAATATTAAGATAAGTACTAAGAAAGAACGAACATGTTTCAATATAAAAAGATTAATTGATTAGTACGAATTGATTTGCTATTATGATGGATTGATGAAATAATAGCTAGCCCAATAGCCGCAATGGCTATAACAAAGATTGAGAAAAAGTTGCCTTTTAATTGGTGACTATCAAATATATCAAAAATGTTATGAGATTGATATTAACTGAATTGAGTATAAGCTCAAGGCACATAAGTGCTCTAACAATCTTTCCACTTGTGATCAATCCATAGATACCGATAGAGAATAAATAGACACTCAAAAAATGTACATGCTCGAACATCATTGACTAATTCCTCATCAATCCCGATTCATTTCAATATGAACAACAATTCAACCGATTCAATTGATTAGAATAGAATGATTACAGAACAAAAGAAAGTATTGGCAATAAATAGATTTAATTAAAAATCTTATAAAAACCTTAACCTTTCCATTTATTTTATTTATTTAGAATTTATAAATCTTAGAATTTAATTCTACGTATTTATTATTGACGAGTCATATAGTAATTGTTCCTATCACGGAAACTAAAAGAATTATGCAAATGAGTTCAAACAAAAGATAAAATTCTGCTGATAAATGAATCCTAATTTGTTGAATGTTACTTATTAGATCATGTTCTATAATTTGGCTTGATCTTGTAGTCTTAATCCATAAAAAAAAAAAATCAAGACATCTCTATCCCTCAAGATTTAAAACCTTGAGTATGATGCAAAGGAGAGGACTTGAGGTTAGATGAAAGAAAAGACTTCCATTCCAATGAATAGAAGAGCAGAAAACCAATTATGAAAGATAGCTCGATCCATCATAGTCCTAAAGTCAACTAAGAGTGACCATGACGAATCACGCCAATAACAAGCCCTCCCCCCCCCCCCAAATATATATATATATATATATATATATATATATATATATATATCATTTATCTTATTTAATTTCCCCAAAATTTATTTTAAAATTAAAAAATAAAAAATTGGCCTAATAAGTTGGCTCACCAGACAACCTAAGGCCCAAGCCATGCCAAACAAAAAACAAAAATGAAGGCTCCCCTCCAAACAACTAGAAGAAGAGGATCAATATGATAGTAATACAGTGTGATCACAATGGCAAGCTACCTATCCACCCACGAACAAAGGTATGTATATTAATTTTTACAAAATAAATTTAAAAAATCAAATAAAATTGCTTAGCCCACCGTGCCGATATAAAATAAAATATTTTAAAAAAAGTAGTTTGATTGTGTTGGCCTGATTATGGTCATGCTATCCTAGCCCAACCTACCTACCCCACATTGTGGGCCATGCTGGACCCCTTGGGTTTGGCTTACTAGGTCGGGTTGGCACGATTTGATGGTGTAGCGGACCATGTCAGACATCTCTACTTCTAAGTAGTGCTTTATGCTCATTTTTTTTTGGAAGAGAAAAAGAAGAGTATATATGGCTGTAAATACCAGTAGGGTATCCCATAAGACACCGAAAAAGGCTACAATTCCAAGTGTTAGAATGAAGGATTAGCGCGCCAACATGCTTGCACTCCCCAATCAACATGTCCTAGGACATCTCCCATTCTACATGTTGGGATGGGTTAAGACAACGGAATGTTCTATTCCATGAAAAAATTGAGATGATGAAAAATAAAAGAACCTTTCCAAGACAATTGCAGTTACATTTCTCAAGTACTCATGTTCAACCTATTCAGAATATTATAAAAGAATCATATTTGAAGAAAAACAAGCCTTAACTATTTATAGACAAAAATATAGCAGAAAGAATCTCAACAAAATATTCCCATAAATTTAGTCAACTTGTTTCAATTTTTAAGGAAACACAGCAATGTGAAACAATTAGTCAACTCCAATGCCAAATCTGTAAGCAAATTATTTCCCAAACTTCAGAAATAACAGCATTGCAGTAAAGTTACCTGTCATTACATATTCTGGTGCTGCATAACCATATGTTCCCATCACTCTTGTGGATACATGAGTCTTGTCTCCCTCAGGGCCATCTTTAGCAAGACCAAAATCAGAAAGCTTGGCATTGTAATCCTGGAGAAACACGGTCAGATGGGGCAAAAAAGAGTGGAAAATGTATGTACTTTGCTAGGAAGTTCAGTTTCATACTGCATCAATCAAAATATTAGATGTCTTAAAATCACGATATATAACCGGTCTTTCGGCTTCTTCATGAAGAAAGGCAAGTCCCTTTGCAGCTCCAAGTGCAATTTTCAATCTAACAGACCACGGGAGTGGAGCAGATCCTGTTATGCAGTATAAATGTTAACAGAGAAGTTCAACATAACAAAAGTAAATATGCACGCCCCATGCCCACAGGGTGGGAAAAGCCCCTTTTCTTCTAAAAAAACAAAAGGAAACCACCGCCATGGATACCATCCTCTCAACAAATGAGAAAAAACAGTAGTGGCAATTATGGAAAAGAACTACTGAAGTAACCAAAAAAATGGAAATGTATAAGATCAGCCAGACAGAACAATACTAGTTGGTTGATTTCACAGTGAAGGCATAGCTAAAAAATAAAACAATAGGGCAAAACCATGGAAAAGAGAGAGTAGATATCTAAAACTTGACATCTACGAGTAGCTATGTCGATCTTAGTAATTTTATCTTGCCATATCCTCTATTCCTATGGATACAAAATTGAGGTCCTTGAATTGATGCGTAGTGTCTGCCAACACATAAATACCTTACCAGAAAGAAGATAGATAGCCCTTCAAATTTGATGTTTGAAGAACAAGGATGATAATGGATTGTCATAATTATTACAGTATAATAAAGTTGTAAGATTGTGATTGTCTCCATTCACAAACTATTTTAGTTTTACAAGTCATTGTTGTAGTCAGATAAAAATTTAAAGAAATCAGGATGTCCCTAGAAAGACTCCTAATACTTTAATAACAGAAACAAAGAGTGAACCAAATAGTATGAGCAATGAAACTAGATAACAAGGGATCTTATTCAGATTCAGCTGAGCTTCATTAAGCTTGGTTCGAGATTGATTTTGAGCATGAACTCCAAGAACAAGCTTGATTTGTTATCATTATTTGGATCTCAATTCAAGTTTAATTTTGACTGAACTGAACAGGAGCATCATCAATTGGCTTGATGATCCCAAATTGAGCTGAAATCAATTCAAGCTTGAATCTTGTTACAAGCTTAATCCAAGCCTGTTTTAACATTTAACTGACTCAAAGAATAAGTGAAAAACAAACTGAGCAAAGGCTTGAAAAATGGTCCATCATATATAATCCATTATATGTCACCATAAAATATATTGTACATAATATAACATATAATATGCAAGATAATGTATATTATATAATATGATATATAAATATATTTGTGCCCTCTCAAGCCGAGCCTGATAGAGCTGAGTCGATTTGGGGCTCAGATTAAAATTAATTTGGAGCTTGTTTTGCTGATTCAAGCTTGGTTTATTTAATTCCAAAGTGCATGATATATTTAATATAAGATAAAGCGAAATATTTTCTGAGATCGAATGAGGTAGACAAAAATTCCAGAGAAAAATAATGTATAGGACATTAAAACTTTCCATGTGCCTTTTCCGGTCATCTACATGTTTGCATTTTCTGGTAGAAAATTTAAAAGGAGAAGGCTTATATCACATCATTAACAAGAGTAAACAGTATGCAAAACAACTGTTACACATATTCAAGTAACTTCAGCAATTACTAATTTGCAATACCATGGTCTTTTTGTCAGAAGGTAAGGACAGAAGAACCACACTTGGATAATAAAGTACAATCCTTTGGATTAACAGAAATAACTCTGAAATCCATAGTCATAACTTCTTATAAATGTGAAAACGTTGATTGTCCAAAATCCAGGCAACCTAAACTTATGAGGTAAAAATATTCAAGCAAATCATAGTTCCAAAAGTTATAAAAGCTTACAACAATGAAATTATCACTGAGGATTCAGAAAGACCAAACTTAAAAAGAGAAGAATCGGGTCCACCTCATATTATCTTGATAAGGACATTGAACATAACCATAACAATAACCAGCAAGCCTCGTCACAGGACATGAGTCATCTTTATAGCCGTAATTGCAAATCATTAATATTAAAGACTATCTCTAGTGTTTACAGGAACACTGGATCTAAAGATACAAATTATCAGAGAAGTGTGCAAACAGAGCCAGAACTGTTTGGCAAAATGCTAGTTGGATAGAACAATCTAACTGGAGATGTTTGTTGAATCATGGTGCTTTAGATATCAAAAAAAAGAAGTTTTATCAGTTTTTAAGACCAAAATTAAACCTTGTTTGACTTGCCTTCAAATGAAACCAAATCCCTACACAATCCACTCAAAAAATAAGCTCGTATGATGACTTTAGGAATTTAATTAAGCTGTTTGCTAGTTATGTTTTCCTTGTGAAATGCAGCAAATCTAAGGGTTTTACTTCTCTGTGAACAACATTCTAAACCACTACCCATTGGGAATAGCCACTGATAGCCAATTAAAGTTGTCAATCCATGTCCTCCAATGGTCCCAGAAAGATACGAATGTGTTGAAGCACTTTTGAAAATCCATTAAGCCAAGGCTCCACAACCGAGGTAGTAAAATATAGTCGAGTTTGTCTCCTAAAAGAGTTGAAGATTTTAGGTTTATTCTATTTTTTGACAGGTAATTGGCAGTGGATATTGGGGATGGAGGACTGTGTCTGTGTGTGTGTGTGTGTGTGTCTATATAACCAAAAAGTGATTGAACATAAATGAAAAGATTTTAAAAACAAATGTAGAGCAATTGGATAATGATGGAATTATAGCATTCAGCTCAGGGATTTGTAATTGATCAAGTATTTATGATATTGCTTCTGACAACTAATATATAATACAAGGAAAGCCGTCTCTTCATAAAATTGAAAAAAATAGAGGTCTAACAGCTACCATATGTTAGAAAGCAGACATTAAGTACCACTAGAGTCACGCGCCGATAACAACATTATGATAGCATTGCTTCTAAAGAGTGGGATGCATGTCAAAGTCCATTTTTTCCTTTGAAAAAGGAAAGAAAAAGACACAACTGACTGTATAAGTCCTCTCATTCAAAAGCAGACAGCTTCGCTAGTGGTACTAGAAACCATAAAGCCCAACAAAAAAGGCAGCTGTACATCATCAAGCCTTTTGGTCCTCCCATTAAAACTGTAACAAAAAAGCAGCTAGATTTCTTGTAATCTTAAGGCTTGTGACTGAAAGCATTTGATGATTATATAATCCAAACAATCTTATATGACTCAGGCAAATGACTGTTCCAGGATTAAAAAAACACCATAGTAGGTAATAATGAGAATTAAGCAAGCATAAACAAACATAACATACTTGTTCCACTAGTGAATATTTCTGAACTCAGTAAACATCACTAGACTACCATAAGAAACTGAAAAAGATTGCATGCATAAACATTGCAAGATACAAAAGAAAAGAAAAAATGAAAGAGATTCATGATAATAGGCAGTTACATACTTCTAAAAAGATGATTCTCCAAACTCCCACGAGGCATGAACTCGTACACCAGCAACCTCTGCTCGTTTTCTATGCAATAACCTATCAGTTTAACCAAGTGTGGGTGCAGAAGTTCACCAAGTAAATTAACTTCAGCCTGCAAAAACAGGTGTTGCAATATGTGGAAGAAACTCATATAAAAAGAAATGCCAGTAGATTATTTTGTGATGTCTTGACATGGAAGGAGTCAGATACATACAAGCCACTCTTTGTGCCCTTGAAGACTCTCATGATTAAGCATTTTTACAGCAACAGTTAGTCCTGTACCAGGTTTCACAGGAGCAGTTCCATTCTCCTCAATCCACCCCTTGAAAACACAACCAAAGCCTCCCTCTCCAAGTAGACTCTCTGGTTTAAAGTTTCTTGTGGCTAACTTGAGCTCATTGAATGTGAATTTCCGCAGCTGAGATGCAACTTTGAGTTCATCGTCTATTTTAGTAGAAACACTACTTTCTGAACTAGTAGTTGTTGTAGAACCAGAGACCAATGGAAAAGCAGGTTGGTCCCTGCTACCATCATTAGCAGATTTATTTTCTGGAGGTCCAAGCACAAAATAATGATTTTTAAATAGGTTGTCATTGCTACCAAAAAAATATAGGGGCTGTTACCAATCAAAAGCTACTGCTGGTATGAAAGTCAAAAAATGAGTTAATTTAAGGTAATATAAATAGAAATATCAAAAGCATGAGGTGTTAAAGAATGAGCAGAGTGCCTAGTGTCAATCCATTTGATGCAATTATTATAAGATAGAAGAAATGACAAAAGGATACAGAGACTAATAGCTTTCTTCATGCATGATAAATTTTTATCCAAAAAAAAAATGGCAGTAGAATTAATGGTAGACAGCACGGATCGACCAATACCTGAAAAGATATGAAAAATATAACAAAATGAACAGACACTAGACTATCAAATCAGAAAGCAAGCTTTGATAAAACACTATAGGCACTGATACATGGATTTCAAAGAGATTCTCTACACAAGATTGAGGTTGGGAAAAACAATGATAAAAGAAAGGGCACGGACATGGATATGAGTGCTCAAGGCAAAACATTCACTGTTTATTAAGTGTTCTGATGTAAATCCTTAGCAGATACAAGCAGAGTTACAAATGTGGAGCAATTTGTCAAGAACGGCTATATTTGATAGAATGGCCATATAGTACAAGGCATGCATTTGGTTGACCACATATTGTCTATCAGGCATGTACTTGAACAATTAATTAATATTTTTATTAATTACACTAATTACTTTCATTTGTTGTGCATGTATATATCTTTAAATTCAACATATTTGATATTTAACATCCCAGTTAAAATTCATTCCCAGAGATAAACAGTGACGATACCTCTTTTCTTCTTTTTATATGATGTTATTTATTGCTTACACACAATATGGACTATGAAGGTAATGAAATTCTATATAAAATAATAAATGAACTTATTTATTTAACATATCTGTTAATATCATCTGATACTTAGATATCTTAACTGACACTTAAGCAAGACACCAACATGTCACTTATTATTAACAAAAGAAAATTTTAAGAAATTATTTAAAGCCTTCCACTCTTCAAATTCATGAGATAAATTGGGATCGAAGTTTAAAAGCTCAAAGCATACCGCATTTAGACTCGCAAAACAGAACAAGCCTTGTGAATATTCCTGAATAGCTATAAATATAGGAAATAATAAATTGATGATCCAAAAGACTCACTAGACTTATTTTGAACCACTATGGCAACTTTGGTAGATCCAGACAAGGTTTAGGAGCAAGATCCAAAATCTAAGGCTATTTCACACATCAAAACTTCCAAAGGGCATGACTTTTGCTTATGATGTCTATTTGCAGCATGTTTAAAAAAAATTGACAACTTTTTGAGATTAAGGCTATGTTCCCGTTGTTGATAACTTTTCATGATCTACGGCATAATAACAGGCTTGTCAGGCTTTTGGCAACCTTATTTCGAGACCATGTAAACCTTCGAAACATTCAATCAAACTAAATTTGGTTATTTTGGGTAATCTTTGATTGAGCAATATCTTCTAATCTAGGAGATATTTGACGGTGCAACAGAAGGTAAAATTGATGTAGAATTCAAAATCTGCTCTCTACCTAATTTTGGAAACTTTTGTAATATTTTTCTATTTAGAGAAAAGTCAGCCCCAACAAGGAGAGAAAATCCAACCTGATTAGGAGATGAAGCTGACTAGAGGCTTTGTAGCATAGTTTTGTGCACATATGATGGAAAGAAAGTAAAAAGGGTTTTTGCATGCTTTCTATCTAACTTCTTTCTAGTTTATTGTCTTCTTAAATTTTGCAAGAGATTTGAGTAGAGTGGGGAGAAGAAAGATGCAGATCATTTGAAAATAAGAAGCATAAAGAATGTAAGAAAACACTACTATAAAGTCAGCCTATAGGAGCACCTTTCTATCAACAATCAACCATATTTGTTGCTAAAAATCATTTTAAGAGGTAAGATATTAAGTATCTAGCAAACAATATCAAAATCTAACAAATCTCTTCTTCTAAACCCCAATTCAACTGGTCTCCTTCTACCCCTTCCCCCTACATATGAGATGTGGAGACCTAATGATTTCATCTTGTCATTGAATGCCTAACCTGTAAGGAATTCAACTGCCATTCACCTTACTCATCTTACACTCTTGGATACCTAATAAATTTCCTTACACTTTCCCTTCTGCTCACTTTTGTTTAGCCCATATTCCACCATCCTTAGACAACATCAATCAAGCTCAATTGAAAGAGAAGTTGATATACTCTTGCTTTATCACTTTCACTTCCTCTCCTAATAAATTATTGTTAATTGTGTTTGAGTTTGATCATGAAACTTGCTAAAGATCACATTCCAAAGAGTAGACTTGCACAAATCATTTGATAACATATTTAGGCTATCTTACCATTCTCGTATTTGGATTCCAACTCTGCAAATAATGCCAAGGAAAACTATACCAGAAAAGGACAAAAAAGATCTTTTCTAAACATTCATTGTGGTACCGCAAAAAATGGAATATAAGGGCATAATATGTGCAAGGTGTGGATTGTGCCCCATATTAAGTGTACAACTAAAATTTTTGCATTGATGCAACAAAGTTTTAAGACATTGTAATATAGTTTGTACCTCGTCCAAATAATTGCTAAAAAAAAGTTTAATTAACAATAAAAATTGCTTTTTAATTTGCACAGTTTACCATTTTGTATATCATGGTTCCTCAAAAAATAGAAAATTTCCATCTTGAAATGAGAAAGCATGAGGAGAAGAGCAATTTACCTCTGCTGACATTGTAGAGATTGCTACTTGTTGAGACAATTAATAGAAGAATGCATCACTGTTCTTACAGATATGTATAATTTATTTCTAAATTAGGAGAAGAGCTATGACTTTTTTGGTAAACTATGGACTTGTCAATTCTCAAAAAGCAACAATAAACCAATTCTAATTTTCTAAAAGTCATATGCTGCTATATTTCTAGAACTCATTGAGCAAATGCTTCACAATGTAACAATAAAAGAATACCATATGGTGAAAATTTGAAAATTTCCAAAATCTTATTATTAGGAAGTGATGGAAAAAGGTCATATTAGAGACACGATAATAAGCATGGAATTCCACAACAAGGGACCACAAGCATCCCAAAGTACTATCATAACTAACAAGCATGAGCAAAGTAACTATGAAAATGGTACTTAGTGGTCCATGAGAAGGTGAGCAATCAGCTATAGTCAGTGGGTTGCCTATGTAAGAGAGAGAGAAAGAATGTGTTTTTTGGTTGAGGCATAAATTAGACTTGATGGATTTGAAGATTATTATACACTTTGTAATCTAAGGTTTTTAATATTGCATCAACACAATTTGTTACAGTGAGAGAATTATAAGGGCAAAGGCCTACGTTTGTTGCATTGTGAAGTAGAAAAGGATAAGGGAGTGGGACTTATGGGAGGGAAAACAGGCTTCCAAAGTTTGGAGGATGGTGGCAGCCACTGAGTAGGATTAACGGAGTGGTGAGCAAAACAACTAAGTTTAATAAGGGAAGGGGTTGGATAATGGGGCCTGGCGGTTACAAGCTTTGTAGGCAGGAGTTTTTAGATACATTAAGGGTGCAACAACCTGCTACTAGACTTCATCTTCGACCTTAACCTGCACGAGCCTTGAGTGCAACATGTCCCACATGACAACAGCCTCCCAAAGAGCCTTAAGCTACTTTTGGAGAGATATATTTAACGGTTGGACGCAAGACATATCTCAAAAAAGCCTATCACTCAAATCTCAACTAGTATCTGAACAAGTTATTAATTGATCACCTGTCTTACTTTATAAACCGTGTAAGCACTATGGGCAAGAGAAATATTGTATTCTCTCTTCCTAATGTTTCTGAAAACAAGCACCACATTTTTCCTTCTTCGTGTTTGTAATCTACTGAGCAAGAGAGATGGTGGGGCTGCTTCCACCGCCTTGATTCTGGCTCAAGCTGCCCAACCATTAGAGTGGTGCCAAATCGGCCCCCTAGCCTCAGGTAGAAGCCAGACGAGTTGGTAACATCTAGCAGGAATTGCACCTTGAAGGAGACCAGTTGTCAGGCCTATCTATAACTTGGTGAAAGGAGAATGAAAGTGCAGTGTCCATAATTTGTGTGGATGCATGGCTTTCAGAGTTACTTGTTTATGATTAATGTGCCTCAACTACATAGCATTAGAAAGGCAATTAGGAATTTTAACTTACTAGAATGCAACAAAGAAGAAACTTTTGGACTTCACAAAGCTAAAAGGGCCAAATCTACAAATCTTTGTATTTTCACAACCACCTTTTAGTATGTGTTTCTTTTTTCCTAAAATACTCTACCCAAAATGATAATTGAATTGAAGCACTCAAAGTGATAGTACATAAATATCTAAAATAATTAGACTTGATGTTTCCTTCAATAGCCATGTTACATATGGACTTATGATACTGGCAACTAGATGTATGACTTTTCATTCTTCATTCATATACCTGATGATTTGCTCATTCAATTTCTCGCATTTCTTTTATGTTTTGGAGTTTTCAAAGAAAATGGAAAGAATTTTACAGCCCACAATTGAATCCACAGTTCTATCTAACAATCCACAATTGAATTCACACTTTTATCTGATTTGACCCTTTGTCATTTACAAGTCCATCTCAATCTTGACAATATTGCTTTTTAGATTTTCATTCCTCATCTGTGGTAGAAAGCAGCCATCAAGCCCCTCTTGTCGATACTCCAATCCCTAATTAAGTATCAACTTGTATGTTTTCACTCAACCATCTTCACTCCCTCTCTAAAAGTCATCAAGATCCTTCAGTTAAGATTACTGTTTTGATCTAATCTATTCTTTCTACAATCTTGTTTTTAAATCTAATAGAAGCTTGGACACAGCCGCATGACATGAAAATTGGACCCTAACCTAATACTAAACCAGCATGAACCGTAGGTTTTTTGGGTTCGGCATGGATCATCGAGATGAAAACCTAGGAGACGTTGGATAACCTAAAAAGGATCACGATCTTAGATCGTTAATGATCCTTATACTAGGTGATCCGATCCTCAATAATCTAAGATCACCCTATTTGGTATGACATATATACTATGGATTAAAGATTGTCGACGATCTAAGATCATCGCATTTGATTTGACCATGAAACACCAAAATTGCCCCTGATTAAATAACTTCTTTTTACCTTAAAAAATAACTATCCATAATATATTTTGCAAGTACAAGGACAATTTATCATTATTTCATATTATTTATTATAATATTTAGATTAAATTATTATATTTATAATATTATATTATGATATAAAATAATTATATTATAATAGCATATTTTATTATAATATTGTAATTATGTAATATTTTATAATTTATAATATTTTATAATAATGTTTTATTATAATAATATAATTTTATAATATTAATTAAATTATATTAATGTAAAATTAATATCAAGCATTTTTTATATGGATGAGGGGTATTTTAATCCCTAAATATTAAGTCAAGATGATTGCTTGGGGGTAATCTTAGATACCTAACCTCATGAATGAGTATGGAATTATTGGGTTTGGCAATAATTAGAGATGTGGAGGTGATCTGAGATTACTGCCATGTAGGATCATCAAAATAAAACAAAGCACAATAACCCCATCACCTTTATCCGAATCACTAGTTATCCTAAACGGATCACTCCATACCAAAAATCCCCTACCGCAATTAATTTGTACCTAACTTAACCAAACACTAAAATGGGATGGGCCAACTTCTATCCAAAATCTTGGATAGGATCTTTTGGGTCAACAATGGATCATACCAAACTCCTATCCAGCAAGACCTGCTTCAACACATCTACGATTAGCTCGTATTAAATAGTTTTCTAATCATGAGTAATAAAAGATTTATAAACCTCTAATTCATTTAATGTGTCACTTTCAAGGTCCAAAAACATAAGACCATGCATTGCGTAAGAGTAATTTACAGAAATTCGCAATCTTGATATCGAATCCCATGTCGTTAGTATCATGGTATAGTCAGTACGCTTGATATGAGGATCGGCTCGATACTGCCCCCATACCACATTCTGGTTTGGTACCGGCATGAGTATGGTACACCCCATATAGCATATGTAGCTTAAAATTAAGGGTTCATCTGGTATCACTTTCATTTCCTTTTTAAAAGTAGAAACATGAAATCCAATGTAAAATAAAATTTGGTTGCATTGTTTTTATTTTTTATTTTTAAAAGTAAAATGAAATTTTTTTCACTTCCACTCTTTAAAAGTAACTTTTCACCAAAACAACTTCTTGGAAAAGTAACTTTTAAAAAGTGTCTTCTTCTATAAAAATAAAAAATAACAGTAGCTATCAAACATTGCAGATGATATAGTGTTGATTCGTGAAACTAAATCTAAAGTAAATGCTAAGTTGGAAATTTGGAGAGAGGCTTTAAAATCTAAAGATTTTAAGATTAGTAGAACTAAAATTGAATATATGAAATGTAATTTTAGTGAAAGTAAAAATACAAATGAAGAAACAGTGAAGATTGCAAGCCAAAAGATACCAATGAGTAAAAAATTTAGGTATTTGGGATCAATTATCCAGGTGAAATAAGTGAAAATTTAAATCATAGAGTTAAAGCAGGATAGATTAAGTGGAGGAGTGCTTCGGAAGTATTGTATGATCGACCATTCCATTAAAATTGAAAGAAAATTTCTATAAAGCCATTATTAGGCTAGCTATGCTATATGGAATGGAGTGTTGGGCAATATTGAAACAACATGTGAATAAATTAAGTGTAACAGAAATGCATATGTTAAGATGGATATGTGGTAAAACTTTAAAAGATAGAATTAAAAATAAATATATAAAAAATGATAGGAGTAGCCTCAATTGAAGATAAAATGAGAGAAAATCAATTACGGTGGTTTGGACATATACAATGAAGACCTTTAGATACTCTAGTTAGAAAGAGCGATCTTTTAACAATCCATGGTAAGGATAGAAGTAGAGGTAGACCTAAACTAACATGGACAAAAATAATTAAAAAAGATATAACTATTTGTAATTTGAATGTCGACTTAGTCCTGAATAGAGCAAAGTAGAGGAAGCATATTCATGTAGCCGACCCCATGTAGTTGGAAAAAGGCTTGGATGAGTTGAGCTGAGTAGCTATCAAACATATTTCTATTTTCAAATTAGAAAAAAAAGCAACATCAACTACCAAACATATTTCTATTGTTAGAAATGTAAAAAAATGAAAACAAAATTTTCATTTCCATTTTTTTTCAAGAAAAGGTGACGTGATGCCAAACACAACCTAAGCTTCTCAATTTAGATGTAGTTTCTTTAAAGAAAATGCCAATAAGCTTCCAACCACTTCTTAATCAACTTGAGAGAGAGAGAGAGAGAGAGAGAGAGAGACCTCTTGGAATCACGCAATGGACGATCATTCCTGAACTTCTCAATGAGTTTCACCAAAGCATTCATCTTCGAAAGGTGGTAGTTCACATTATCCTAAGAAAGGGCCATGGCAGATGCCACAATGGCCTGAATCACCATGTGGTGACCTATGACAACCTAGCATGATGTCCTAGCTCAAGGCAACCAATATGGCAAGCCTAAAACAATCATGAAGAAGTTTATTTTTAATTTTTATTATGAACATGGTATAACAGCAAAGCATCATGACTTCCTCTACCCCACTCCTAACACTCAACTTTTAGCATTTTAATTTCTGAAGTAATGATATATTGTTTTAAGTTGTGACTCTGTAGGAAACACAATTAATAAATTTGACATACCCATTGTAAGTGTAATACAAATTACAGTTGGTCAAATTTATTACTACTCAATGAGTTTTACATCAAATTCATGAAATACTGTTGAAATATTGTCCATTGGATGCTTAGTAAGGTAAAATACTGATATCTTTTTAACAATCAACCTTGCACTCATTACACTCACATTTGTTGAGTGCCATGAAACTCCTCAACTGCTACGTATCCACCAAACACTTTTAAAACATTGGGTAGCTCCGAAAAGACCACTCTTAGAAAGATTAACCACATTATTAACATGCCCTCTTTGAATCTTGATATTTTTTCTTACAAACCATGCTTATAAAATAATATCATAATTTCCATATTATACAAATGGTCATGAAAGGAACTTCCTTGCGACATAACAGCTTCCCATACTAGGCATTGTATCTAATGGTTTAACAATCATCAAAGCATCTGATGAGTTTGTGTGTTGCCACGCCCCATGTAATCACATAAACCCATGAAGTTTCACAATTCCCATCAAATGGCTTATGTAGCATGCCTCAACTTTCCAGAAGAAAAGGTGCTCACAACAACTCTCCATAGGTCAAATTCTAAACAAACAATACTAGGAGGGATGATGTCAAGGTTCTAAATACTAAAGGAACAACAGAGCATCCCACCATCCTGAGTGTTAGGATGTGGCATCATCCCAAGCGACGAGATGGAACGAATCACAAATGGGCCATCCTAAGAAGTGGGATACAATGCATTTCATTTCACCAAAAAAAAAACTGAGATGGTATCATTGCATGATGTTTAAAATCTTGACGAGATAACTAAATTGGAATGCCTCATTCCTCCATGATTTGTGCTTAGAAATCTACATGTTTGTCTAAACAATGCACTAAAAGCAAGCCTATGATGAGAGAAATAACTCTTGTCCTAAATTAGTAAACCTACAGAAATTTGATCCACCTCAATATGCATAACATTTATCAGCATTCTCATAGGCGCTATACGCATGCTTGGGTGCAACTGATAAGGCCATAATTTAGGTGCCTATTACTATCATTCTTTCCAAGCAGGGGCAATCATGCAAAAAGGTGCCTAGGTGGGGGGCTACTCATGCACCTAAAGCCATCTAGTACTTGGGCCAGCACCTTTACATTTGTACTTATAATTTATAGCTCAACTGATAAGTGATGATAGAGTAGCCATTTTGAGTTAATCCATAAGTTTATCCCATAAATAGTTATAGAAGTTAAAATTGTTATATTAAGAAAATATATAAATAAAACTCTTTGGCAATTGTAGCAAACGACCTAGGATCAAATCTTGCTTTCACTGAGTGGGGCATTAGGGGTTGGGGGAGGGCTACCCCTTATTGTGTTGCTCATTGCCTATAAAACCACTTCTATTAAAAAAAAGGAGACTCCAAAGCTATGGGAAATTAACTTAAATATTTATATTAGCTGTGTTACTTCTCAAACTCATGATGCTCTTTAATGAAATTTCTTTCAACTATATACATATCATGATCATAAAGTTATCTAAAATGAATAAATATATATGACACGGTATTGGTATAAAATTTAGTAAATGATTAAATAACTTTAAATCGAAACACCTACATTGCTACTTAGGTATTTTCCATAGGCCATAATTAACATTATTATCAATTAAGGTTTCCAATCCCATGGGAGGAAACCATCCCGATTTTTTTATGAAATAAGATGCACTACTATCCTACCTATCTTGACACTTGGGACAAGGGTTGTCCCAAAACACCAATTAGGACACTAAGATGATGGTGAGATGACTCATCCAAACACCTAGGACATTAAACCGCCTTGGTGTGCTACAGGATGTCCCTATTGGGACTTGAAAGTATATTGTCAACAATCCAAGCACACAACAAGCGAAGCAACTACTTTGTCCATTGGTTTGGTATTTAACTCACTATGATAAAAATATTGTATCTCACTAACCGAATATACTCCATGAGCATGTATCTAGGCAAATTTTGCCCAATCAATTCAATCTCGGTTATGAACGCTAGTTTTCCATACTTCTTGTCCTAACTTATAAGTATTGTGTTGCATCAGCCCATGAATGCAAGCAATATTGCATGGACACAAATACAAGAGTCAATTTCGAACATGTATCTAGGTGTCTGCCTTGACAAGAGGGAAAAGATATATATATATATATATATATATATATATATATAT
The DNA here is from genome assembly GCA_900491605.1 of Calamus simplicifolius. Taxonomy (NCBI): domain Eukaryota; kingdom Viridiplantae; phylum Streptophyta; class Magnoliopsida; order Arecales; family Arecaceae; genus Calamus; species Calamus simplicifolius. The sequence continues at coordinate 463,792 of UESW01001371.1, forward strand.
ATATATATATATATATATATATATATATATATAATATTTATCTTTATTTTTTCTTTAAACATTTTAAAACTATATATTAAGAAGATATCATTTGTTAAGGTTTTTTAATAAACATGTTTCTTATTCAAACTTCCAAACTAACTTAAAGAAAAAATATAAAAATATATTTTACAAAGTTAGTTCAATACCTAAATCCTTAATCAAACACTAAAAAGAATGAATACTCACTTCTAATATGAAAATAAGGCATCAAACACATGTTTGGAAGAGTTCACCTATCTATTTATCTTTAAAAGTGGCTATTATAGAATTTCATAAGCATTCAAGTGTCTAACACTTATCCCACTCCGATACATATCCGACACAGATTTCTAGAGCAACATAACTTGTACAAGCTATACCATGATGACTAGGTATGGGCAAGGCACAAGGGGTCACCCATAAAGCTCCTTTAGGTATACCTCCGTATATTATTGGCTTCCATCAGTTGCATGGCTGCTTGCTTGTTGACACAAACCAGCATGGTATGATATTAATTCTTTTTTCATCATCATGCATGATTGGGCATGTGACCTGTATATCATGACACATCATAATATGGTATTTTATCAATTGTGTCAGCGTACTGCTAACATAGATGCGGTACATAGTAGTCTAATCCTTGCTTCTTCTGATGTTTGCTTTCCACCTTGTCATGGATAACTAACAATGAGAGGCATGTCTTTGAGTCACTGGAATCTAGGAGACGGGCATATTCCATCTTGCAGAGCAATCCCTCTATACCAGCAAACTAAAAGATGGAGATCAAGGTAAGAATAAACCACAAACTTCTCCTTCATTAATGAAGGCCAAGGCAGGTTATTATGAGGTAAAATGAAAGCACTAACATCTCTTTCATTGATGAAGGCGAAAGCAAGTTATTATGATTTTTCTCCTTGACACTCATGACACAGATTTCTTCAACCTAGCAAACCCCTGTTAAAGGGGCATTCAATTGCCATCCAGCCTGACTACTGTTCATCTATTCTGTATTCCCCATTTAAAACTTGCACGTTTTCTATACTGCAATTTTATTAAAAAAAGCAACATAGGGGAAAAAATAAAGAAGAAAAAATCACAATCCTTTACTAATTTTCCTAAAACAAAAAATTGCCATCTCCCTCAAAGCCAACATTCCTATGGGCCCATTGTTAGCCCCAATTCACTTATACGCGGTACCTCTTCAAAACTAAAAATATTAGACTCGCTTGAAAGCATCCTTCATTCACTCTACATTGGTGTTAATTCAACAAAAGAATGTTCGAAACATTAGGATTTTAATTTTTTTTATTTAAAATAGAATATTAAAAATAATTGGCCAGGAGATACCACAATATCCCAAGTAGTATAAAACTTGCAATGGATGGTATCTTTTACGAAACACAATCTCATTTATTGAAGCAAAAAAAAAAAAAAAAAACTTTCAGCTAAGCAAAACTTATCAGTTCTTCCCCATAATTTTCCATAAATCGTAAGGCAATTCCAATAATAATAACAACTAAGAAAAACAATATTTCCTGAAAAAAAATAAAATTCGAAATGCTAACAAACCGTAAATTCAAGAAGAGCATTGATCAACCATTCTACATTAGTGAGCAATTACCACAAAGAGCGCCGGCGACTTTCGATCTCGAGATGCAGCCCACAACCAATTGAATCTTAATCCACTTCCATCTCGTCCTTATATTTTTCTTCTTCTTCCCGTTCTCTGGGTTCTCTCCTTCCGATTTCCCGTCATTCTCCGGGGACCCCATTTTAACTGCTTCGGGCCACCATCCCTCTCCCCCGAGATCACCAGCAAAACCCTCCAAAGAACCAACCCTCCGGAATCCAACCAAAAGATTGGAACTCGGAACCCTGAAATCAAATAAGAGAATCCAACAAGATAAACCGATGCCGAGATCTTAAAACCACTCCGTACCTCAGAATCTTCCTCTCGGAGCCTCCGGAACCCCAGCAGACGTTACCAAGGAGGCCGCATGGAACCCTAGAAGCCAACCTGCTCCCGGCGAGAAGAACTGACCCCGTTCACCGGCGATCAGAGAACCGCCGGCCGAAGGAAGCCGTTGAGTGTTGGGAGAAGTGGAAAAGGGCTCCGGAAGCCGTCCCAGCTCGCAGAGATCGCAGGCATTGAAGGGCTTGGGGGGAAGAGAGGGTTTAGCGGGAACTCGAGAACGAGAGTGGACGATGGCAGAGGGTGTACAGGCTACAGAGGTAAAGGGGAGCAGGCGACAGGCGGCGAAGGCGGGCAGTGGGAATATTGAGCTAAGGCCGAGGCTGGGAGAGGACGAGTTAATCTTCTGCACGTCCGCGTAGAAATATTATGCGGAAATAGATCTGCCGCTGGTTAGTGACCGATTGTCTCATCAAGCCCACACATCGGGTTCGTGTCGTTGGGACGACATAAACGAACGGGTTAGATGGTCTTGTTTGGACATAACGGACGGCTGATCGGAGGACGGGATGTAACATTTATGCATTGCTGTCGCACGTCTTTGTTTCCGCTCGGCACCACATTCCTTTGTCCTCTTTTTCTCGTTATTTATTGCCTCTTATCTTTATATGACACGCATATATGCTGAGATTGAGAACGCTTTGGTTTGCAGGGTATTAATTAATAAGATACGATCCGATTACGGTAATCTCTCAATAAATAAAGAAATATTTTTTATTTATGGTTCACCATAAAGTAATGTTTAATTCTTAAAATATTATTTCTAGATAAGTATACAAAATAAAGTTTATTCAGAAATAGCTAAAAAGTAATTATTTTTTTAAATAATAATTTTGTCCTTAAGGATAGTTAAGCTATTTTTGGGTTTCTTAGGCTGTGTTTGGATGCTGAAATAAGGCCTGGAATAGGGCCTTATTCCAGCTTATTCCCAAACAGCCCTTTAAACGATCGGTGGGGCCCACGCAATGGCTTATTTGGTCAGTGCCTCGGATTCCCTTTTCTATTCCGCCCGACCCTTGGAATACGGTATTCCGGCACTGTAGCTATTCCAGGGCAAAAAATGTGACCAAAATCGGATTTGGGACCGGCCTTCCTCCTTCGCTCTCGCGACTAGGGTTTCCCTTCTTCTTCTTCGCCCGACGTCCGATCCTTGCTCCTCCCCTCTGGTGATCGCTCTGCGGATGCCTCGAAATAGGTCTCCCAAGCCTATTTCTTGGTGGACGAAGAGGATCAACCGGATCTAACGAGGTTCTAGGTTCGCTCTTCATCCTCTTGTGTGAAACAAATTTTCGGTCGTCTTCATCGTCCGATAATCTTCTACTTTAGTTGAGAAGGTGGTCGAGGAGGCGACGGATCAGGTACGCTCTCCCTTCTTTGATGTCATGGCTTTTTTTTCATCTAGGGTTTGAACGCTGCGATGGATCCAATGAGAACCCTTCCATCAGCCGACCCGCCAATTAATCACCACTAGATCCTTGAGAAAGAAGAGTTCATTAACAACTCAACCTTCGACGGCTAGAGGATCAATGATTTTAGGCTGGCCAAGGCAAACCTCCTTCACCTATAACCTCTCGATCCCCGCCATGGCCGGGTCTTCCTTCGGTGAAATGCTGGCCCTTGGCCAACGACTCAAAATGGAAGTGGTGTCGGGAAACTTCCAGGAAACAGGGCAGAGCCCTTAGACGGTGAAATCCGTGCGACTAAGGGATAGACAACCAGCAAGAATCCCAGTTGACCCAAGCGATCCTAACACCGATTTTTGCCGGAGTTCTTCTCCGATGGAGGTTCGACCCTTGCAGGCCACTGAACATGGCCGTTGTTACCTGTGAATAGACTCAGGAAATCAAGCTTGGGGACCATGCTTCTTCCCTGTTTCCGGCAATTATCGGTCACCATCTCGGGACCACGGCTCCTAGATAAAGAGTAGAATGAAGGAAATCCATTAAAAGAGGTTTCTCCCTACAAATCGTCTAGGCACTGGTTGAGTCTGCAGCGTCTAATTTCTATTACTGATGGCATTCAATAAGGCTTTACTGTTTGATTGATTCTTCAAGCTGCATGCCATTTCAATTTGAGTACAAATCTGCCTGTGATACATCTGTCTTATCTCTATACATGAGGGCTTGGACTTTATCTTCTCATCGTACCGATGAATGTTGCTCTTTTAAATGACGAATAATTAGGTTATGTGCTCTGCTGTCAATCTCCTATTTGTATGGAGGTACGACACCCTATTTCAATGATAACTACATAGTCGATTACGTAGCTGTAAATTTAGTTCATAAAAAGTTCAGACTATGCTATGTACATAACCTACCAACCCTTTCCGAATATACGATTTTGACATCCATGAGGGCACAGACATTCATATTCCTTTTCATGTTGTAGCCCTATACATGCTTAACAGTCTATAACATGATTTCATACTATGTTATGTTCGTGCCAAAATCCATAACTGCAGTTACATAAATCAATGATTTCATGCTATGTTATGTCACGCCTTATCCCAATGTTGTCTTTCTCTAACGATTACTTATTTGTGAGATGGCTGATATTCATTTGAACCTGTTATTTCTAGTATCTATTTTCATTTTCCTATTTTGTTAGAATTCTTTAGCTTATACGTCTTACATTGTTCTCCATCTGCGTATTGTCGACATTACTCATGTACTAAAACTTCTTCATTTGCATATAGTTCCGTTCTATAGCACTGTGCCACATGCAAAGTTTAACCAATATGGAGTAGTATGTAACAAAATATCAACGGTTTTCTACCTGTAGATATAATGGCGCAATCGAACAAAAACGGTGAGCCGTCACAGTCCCGAGAACGATCGGTCCGAACTAGGGCACCTAACTGGACCGATTCTCTTGACTCAACTTTCGTGACCCTCATGAGGCAAAGAATGATGACGGAAACTGTCAGAACGGTACTTTCTCAAAAGAGACCTGGAAGAGAATTACCAAATTGTTCAATGAAAGGACCAATATGTCTTTCACATTTACAAACTTGAAGAATCGTTTGAAGGTCCTGAAGAAGACCTTCAATTTGTATTACAACCTAGCTAACCGTTCAGGCTGGGGATGGGATCCTGTACTTAAACTACCCACATGCGGTGACGAGCATATGTGGGAGGAGATCATCTCGGTAAGTGGTTGCCTCCGATGTTCTCAATTGTTAATTCGGCTGATATTTCGGTATACTTCAATAATTACCTCATCAACATTGCTAACAGGTTAACAAGGACTACGCTCGAATTAAGGGTAAGTCCTTCCCTGTATACAAGACATTGACATTATATTTTCAAAGAATACTGCCACTGGGAGACGGGGGGATACATCTGCTATGCCAGAGGGAGTATCCGATAATGATACCTCGGACGACGAGGTCGAACGGCTGAACCTTGAGGACATAGACTTCTGGCCCACATCACGTAAAGGTTCACGACTCTCTTTCTCATCATCCAGTCATTTCGAACTTATTTGATGATGTCTCCCCAAGCAGCCCGAACACATGTGCCTCGACCCCACCCACGGACTGTTCCTTAGATCCAGGATTGTCATCTAGTAGTGGAAAGAGGAAAAGGTCATCAACCGTTACTCCTACAGCACGTACATTTAAGTGCACATCTGAAGCTGGTGATGCATCCTCGAATTGGTGGAACAAGGTAAGAAGAGGTTGGAAATTGCCAACGAGATCCTTAGGAGAGAGCAGCTTGCTCGTCCTACTGTCTACTCAATTGATGAATGCATGCGGAAGCTAGAGAGTATCCCAGGGATTACTCCGGAATGTATTCTTGCTGTGGGGGACAGTTTAAAAATTGAGATTAATAGGTGGTTCCTCATGCATTATGAAGGCTCACTCCTTGAAGCGTGGCTTAAAAGACAATGACAGAGTTCTATCGTTTACCACCTTCAGCGGGAGGACCTTCCGGTAGTTTTGCAGCTGCGCCTATGTTCTTTATGCCTCAAATGCATGGTGTCCATCACGATGGCCCTTCTGTTTTTGTGCCTCCCGCTACGCATGCTTCCACTCGAGGTGGACAAATTCCATTAATGCAGCCAATATTCAGGCCAATCAGTGATAGCAGCGTTTCCCAGGGTCCGACTTATTCTCCTGCTGTCAGTGCGCAAGAATCCGTTTGTACCACACCTGCATCTACGACGCATGGCATAACTTTCCCAACATGGATTGGACATGACATGTTTTTGCTTGTATCGTAGTAGTTATAGAATTATATGTTCTCACTAAGATGCTTATATTTATGTCATATATTGTTGATGTGTCTGTCTTCTGTTATTAAGTACCATCTTTTTTTGCTGTACTATGCTGTCAACTTTTGCAATAGAGTGCTTACTTATGCACATGGTTGTATCATTAACTACTACAATTTTCGATTAGATGGACCTGTTCCAAGATGTTATGGGGTATTTAATAGATGAGGACAACTACTGGCAAGACGTCTTAACTTTGTTGATAAGTAATGGGTTCCTTTCTATACCCAATGTTAATGTTAATTCAAAGGTCCCATGCCGCACTCGTCCATTCTCGGGTCACGAAATCATTGCTGATATTTTGAGTGGACATCCAAATAGAGGTTATGATCATTTTAGGATGACAAATACTATGTTCTTCAAGCTGCAAGACTTGCTTGTCTCGAGAGGGTTGGTGAGTAGCACACGTAACGTATCGATACAGGAGCAACTAGCAATCTTCCTATACGGCATAGGGCATGGTGTTAGTAATAGAGTGTTGGCTGAAATGTTCCAGCACTCAGGGAGACAATATCCCGACACTTCAACAACATACTGAAAGCAATTTGTTTGCTTAAGCATGAATTTATCATTCAACCTGAACAGCAGACGGCCGTTCACCCACGGATCCATGGCAACAAACTTTTCCATCCTCACTTCATGGTAGGTTTGGACACTCCCCATACACCGGAATTATGTTTCAATCTTGTAATTACCAGTCCTTGATACATTTGTTTGCATTACAGAATGTTGTTGGAGCAATCGACGCACACATATACCTGCAACGATCAGGAAAAGCAAACACCACGATTTCGTAATCGAAAGGGGACCATTTCTCAAAATGTCATGGCTGCAGTCTCCTTCGATCACTCCTTCCTATTCGTATGTACTGGTTGGGAAGGATCTTCGGCTGACATGAGAGTCCTACGCTGGTGTGTCGAGTCTGGAGGACTCGTTGTACCTGAAGGTATATGCATATAACAAACTACTTGAAATACTTAATCGCTAACATTTAATTTAACCTGTGCGAAGACGATAAGGCAATGTTGTCATGTACAGGGAAATTCTATCTTATGGACTCTGGATATGGCAATACAGATAAGTTCCTTGCCCCTTATCGGGGTAATAGGTACCACCTCAGTACCTTCAACAATCCAAGGGCTCGCCGATACAACAATTGTCGAGACTTATACAACCACCGACATGCTCAACTCAGAAATTGCGTTGAGAAGGCCTTTGAAATACTTAAAAAGCGCTTTAAGATTTTGAGAATTGCCATTCCATTTCCCTTCAAGGTTCAGAAACGTATCGTTATGGCTTGCTGCGTAATACACAACTTCATTCAATGCAGCCAAGGCAACGACAAATACTTCAACATGTCTTCTGAATCGTTGCCCCATGATAATGATGACGATGTCGATCCTTATCTCATTATAGGGGATGATGAATCATGAAGAGGCGATCAACTACGCAGTTCCATTGCTGAGAGGCTTTGGGATGCTCATAACACGCGAAGTAAGTGTACGATGTTTCCTTTGTTTTCGGTCGCTGCATGCTTGTAGATTAAATTATTTGTCTCTATGCCGACCATGATTCATTTTATAAGTAGTGCAATTTATTAATTCATTTGAGTTTCACATTGAAACACCGTAATGCAGGAAATCAGGCTTCTTGCTCCTGAGACTTACTAATGCCTGCCCAAAGTTATTATGTAGTTTTCATGGGCCGTAGACGAGGGGTTTATGATTCATGGGCTGAGTGCCAGCGTGAGGTTAGTGGGTTCAAGCATGCCTTGTACAAGAAGTTTAAATGTAGACATGAGGCAATTGATGCATTCCATAATTACCGTCAACCTTCCGACATTCAATATGTTGAAAAATACATTGAAATGGAAAACGAACAAGGTAGGAGGGATGAACAGATGGCCAGGAATGTGGGTGCACCTGTCAGAACAACTATATTGCTTTTCGTATCCTTCCTTGTAGTCTTCCTCTTGGGTTACTGTTTGGGAAGGCAACGTTGATGCTTATGTAATGTAATATCTAATGGACTGCTGACACTAATATTTCGCAATGTTTTGTGATGGGCAGCATACTATCTTACAATGACATTTCAATGATAACTACTGCTTTTATACTTTAATTTGTTATGCTGAGATAATAGTAGGCTTTCATATGTTTAAAGTGACATTCTCTTATATTGAAGTTGTTATTATATTTCGTTGAATTGGGAACTAACATTGATTTCTCAAATGAATCCAGTGCCGGAATACCTTCCTACAAATATTTGTTGACCTAATTGATATCGAAGCGTCGGCTGTGAATTCATGACTTGGACGGCATTTATAAATGCAACCATTGTGAAGCATCACAGTCAGGTGCTCTATCAACGATGACGGCGATGATGATTGGCAGACACATAGCATTTCCTGAATTGGATGCATGCAAGATGTGACCTTCAGGAAATACCTGTTGAAACTGCCATCCTGAGTCAACTCAATATATCATCCATATTTGAAAATGGGTTACGTCGGTAACTTGCCTGAACAATGATGAAATTGGATTTAGATTACATGAAATGTCTAAAAGTTTTCGTTGCATTTTACGACTAGAATTTTTGACGTTTTGTTGGATTTTTTGGAATTTCTCCATTGCCGTGACATTTAGGTTGTCATGTCATCTTTTCGATTCTAGTTTTGAGTTCAGCGAAATTATTTTCATTGCATTTTTCAACTGTGTTTTTGGTTCTTCAGTGGCCAGTACAAGTTGCTTCTTTCGTGATGAAACAATACACCAATGTTCTGAGTTCGGGACTTGATACAGATCAAGTAGTTTAATTTTGAGTAGACTTCATTGCTATATGGTTGCGTATGTTAACTGTCGGCTGTGAGGTGCTCTTGACTAGGAGGGCATTTCAAAAATGCAACCGTTGTGAAGCTACACAGTCTGACATGACACACATGCCGAGGGCAATGTCTTGGAGTATGATGCATTGCAAGACAAATTGTAAGCAGAATAAGCCAATTCATCCACAAAACCGATAAATGATGAACTATATGATTCTAGTATGGAATGGTCGGGGGGTATTTTCATCGATTTGTTGAACTGTTAATTTTGGTTGATCCTTCGTATATTTCAAATGTGTTTTTGGGAACTTTCTGTTATTCAATTGCCTAGGGGGATTTCCATGGAACTGTTGAACTGTGCCACTGATAGTTCACTTGCAATGTTGGGTTGTGTGTTTGGGTATTATCGTTGCATTCCTGCATGTCTGCTTATGGGTATTTTCTTAGGACTATGAACTGTGTTTTCATGGCTGCAGTCTTAACAATTAATGACCTTTGTTCAAGACGGTGACATATGTCTTGGGAGGAGCTCTGTTGGATTGTAGTAATGAAATGGCTGGGGGTATTTTCGACTACATTTTTCATCTATCTTCTTTGGTACTTTCTGATCAATTTCGATCTGGGAATTTGGGTATATTGCTTCCAGTTTCCGTTCAATGTTTCAGGTCATTTCTGTTAGCTTGTTAGGTTGTCTGGTTCTATCTGATATCCAATTGTAGGGGGGGTATTTAAAGGATTTGTTGAACTGTGCCACTGCTACTTCACTTGCATTGTTTTGATATGTGTCGGAACTTTCCTGGCATCCGTTTACTTTGTTTCAGGTCGTTACATCCTCTTTCTGAGGTGCTCTGTTTGCTTATGCTTTTGAATTTTTTGTTCCAGGTAATTTCCTGTGCTCTATCACATCTGATGGTGGGTTTTTTCTTAGCAACTGTCAACTTTGTTTTGGAATTCTATCTTTTGTCAATTATGACCTTTGTTTCAGGTGTTGAAATTTGTCTTGCGCTGTGCTCCGTTTCATTGTAGTAAAGAAATGTTCGATGGTTTTTTCTGGGTACCGTCCATCTTTGATTTTTGGTATGTCCTTAGCATTGTGGATCTTGGTTTCTCGGTTTCCTCATGTCATTATTTGATCTATGTATGATGTCGTTACATTATGCTTCTGAGGCTGTCAGTTGGTTTCTGTTATTTATTTCTTTGCGGGCCTATTCATGGATTTTTTTAACTGTCGATTTAGGTAGTTCTGTTGCCATTTACAAATTGTGGTTTTGGGTTCAATCGTTGCATTGAGAAATTGTCTCACCCCGGTTTCATGGGATTTTCCAAATGTGTTATTGGATATTAGACTTCATACTATTTTCATTAATTGTAGCAGGTTCACATATGTTGACTTATGGTCGTTGCAGGGCCATTCAATATGGATTGCATAATATTGGCTTAATTTGACAGGAAAATTTGAACAATGATGAAATTGGATTTAGAATCGATCATCCTTTAAAGTTGGAGGCAGCTATGTCGTTTTGTGGTCAATTTTAAGGTTCTTCCATTATTTTTCTATGAAGATTTGGTCTGTTTCTGATACTTTTCTCTTCATATTTTATCATTGAATCAGTTTCATGTTTTAATCGCTCCCTTCTATATTGGTTCACGGTGGCTGCATTGATTGTCACTTGGTTGTTAAGGTTGCCTGCCATGTGATGTTTCTCTACTTTGATTTTCGAATTCAATTTATGACCTAAATCGGCTTTGGTTCCAAAGTTGCCTCTAATGGATGATTATACTGGATTCATAGCTATTTGTTGTAGTGAAATGATAGAAGCTAAATCCTATGTTCTGAGTTCATGATTTTGAAGCGATGAGGAGGAGCTGAGGAAATCGCGGAGCTGAAAGATATTGATGAGGATGAGGAAGATGATGATGATTATTTGATTTTATTATTAATAACTTCCATTTAGGGTTTTGGTGCCATATGAGTGGAACTGGACAGGGGTAGCGTTGCTATACATGCCCTAATTGTTAATAGGTTTAAATGTTTATATCTTGGGCTTGGAATTCATTTGTAGGTATTTTCTGATGATTAATTCATTCAAGCATATTGTATTTGAGTTTTATACTTTTATTCTGCAATAATATTTTTCTCTTGTCTGATTGCGTCCTCTTTCTTAGAGTATGTTGTGATACACTGCATGTTCTTAATTTATTTAGAGAGCTTAGTGTCTTTGAGAAACACTTGATGTTCCATTTCAACCATTTGCTGGGGGTAAATCATGGGTCTATTTTCAATAGTAATCACTTCTATGACTATCAATTAGATTTGATTTGTTTTGCGCTGTTGCTTGGTCTCTACCATTCATTTTTCTTATGCCTGATGCTGCATGAGAAATTTTGTTATGATGGCCTCTCAAATTTTGATTCTTGAGAATGTTTTAACTAGTACAATATTTACATAATTGATATGATACTTTTTTAATTTTTTTTGACAACATATTGCATGTCTATGAACTGGTCAAACAATGAGCTCATCACATGCAACCGAATGAATGTTTGTAAATCAATTGCCAATGCCTAATTTTTAAATATTTATATGGTAGGAAATTGGTCATAAATATTTCTCAAGAACATTCATTTTATGCGGATGTGTTGCTTTCATGTTATGTAATATCGAAGTGGATGGGATTGCTAACTACTAGCTTTTTTTGACCGTGTTGAGGACATTTCGGAACAACATGTTGGTGTCGATCACTGCATCAGCTGAGGAGAGTGAGGAGGAGGATCCACATCATCAGCTGCTACTAACACCCAACAATGACCAAGAACATTCCAGAGACAGACAATTGAGGCTTGTTAAAGATGCTCAGTGAATTTTTCTAGTCTCCCCGCTTGTCATCTCTGATTTCTCTAATGCAGCTTATTGATTTCACTTGTATAAATTATATCAGCTGCTTAACCTTGTCTTAGTACCTCATTACACAAGCCTTGTACAACTGTTGTACTGTTAAACATTTGAATATTTTCCAAATTTGATGTAGATAGCACAGCCTAGTTTGAGTGGAGATAAGATTGTTCATAAATTCTCTGAAGCATATTTGATTTCTTTTGGTTATTGGGTTTTTCCTCCTTGTCCTTTAATTTTGTGTGTGTTTTCTATTCCTTTTTCTCTTTCTTTTTTCCTTTTAATAGGTTCCTGATAGGCAAGTTTGGCAACATTTTCTATTCGAGTCATTTTTTCTTAAGCAGAGCTATCAATGCCCTACTCCATTCGCTTGCATGCAAGATTTTTAGAGCCTGAGCTGAGATAAGGGGAAAAAAAGGAATGAAGTGTAAAAAGGTTTCGAGATTCCTAAGATTTTATTAGAAAATGTTTATATTTTTTTCCCAAGTGAAATAAAGAGGCTGAAGTTAATTCTGCCTTTGAAATTATTGGGTATTTGGATAATTCAAGTATATTGTTTACTTGAATTATTTATTCTAGATTAATTTAAAAATTTAATAAGTAAATATGTCAGTATTTAACAAAATAAGTAATTTTAAACTATAGATTACAGAAGGGTAAGACATTTTTTCATAAGATTAATATTTTTATTAAAAATTATAATAAAATAGAACTCTCATAAGTATCCTTCTTAGAATATACTTAAACAATATTTAAAAGCTATGGATGATTTTAAAATAAAGTAGTTATTGTATTAATAGAAAATAAATTAGTAATTATGTTCTTATATTATTTTATTATTGTCAAACGATTTAATAAGTTTATTCATATTTTATTTTATTAGTAAAAACAAATTTATTAAATTATGTACTAATTAAAAATAATTTATTCAAATAATGACATTAAAACTTAAACTGCTAAACCATTTTTATTCAAGGGGTATTTTTGGAATTTCAAAAATATTCTTCATCTATTCCAAGTGGAATACCTGCTTATTCCCACATCATCCAAACACCATTTGGAATAGCACTGCATTAATTGCACTGGAATAACATGGAATACCAGATTTTCATCTAAATAGAAATCTGGAATAACAAGTGGAATAAGCTATTCATGGGAAATTCATATTCCTATTCTCGGAAAAATTTTTGACATCCAAACGCTACCTTAGGGAATAAGATCAGAGAATAACATTTTTCAGACTTATCCTTTATAGTTATAGCTTTTAGGAATAAGAGCCTCTTATCTCCTATTTCAAATACAGCATAAAGACACCTCCAGCTCCCTTTATGCATGATCATAAACTAAGCAATGCTTTGAAAATAAATTTTTTTAAAAAATATTTAATATTTAATAACTATTTTTTAAGTGTTATTATGAAAACTTAACAAAAATAATAAAAGATATTAACAATTTACTCAACTCATCTAAGCCTTTTCCCAACTACATGGGGTCGGCTACATAAATCTGCTTTCTTCACTCTGCTTTATTTAGGGCTAAGTCGACATTCAAATTATAAATAGTTATATCTTTTTTAATTACTTTTGTCCATATTAGTTTAGGTATGTCTCTACCTCTATCCTTACCATGGTTGTTAAAAGATCACTTTTTCTAACTTAAGCATTTAAAGGTCTTTGTTGTATATGTCCAAACCACCATAATTGATTTTCTTTTATTTTATTTTTAATCCGAGCTACTTCTATCATTCTCTTATTTATTTATTTTTAATTCTATATTTTAAAGTTTTACCACATATCCATTTTAACATATGCATTTCTGCTATACTTAATTTATTCACATGTTATTTTAGTATTGTGCAGCACTCTATTCCATATAGCATAGCTGGTCTAATAGCGGTTTTATAGAATTTTCTTTTTAATTTTAATAGGATGCGTCGATCATACAATACTCCCGAAGCGCTCCTCCACTTAATCCATCATGTTTTAACTCTTGATTCACATCTTCACCTATTTCATCTTTTTATTGGATAATTGATCCCAAAAACCTAATTTTTTTACTCATTGATATATCTTGGTTTACAATCTTTACTGTATCTTCATTTATATTTCTACTTCCATTAAAATTATATTTCATGTTTTCAATTTTAGTTCTACTAATCTTAAAACCTTTTGATTCTAAAGCCTCTCTCCAAATCTCTAGCTTAGCATTTACTTCAGATTTAGTTTCATCAATTAACACTATATCATCTGCAAATAACATACACCATGGGATATTATCTATATGTGTTTGGTTAATTCATCCATAACTAATACAAAACGATACAGAGTTAAAGCAGATCTTGATGTAAACCTACAGTAATTGAAAACTCACTAGTTTCTCCTATAATTATTTTAATAATAGTTATTGCTCTATCATCTTTTATCAATTATACGTATCTTTTGGTAACTTCTTTTTTCTCTAAAATCCATCATATTATTTCTCTAGGTACTCTATCATATGCTTTCTCTAAATAATAAAGATCATATAAAGGTCTTTTTTTCTTTTCTCTATGCCTCTCCATCAATATTTTAATAAATAAATAGCTTCTATGATCGATCTTTCAAGCATAAATCTAAATTGATTATTTAATATCAAAGTTTTAGCTTTTATTCGATTTTTATTACTCTTTCCCATAATTTCATTGTATGACTCAGCATCTTAATCCTTCTATAATTGCATAATTTTAAATATCATCTTTATTTTTATATATGGGAATTAATATGCTTTTTCTTCACTAAAAACCATTAACAATACTTTGAATTATTTAACTAGATATTTTATTAAAATTATTCTTGATTTATAAACTATTTTAAATGTATTATGATATTTAATATCAAAATATATCATATTATATGGAAATATAATAAAATTCTATTATAATAATTAAAATGAAAAATATTGACCCAATTATTGATTTTGATGATTAATAAAAGACATGAGCATACTCACTATGTTTCTGATAGATTTAATAAGTGTTTCAGAGATTAAAAATGTTTAATCAATCAAAAGGAATAAAGGAATAAGTTTTGAATCAAATTTTAAAGAATTTTCAAAGTTCAAACTTAGAGTCGATACCCAAATAGTCGAAGCCGATCCCAAGGCGTATCAGAAGATTTCTGGATTTTTGGCATGGTCCAGAGTCGACACCCAGAGTTTCGGAGCCGACTCCAACCTGAGATACAGAGAAGTGTATTCTGTTTCAGTTTTTGGAGTCGATACCTAGAATTCAGGAGCCAACACCTGAGTTTCTGGAGCTGACTCTAACATGAGAAAGAGAACGTGTTTTTATGGACATTTCTGGAGCCGACACTTTTGGATTCTGGAGCCGACTCCCGAAAGCGACAAGCTGACACTTAACTTTCTCGGAGCCGACTCCTCGATAACTTTTTATTTGCTATTTTTGGACACCCAATCTGAAGCCGACACCTAAAAAGTTAGAGCCGACTCCAACCTATCAGGAACGGATTTTTAATTGTCAGAACGGACTCCAACGATAATATTTTTTCCACCTAATCTCTAACGGCTATTTTTTTTGTGTGTAGAAGTATCCAAGCATCTCATAACGGCTATATTTTCTACCTAAACTTGGATTAAGAGATCTATAAAAAGGGGAACCATCCGTTTGAAAAAAAAGAAACTAGAGATTGAAAAAATCCAAAAAATCTTGAGAGAGAAATCAAAGAGGAAAGACTTAGAGCTCAAATCCATCAATCCCAGAGAGTCCAAAGAGAAATCCATAAGCTTCTCAAGATCAAATCAAGGAGATTTCCAACATTAGAAGAAAGAAAGCAAAAGCCCCATATCCTCAACTTCTCAATTGCAACTTTCAGTGAAGAATCTGAGCTGAGACCCTGATTCAATCTTTCAAAGGAGAAGAAGAAAAGAGGAAAAGCATGCTTTCAAAACGCTTCTATCAGGCTTTCCTATCCTTGTTTATTTATTTGCATATTTGCTCATTTAAGGAGCTGTTTTGTATTCTAAACTCTATTTTCCATTTGTGTTTGCTAATTCAATCAGGGGATTGAAATAGTGGAGGTAGTATACCTCGGGACAAGCTAAGGATAGCTTGTGGTTGGGTTTTGTGCTGGTGGCCCGATAAAACCAGCTGGGTTCATTGTGATCCCAGGGAAAACAACAAGTTTTGAGTTGTGAGCTTGTAAAATAACTCGGCTGTAATCAAGTGGATTATAGTGTCGGCCCAAGTGCTACTTGGGAGTGGACGTAGGTGTTGGATACACTGAACCACTATAAAATCTTTGTGTTTGTCGTGCTTTGTCTCTCTCTCTTTCTATCTCATTATTTGTGCTTAGCATTTATCTTGCACTCAATCTCTTTTATTTCAAAGCACATAATTTTAAAGAGTTAAATTTTTTAAGAACCCAATTCACCCCCCCTCTTGGGTTGCCATATGGGCCAACAGAAAATTGTTCTAATATATTATTTTAATATTATTTAATAATGATATTATAATATATATATATATATATATATATATATATATATTAAAGTTATGATAATTATCATCTAATAATAAAATATCATGGTTATTATAATTATAATTATCTCATTTATCCCATGCCATATGTTAATTATAATATATTTCCGTATAATTATACTAATCATATCTTATTTATAATATATTTAAATAATATTATAATGATATTTTAATATATTATATTTATTATATTATATTATATTATTATTCATATTAAATTGTTATTATGTTATTGTTGTGGTTGTTTTTCTAGTTCAAATACATGATCTTTAACTCCAATAAAATTAGCATTTTCAAGTGAGGTTTTTTTTACAAATATTTTTCAAATTTTTATCAAATGTCTTAAAAACACTGAAAGATATTCTTATCCCTTCAAAAGTACTCTTGGGCGACCAAAAAGTTTTGCCAATCGAAGCCTCAAACCAAAATTGCGTGGTCTTAATACATTGTGGTTAATTTTTTTTTTTATTTTTGTTAAACAAAGCCAGTTGATTGTTAAATGGTTTTGCATTGTTATTGTCTTGAAATTAGAGAACATGTATGCTTATTTGTTAAGCGTTTTGGCTACTTACAGTGCACTATATTATAAAGACAATGATATGCTTTTGATCCTTAAACTCTCAATTAAAGTTCATTGGTTCATCAAACTTTCAATTATTACAATTTAGATTTTTATGTTTTAAAAATATTATATTCCTAACATTTATTACATAGATTAATTAACATTGATTGAATATAAAGGTGATAATATTGGATTCAATTCATTTATCTGATCCATATCCGACTTATAATAAACATGTCTACTGATGACGCTTAATCACCTCTCCTGAATGTCGGGAACGGAGTGCTTCTTCCGGCTCTTCTTCACCAGGTTACCTACAGAAAAGTTCCAGGACCGGAGGGGGGTCTTCGGCGGGACCCTTCGATGGCCAAGTTAGCGACTGAGGTCACAGCTGAAGAGGGGCTCGAGTGAGCCCTTTTAGTATGAGAAAGGAGGTCTCAGGGAGGAGGGACTCCTTCCTGAAAGTTGAGATGGCGATTTGGGGGTTATCGCGCATACCTGTTTACTGGGCAGATTCACCTTTTTATAGGGGTTGATCCTGGCATGATCACGTGGGATTGCGTGAAGTCAGAAGATCTGCTGATCCCTTGCATGAATCTGGCCTGGTTAGTGGGCTATGTCCCATCAGAAAAAGAGAAAGCAGCGGTCGGTGGGCTAAGTCCTATCAGCCGGCGGGGCTGTTGGGTTGTCGGATCTGGCGCTGTCGGGCAGCGCGCATTTGACGCTATCGGGCGGCATGCATCAGAGAGGCGGTTTCTTGAATCGCCAGGGCTGATCTGGCGGGAACTAGGAAATCCCGTCTTATCAGGGCCGAGCTGGGTCGACCCGAGATGGCTGGGGCCAATCCCGATGGCAAGACAATGCCGGGGCGGGGCCGAATCGATGGACTTGGAGGCAACGGGGCCGAGTCGGGCCGGCCGGGGATGCCCTTGGCCGACTCGGCGGAACTAGAGATGTCGGGGCTGAGTCAGGCCGGCCGGGGATGGCCTTGGCCGACTCGGTGGAACCGGAGACGCCGGGTCTGAGTCGGGCCGGCCGAGGATGGCCTTGGCCGACTCGGCAGAACTGGAGATGCCGGGGCCGAGTCGGGTCGGCCGGGGATGGCCTTGGCCAACTCGGCGGAACTGGAGATGCCGGGGCCGAGAAGGGCCAACCAGGAAGGGTCGGGGTCGACTCGGCGGGCTTGGAGACGCCGGGGGTCGGCTAGGCGAGTGCCGAGGCCAACTGGAGGTGCCGGGGCTGGCTGGGAAGTGTCGGGGCCACCTAGCTTAGAGACGTAGGGGGCCGGCTAGGAAGATGCCGGGGCCGACTGGGAGGTGCCGGGGCCGGCTGAAAAGTGCCGGGGCCAGTCTGGAAGTGCTGGAGCCGCCTAGCTTGGAAACATAGAGGGCCGGCTAGGAAGATGCCGGGCCGCTTGGGAAGATGCTGGGGCCGGCTGGGAAGTGCCGGGGCCGTCTAGCTTGGAGACGTAAAGGGCCGGCTTGGAAGATGCCGGGCCGCTTGGGAAGGTGCCGGGCCGGCTGGGAAGTGCCGGGGCCGCCTGGCTTGGAGGTGCCGGCCTTGGAGGTGTCGGTCTTTGGGGCTGTCGACCTTGGAGGTATCGGCCTTTGGGGCCGTCGGTCTTGGAGGTGTCAGCCTTTGGGGCCGTCGGTCTTGGAGCCGTCGGTCTTGGAGGTGTCGGCCTTTGGGGTCGTCGGTCTTGGAGTCGTCGGTCATGGATGTTGGCCCAGATGACAACCCTAGAGGGGGGGGGGTGAATTGGGTTCTTTAAAAAATTAACCTTTTAAAATAGTTTGCTTAAGAAGAATGAAGGCAAATGCAATGTAAATACAAAGTGCAGTGAATAAAACAGAGATAGAGATAGAGTCAATGGAAGCACGGCAAACACAAAGATTTTATAGTGGTTCGGTGTATCCAACACCTACGTCCACTCCCAAGATTCACTTGGGTCCACACTATAATCTTCCTTGATTACAGCCGAGTTGTTTTACAAGCTCACAACTCAAACTTGTTGTTTTCCGGGATCACAACGAACCCAGCTGGTTTTTGGGCTCACCAGCACAAAAACCCTAACACAAGCTATACCAAGCTTGTACCGAGGTAAGACTACCTCACTAGTTCAATCCCCCAGATTGAACTAGATACAAATAATAGAAATAGTGTTTTTCAATACACAGCTCCTCAATGAGCAGATAATCAAATAAAAGAACAAAGTTTAGAAAAGCCTGATTTGTAGTTGGTTGGCTTTTGAGCTTTTCTTCTTTTCTCTTTTCTCAACTCCTTTGAAGTGTAGAATCGGGCCTCAGCTCGATTCTTCACGGACTGAACGTTGGAGTTGATTTGAGCTTTTTCTTCCTTTCTTTGAATGTTGAAAATCTCTTGATTGCTCTTGAATAGCTCTTGGATTTTCTTCTGAAGCTTTCTTGGATTGTTGAACTTGAGCACAGATGAAGCTTCCTTTGATTTCACACTTTTTCTTTCACTCTATTTTGAATCTCGGATTTTTTCAAATGATGCTCTGTTTTTTCTTTTTCTTTTTTTCTCTTGATATATCTCTCTATTTCTTTTTGATTTGAAAACGGCTTCTCTATTTATAGATTCTGCAAAAATATAGCCGTTAGAAACAAAGAAATATAGCCGTTAAGAAAAATCTTACCGTTGGACGCTGAGTTGGCATTCAGAAAAATCTCGCCCAGATTTGTTGGAGTCGACTCCTGCTTTCCGCGAGTCGGCTCGAAGACGCGATACCAAAAATAGAAATGTTCAGAAAGTTAAAGGGTCGACTCATCGAAAATAAGGTGTCGACTCCTGACAGTCGGGGGTCGACTCATGAAAAGTTAGGGGTCGACTCGCGAAGTGCTCAGAAAAACACTCCTCTGGTGTCTGAGCGGAGTCGACTCACACAGTCATGGAGTCGGCTCGACAGAATCGGGGGTCGACTCTTGAAATCACAGGGGTCGACTCGTGAAAACAGAAATCTCTGTATACTGAGTGGAGTCGACTCTGAAACTCTAGAGTCGGCTCCGGAACGTATCAAAAATCAGAGAATTTTCTGATTGACTTGAAATTCGTTCCAGATTCATTTTAAATCAATTTTTTGACTTGAATATAAAAATTGTCATTAGGAATCAATTCAAGAAATGTTCCAAAAACTCATTGATTGAAATATGAAGTATAAAAATTTCTTTTTGAAAGCTTAAACATGGAGCTTGAAGTTACTTTCAAATTGATTAAAGTCATACTTAACATACTCATTGATTGTTCTAAATAAATTCATTGCTTATGTAAATAAACTCATTGCATCTTTTAATATACTCATGGCTTTTGGTAATCATCAAAATCAATAAGATTGGGGCAACAATTCTCAACAATCTCCCCAACAATCTCCCCTTTTTGATGATGACAAAAACATTGAGTATGCATGATTGATTAAGAATTTATTTTATTTTCATAGTTAGGCTTAGGCTCCCCCTGAATGAGGTAGCTCCCCCTATGAAACTCAATTAAATATCCATTCATTCAATTTAATTAATTTTAATTATTTAATTTCTCCCCATGCATATACAGTTATAAAACTCTCCCCCTTTTTTGTTATCAACAAAAAGGTAGAGATGCATCAAACATAATCATTCATTCATTCATTCAAGATATGTTTTAACAAAATCTGAGATTCATTGATAATAGGAGAAGTACATTCAAACTCAGATTACATTGAGCATTCAAAATAGATTTTTCATTACATCAAAGTATCAAAATGTAAAACATAATATGAACTTCATTACATTGTAAAGACTAAGCATCTAATACATCAAAAGTGAGTCCTTACAATCCTAGTTAAGTGATCTATAATATTTTTCATTCCATCTGTTTGAATCTTGACATAATCCTTCAGTCTTTCATCTACAAAAGTGCAAGCAGTCA
The DNA here is from genome assembly GCA_900491605.1 of Calamus simplicifolius. Classification (NCBI taxonomy): domain Eukaryota; kingdom Viridiplantae; phylum Streptophyta; class Magnoliopsida; order Arecales; family Arecaceae; genus Calamus; species Calamus simplicifolius. The sequence continues at coordinate 484,794 of UESW01001371.1, forward strand.
ATATTTTGTCTTGGAGTTCAGCATTGCATTTTGCATATGTTTCACCATCTCCACAGACGTCTTTAAGTTCTTCAAAATATTCTTTAGGTCTCCACTTAAAGACTCAGATGAAGTGCTAAGAGTTGATTCTATCTTGGTGATCCGATCATCTAAAGAGTAAAGAGTTTCTTTAGATTCATAAATTTGTTTTCAAACTCTGATTTCAATTTATCTGCCTGATCATCAAGAAGACCTTTAAGCTGCCTTAACTGAAGTTCTGAGAAACCACAGATGAAGATGATGCTGATCAACCAACGGAGCAGGGGAAGGGACTGGAGCAGGAACAGGAGAGCTCGGAGGTACAGGCGAAGAATGTCTGACTGACGGTCCCGGTGCCTCAATGTCCGCGGCTCTATCTTCCATCAAACCTTTCCTTTCCCATCTGCCATTCTCTTCACAAAACCCATTCTATGTATAGTGGCCAAACTATAGAAATCGGTGTGTCTTAAGTTCCTCATTGGCTCACTATCTGATATGATAATCCCTTGGCTTTGAAATATTTTAGTAAGAATCATGCCGTAGGGTAAACTGGATTTTCTCTTGCCTCCACAATCGGCAATGTACCATAATATCATGCTTGGAAGATTAATGGGTTTACCAGTCACAATTGCATCCATTACAAATATATCTCTTTCAGAACATAGTCAAATCTCCCAATCTTGGGGAATAGGATTCTACTACAAATATTGTGGAGAAGTCTCAATTCTAAGGATAATTGATTAGCAAAGACCTCTTCAAAACCAACAATCTCCCTGTTAAGCAGTCTAGATAGAGCTGGGCTTCTATCTTCAGAAGAAAAAGTAGATGTACCTGACACTGGAAGATCCAACAACCTTGAAAGCAAATCCACTGTCACTGAAATTCTATTTCCTCTAATGAAGCTTACAAGTCCATTGTCTCCTCTAGATAGATTCTTATAAAATTCCTTGACTAGGGCTGGGTAGGTAGGACAATCTAAAGAACAAATCTTTCCCAACCCATCTCAATCAACTGCCTCCCCACAAGAAATCCTTCGGCCTCAAACAATTCAAAATCGACTTTCCTCCCGGTAGTTATCACTCTATCGGCAAGTCTATCTACCTGAGATGGAGCCGTAGAGGGAGAAGCACTAGGAGTCGAAGAAGATGAGGTTGAATCCAAGCTCGGTGAAGGTTCACGAGCGGGACGCCTCACGGTCTTCCTCACCGCCTCTTCCTTTTACTCCGGCCGCACCAAGGTTAGATCCACGGTTTTAGGGGCCATTTGATCTATTGGAAGGGTTAATCAGGGATTTCTGAGGATTTGGAAGGTCAGGAAAAATTTTGGAGAGAGTATTTGAATGATTGAGAGATAGAAATGAGCGGCGAGTCGACTCTGCCCTAGATAAATCGACCTGGGACCACTTCGAGTCGGCTCCCGCAAAGAGGGGTCGACTCCGGGTAGTCACAGAAAACTATCCCGAAGTGGAGTCGACTCGCGCAGAGAAGGGGTCGACTCTAGAGTTTCAGTAGAAACATGGAGTCGACTCCGATACTCACCGAGTCGGCTCCGAGACCATTTCAGAGCAAAAAACATAAAGTTTCAGATAATCTGAAATGTGTCCGGATATTGATCATAAAAATTGATAAAATAATCATTGGATTTTAATAGATCAATTAGATATGAATTCTAGATAAGATTTCCTTAAAGATCAAGGATTTGAAAGAATTTTAGATAAAATTTCCTTAGGGGTTTCAAATTCATTCTAATGGATCACAAATCCCTAACTCTCCTCTAAGATAACAGAATCTTTCTTCACTCAAGGGTTTTGTAAATATATCAGCTAATTGATCTTCAGTATTAACATAATCAAGACATTTCATTATTGGCAACATGTTCTCTTATAAAATGATATCTAATTTCTATGTTTTGTTCTAGAATGTTGAATTGGATTTTTTGTTAGATTAATTGCACTTGTGTTATCACATTTTATAGGTGTTTTATCAAGTGTGATACCATAGTCTTCAAGTTGTCGCTTAATCCATAGGATTTGAGCACAGCAACTTCCAGCTGCAACATATTCAGCTTCAGTAGTTGATAATGCAACTGAATTTTGCTTTTTGCTAAACCATGAGATTAAGTTACTTCCTAAGAATTGGCATGCACCACTTGTGCTTTTTCTATCTAACTTACATCCAGCATAATCAGAATCAGTATATGCAATTAAGTTCAATGTTGAGTCTCTAGAATACCATAAACCTACATTTTTTGTTCCA
>UESW01001372.1:0-21269 GCA_900491605.1 Calamus simplicifolius
GTCCACACGAGGAGCCAAAATCTTGGTCGTAACGATGACGTATGTGTGGACGAAGGAGAACCTAATGACGGTAGAATATCAATTTTTAAAGGTATCGGCCGTTCATTTGGTGGGCAGAAGTCAAGAAATCTTAGCGATATGGAGATAATGCAGCACATTATTACATCCTAATGAACTGTAGAGAAGTCGATCCATATATTGAGTAAGTGTATACTTCAATGCTTAATTGGAATTTAATTTAAATTACAATATACCATAATATTTAATTGCTAACATCTGTTTTCATCCTTTTCATCCCATAAGGATGTTTTGTGATAGACAACGACAGATGAATCCCGACATCAGTCAAGTTGCAATTGGGCAGAAATTAGAAACGGAGTTTGCTTACTGGTTTTATGAATTTATGAGTAGTATCACTCAATCAATTTCAATAATGGCTTTTATTTTTTGAATTGGATGTGAATAGCTTATTAATTTATAGGTAAACGGTCCATGGTCCACAACGGATAATATTTTCATTAAATGTCTATCGCAATGGCCATTGAAGACCGTAACAACCTCTACTGGCTATTTTGTAAATGGGTACAAATTTTAGATTGAACGATTAGCAGCTTCAAGAGGCACGCAGAACTGGGGCGTGTGTGTTAAAGGAGAAAGTGTTGGAGCAAATATGCAGGATTATTATGGAAAGTTAGTAGAGGTGGTTGAAGTTGAATATCCCGGTTGGCCTATGAAACGAACCGTATTGTTTCGTTGTGATTGGTTCGATCCGATAGTTCCTGTGGGCAAAAGGGTTCATAACGACTATAATTTGGTTGAAGTGAACCATCGACGAAGATTGCAGAAATATGACCCATTCATCCTTGCATCCCAAGCTCAGCAAGCCTTTTACTGCGGATATCCAAGTTTGCACAACGACAAGCGAGATTGTGGGCCGTTTCTAAAATCGTCCCACGATCAACAATCGTATTAGAGGAGAGTTCATCAAGTCAATCAGCCGAGTGCCCTGCATTTCAAGAGGATGAGATGGAAATGCATGCAATTGAGGACGACACAAGGGCTCCTGAAACATCACTTAGAGATCCAAATGGTGATGTCCAAGAAATTGCGGATGCAAATGTTCGGTTTCCTTCCGATGATAATGAAACTGAATCGCAGTCCGATACGGCATCGGATGTGAACCAACATTTCACAAAACAAATGACACCGATTAAATATAGAGGTTTTTTAAAATTTAACTTTTTTTATAAGTGTTAAATTTTTACATAGTCAATCATTAATCGTAATTTAATTGTATGAATCTTTAGTATTTTCAGTATGACGGGCAGAGGTAGATCTACCGACGACGGAGTGAGCAGGGACGTAGCCTGCTGCATCAGATCACATGAGCATCGGAGATGGAGAGTTCGGATCTCCAGCAATCGCACAACCTTCGATCTCTCCAACAGTATTACCATCCAGCCGATCGGCACATACCTCCGAGAGTTCTTCCACCATCGGCCGCACCGTACTTCGACTTGATGCTCAGGGGCTGTAAGTATATACTAATTAAAAATATATGTTTATGTTTTTAAGTCAATTACTTATAAACATGCATTTTTTTAACAGATTTATTGAGCAGCATCATGTATCCAGCCACATCAGCACCGTATTTCAGAGGAGTGCAGATCCTAGTGGCTATGATTGGCGCTACATATCTCCAGCCACGAGGGAGTTTTATTTTTCTGAGTTTCAGGTAAACTTATTAAATACAATTCATCACTGATATAAAATTTCTTAATCTTAATAAATTCAGAAACTAACTGTTTATTTTAATGCAGAAAAAGTTTACGTGGGATCCTGCCAGCCATGATGCCATTAGGGCAGCATGGGAGGCTCTGACGGGACGTCGATACTCCGACATGCTTCATCGTTGGAGGTCATCGGTCAGCATCCTGCACACGTGCCAGAGGGTATTTGGCACGAGTGGCAGCAGGCCTGGCAGTCCGATGGCTGGCGCAGGAGGTCCGCATCAGCCAGCACGAACCGCCGATCTGAGAAGGGCGGTCCTGTGGCATGGGTCTCTCCCACCATACTTCGGGCTCCATTTCGATTCAGGAGCACAGACGGCATATGGTAAGAAAACATAAATATTTTATTTATTATTTTAGTTATTTACAAATATTTGTATTAATATCAATTTTTTTCTTTTTATATGTTGTACATGAAAACTTCAAAATTTTAATATATTATTTATTTTTATAAATTGAATGATTATTGTTTGGATCAATATGAGTTAAGAATGTTTCGATCAATATTTAAATGTAACAAAATTGTATTAACCGTTTTAATTTTTAAATTTATTTTTTTAAAAAAAATATTTATTTAGCGATGCATTAGTGACTACAATTGCATCGCTAATATTTTCAAATATTATTATTAAATATTACGACGCAATGATCTAGCATCGCAATATTTTAAAAAAAATTAATTAGCGACGCATTAGCGACTCAAATTGCAATGCTAATATTTCATAATATTACTATTAAATATTGCGACGCAACGATCTGGCATCGCAATATTTTTTAAAAAATTTAATTAGCAACGCATTAGCGACTAAAATTGCGTCGCTAATATATCTAAAATATTATTAATAAATATTGCGACGCAGTAACCTGGCATCGTAATATTTTAAAAAAAAATTATTAGCGATGCATTAGCGACTAATATTGCATCGCTATTATATTTAAAATATTATTATTAAATATTACGATATAGCTAAATGCGTCGCAATATTGCGACGCAATTGCATGCGTCGCAATATTTAATATTAATATTTAAAATATTAATATTTAGTTTTAAATTTAGTGACGCATTTTACTGCGTCGTAATATTGCGATGCATCTCTGCGTCGCAGAGAGTCGCTGTTTTGCGACGCAATTACGACAAATTGTGGTTGCGACGAGATACTCAGCGACGCAGTCATTGCGTCGCTAATGCGTCGTAATAGCATGTTTAGCGACGCATTAGCGACGCATTTGGGCGTCGCAATATTTTTTTTCTTGTAGTGTCAAGAAGTTTGGAATGGAATCAATCAAACCCCTTGGAACACCTATGAGTCCTTCATGCAAATTAGACAAAGATGAAGATGGTAAGAAGTAGATCAAAAATACTATAGAGGTATGATCGGATCTCTACTTTACTTAACAGCAAGTAGACCAGATATCATGTTTGCTGTTTGTCTATGTGCTAGATTTCAATCAGAACCTAAAGAATCTCACTTAATTGCTGTGAAAAGAATTTTAAGATATCTAAGTGGAACTAAAAATGTAGGATTATGGTATTCTAGAGACTCAACACTAAACTTAATTGCATATTCTGACTCTGACTATGCTGGATGTAAACTAGATAGAAAAAGTACAAGTGGTACATGTCAATTCTTAGGAAGTAACTTAATCTCTTGGTTTAGCAAAAAGCAAAATTCGGTTGCATTATCTACTGCTGAAGCAGAATATGTTGCAGCTGGAAGTTGCTGTGCTCAAATCCTTTGGATTAAGCGACAACTTGAAGATTATGGCATAACACTTGATAAAACTCCTATTAGATGTGATAATACAAGTGCAATAAATTTAACTAAAAATCCAATCAACATTCAAGAACTAAACACATTGAAATTAGATATCATTTTATAAGAGAACATGTAGCTAACAATGAAATTTGCCTTGATTATGTTAGTACTGAAGAACAATTAGCTGACATATTTACAAAACCTTTGAGTGAAGAGAGATTTTGTTATCTTAGAGGTGAATTAGGGATTTGTGATCCTTTGGAATGATTTGAAACCCTAAGGAATGATTATCTAGATTTCTATCAATTTCTTGAGATTCCTTTCATAATTTTAAGGACAATTTATCTAGTCATTTGAGCAATTTGATTCTCACATTCCAAAGATTTTTTCAAAAATTTATTGACCTTATTTTGACAAGTTTCGGCTGTTTGAAACTCATTTATTTTTCTCTGAAACTGTCAGTGGAGTCGACACCTCAATTTGAGGAGTCGACACCTCTTCTGTGTCGCTCTCGGTCTTTGACCTTGGAGCCGACACCCGCTTAAGTGGAGCCGACTCCAGTTCGGGCGCTAACTGTGTTAGCGACTTGGAGTCGACACCCGACTTTGCGGGAGTCGACACCTGGTGGTCCCAAATTGACTTTATTAGGGCAGAGTCGACACCTTCTCATTTTATCTTCTTCCAAACCCTTCCAAATCTCTCCAAACCCTCTCCAAAACTTCCCAAAGCCAAATACTCCTCAAATCAATCATTCCCTAAGATTTCTATGGCACCTAAGCGTAGGGGATCGGTCTTTGATGCTCCCGTTGCTACAAGGAAGCGTACGGCTAGGCGTCCCATCCGTGAACCTACTCCAAGTGATGATTCTTCTTCAACTCCCTCAGATAATCCTGGTCCCTCCTCTCCACAGGTAGATACCCTTGCTGGGCGAGTTATTACCATGGGTAGGAAAGTTGATTTTGATTTCTTTGAAGCCGAGGTTTTCATTGGAGACAGATTAAAGAACTCGGTTGGGATAAAGTTTGTTCTTTGGATGTTCCTACTTATCCAGCTCTTGTTAAAGAATTTTACCTAAATTTATCTAGAGGAGATGGTGGATTGTTAGTTCAGTAAGAGGAAAGAGAATTCATCTTACTTTTCAAATTTTAGGAAATCTTTAAGTATTCCTGTCACTGGATTTGTTGCAAACATTCATAGTGAGAGATCAGCTGCTTTATCAAGAATGTTAGGAAGAGAAATAACTGAATTTGAAGAGGTTAGGGCAAACCAATTGCCACTTGAGCTTAGGCTGTTGCACAACATTTGCAGTAGGATTCTATTTTCCAAGACTGGCCGATTTTGAGTATGTCTCAGAGCGAGACATTGTTGTCATGGATAGTATCTTGACGGGTCAGCCTATAAATCTTGCTGGGATGATGATATGGTATATGGCTGAGGCCGGGGGCAAGAAGAGATCTTCACTGCCTTATGGGATGATCCTAACCTTGGTTTTTAGAAGTCAAGGAGTAGTTATTTCTGAGAATGAGCCATCGAAGAACCTTAGGCACACTGACTACTACAGCTTAGCCACTGTGCATGGATGGGATTTGTGAAAGTAATGGTAAATGGGAGAGAAAAGGTCATACTGGAGACAGGGTTGCTGAGACAAATGTGCCTGGCCCTTCTGAGGCAGGACCATCTGTGAGACACAGCTTACCAGAGCCCAGTCAGGATGTACCTCCTCCACCTGTTCCTTTTACTTAATCAGTCATCTATTGGTTTTTTCGATATTCAGTTAGAACAGCTTAGAAGTATTTTTGCTACTCACAAGGAAGAGATGAAATCTGAGCTAGATAGCCAATTTATGAATTGAGAGAGACCCTTTATTCTTTGGATGAAAGAATTGGCAAAATTGAGTCTACACTTGGAGCCTCCGCTGAATCCTTAAAGAATGATCTCAAGAACATTTTTGAAGAACTTAAAGATATTGGTGGAGACTCAGAGACTTATTCCAAATGCAATGCTGAGCTTCAGGACAAAATTATGACTGCATGTACATTTGTTGATGAAAGACTGAAGGAATTTGTCAAACTCAGAGTGAAGGAATGGCAAGAATAGTAGAAGAATTGCAAAGACGCATTAGAACTAACTTTTGATTATCTTGTAATGAAGTTTCTTTGATGTTATTAGATAATGTTTAGTATAATTTGATGTTGATGTAATGAAGTTTCTTTTTGCAATATGATGTAATGTTTGACTTTTTGATGTAATGAACTTATTTGATACTTAATGAATGTCATTTGATCTTTGAAGTAACTATCAATTTTGTCATTTCACTTAAACTTCTTGACCTTTTTGTTGATTACAAAAAAGGGGAGAAGTAATTAAGTATTTGATAATCGTATATGCATTGAATGTAAAACAAAAAAAGTATTTAGCTTTTGTATGCATTGGATAAAATAAGCTTAATTTATTGGTATCTAATTAATTGCACATAAGGAGAAGGCATTGAAAGGATGAATAGATGTTAAATTATAATTGTTTAATTGGTATCAAACATTAAAATTTACTGTTAAAAGGAAGAATAATGTTAAATTGAGTATCATAGGGGGAGCTTACCTGTGAGGAACAAATATTTGAGAAATTTGATTGAAATCTTATTGTTTAATCATGCATATACTCAATGTTTTTATAATCATCAAAAAGGGGGAGATTGTTGACCCAATTATTGATTTTGATGATTAATAAAAGACATGAGTATATTCATTTGTTTCTAATAGATTTAACAAGTGTTTCAGGGATTAAAAATGTTTGATCAATCAAAAGGATAAAGAAACATGTTTTGAATCAATGTTTTAAAAGAAATTTTCAAAGTTCAGAGCCTGGAGTCGACACCCAAATGGTCAGGAGCCGACCCCAAGGCGTATCAGAAGGTTTCTGGGATTTTGGCACGGTCAGGAGTCGACACCCAAGTTTCGGAGCCGACTCCAACCTGAGATACAGAGAAGTGCATTCTGTTTCAGTTTCTGGAGCCGACACCTAGAATTCGGGAGCCGACACCTGAGTTTCTGGAGCCGACTCTAACCTGAGAACAGAGAGCGTGTTTTATGGACTTTTCTGGAGCCGACACTTACAGTTTTCGGAGCCGACTCCCGAAAGCGACGAGCCGACACTTACCTTTTCGGAGCCGACTCCCAACAACTTTTTCTTTACTATTTTTGAACACCCGACTTGGAGCCGACACCTGAAAAGTTGGAGCCGACTCCAACCTGTCAGGAACGGATTTTTTATCTGTCAGAACGTACTTCAACGGTAAGATTTCTTTTCACCTAACCTCTAACGGCTATTTCTTTGTGTGTAGAAGAATCCAAACATCTCCAACGGCTATATTTCCACCTAAAACTGGATTAGGAGATCTATAAAAAGGGGAAAAATCGTCCGTTTAAGAGAGAGAAAAAAGAGAAAAATAATTGAAAAATCGAGAAGTCTTGAGCAAGAAATCAAAGAGGAAAGAGTCAAAGTTCAAATCCATCAACTCCAGAAAGCTCAAAGAGAAATCCAAGGCATTCAAGTTCAAAATCGAAGGATTTTCAAGTGAAGAAAAAGAAAGCAAAAGCCCTGATTTTTCCCAACTTCTCAACTGCAATCTTTGTGAAGAATCTGAGCTGAGGCCTGATTCAACATTTCAAAGGAGAAGAGGAAAAGAAGAAAAGAAGAAAAGCTCAAATCAAATTCGCTTCAAACAGGCTTTTCTACCCTTGTTTATTTAATTGATATTTGCTCATTTGAGGAGCTGTTTGTATTGTAAACTCTATTTTTCATTTTGTTTGCTAGTTCAATCAAGGGATTGAATTAGTGGAGGTAGTATACCTCGGTCAAGCTAAGATTAGCTTGGGTTTGGGTTTTGTGCTGGTGAGCCCGAAAAACCAGCTGGGTTCGTTGTGATCCCGGGGGAAACAACAAGTTTTGAGTTGTGAGCTTGTAAAACAACTCGGCTGTAATCAAGTAGATTATAGTGTGGACCCAAGTGATACTTGGGAGTGGACGTAGGTGTTGGATACACCGAACCACTATAAAATCCTTGTGTTTGCCGTGTTTTGACTCTCTCTCTATCTCTTTATTTGTGCTTAATATTATCCTGCACTTAATCTCATTTATTCCAAAGCAATAGTTTTTAAAAGGTTAAATTTTTAAGAACCCAATTCATCCCCCCTCTTGGGTTGCCATCTGGGCCAACACGAGGGGGCATCTGATGTGGTTGATCCAACGTCGTTAGAGTTAACGGTGAAGATGACTGGCGGAACTCCTTCCTTGGCCCTCCGAGGTCCCTTCGGCCTCCGAGGTCACCTCGGCCTCGACCTTAGACCTGGCGTCCCCTCGGCCTCGGCCTGGACCTAGCGTCCCCTCGGCCTCGGACCTAGTGTCCCCTCCGCCTCGGCCTTGGACCTGGCGTCCCCTCGGCCTCGGCCTTGACCTGGCGTCCCCTCGGCCTCGGCTCGGACTTAGCATCCATTCGGCCTCGGATCTCATGTCTCGCTGCCTCAAGCCCCCTGACACACCCACGTGGCCCACCAACTGCCTGTGGCGATCACGTGGCCCACTACCGTCTACAACAGCCACGTGATCCACCACTCGTCTGCAACAGTGCATGGCCGCACCCCGTAATGGCGCGTGTCTGGCATGACCATGTCCGCCTGCCATCCGTAGCACCGCGCTTGGCAGAAGGTGGGGCAAGGCACCTATGATATGCTCAGTGTCGATTGCGACTTGTCACTGTCAGCCTTGTCATCCATCCGCTATAGGACAACGGTCCTCAAAATCAGCCACATTTTGGAAGCAGGTAAAGGGACCCTCGAATAGGTATAAAAGCCCACACTCACAATGAGGAGGGGGATCCTGAACTCAAGTTATCTAGCTCTCTTTACTAGCTTACTCTTGTCTATTCCCAAGTTGCTGACTTGAGCGTCGAATGGTCCTTACCCGAGCATCCGGTCTCTAGGGACTTTCTTGCAGGAACACTTCGGAGAGAAGGTCCTCCGTCTCCCGGCGTTAGAGGAAGATGACTTGGCATCAACAATAATAAAAAATATGAGAGGTGAGTAAAAAAAAACTATATAATTACAAACTTATGCATATTGCACCATTCATTTATCGAGGAATGCATTTCTCTATATACTAATGTTACCCAAATTTACAGTAAAATTATGCAATGCCTTCTTAATAAAAAAATATAAAATAAAAAAATAAGAAAAGAAGAAGAAAGTATATCACAATAATTATAGGTAATGTTAGAGCAGCATCAACTTGTCTCGTATAACTGGTCAAATAAATGTCATTATAAAGAGAAATCTTTTTATTTTATGAATAGAAAAAAATTTTAACTAATTTTATTAGTATAATAAAAAGTTATATATACATAAATTCACTGCAGGATTGCAGGATGCGTACGTACTGGTGGATATCGTATTTGACCATCAGGGTTGCCATTCAAGCGATGAAAGGCTGATGCACCAAAAATTTTAAAAAAAAAATTATGATAACAATATTAGGTAAGGTTAGAATAGCACCAACTTACAAAATATGATTGGTCAAACAAAATTCCCTGTAAACAAGATTCATTGTATTTTGTGAGCAAGTTGGCAAGTGGGTTGTCAAATAATTGTCCTTGTAAGCAAGAATCATTGTATTTTGTGAGCAAGTTGGCAAGTGGGTTGGAAAATTTCCAACCTAATTTTATATAATTAAAAATTATATGGTTGAAGCGCGTCCGCACCGTTTTTTTTTTTTCCCTTTATCTTTCTCTCTCCTCACCGGTCCGAAGCCTCACCTGATCGGTGGAGAGGTGGAGACGGTGGGCGAAGGCGGAGCGGCGACGGGAAGACGGCGGAGGGCCGTGAAGCAACGAAGCTGGGCCCCTCTCTTTGGCGATTAGGGGAATATATATATATATATATTTTTAAAACACGTGGGCAGCGCGTTGTGCAGCGCGCACCGCCTAGTCTCTAATATATATATATATATATTTAATGGAGGATTACAGGAGGAATCTTTGTATTTTATGGCGCACGTGGGCAGCGCGTTGTGTGCACCGCTTAGTCGCTAATATATATATATATATATATATATATATATATATATATATATATATATTTATGGGGGATTACAGGAGGAATCTTTGTATTTTATGAACAAGTTGGCAGGCAGGTTGGAAATGACAGGGGATGGGATATTTGAACGTTGTGATCTCTAACAGTATGGATGGATGGAAGCAAGCCGCTGCTGCAAATCTAGATATCATTCTGAAGCTATAATCTCGCTTCCTCCTGGAAGGAGAACTAGGAGTAGAAATGGCTGAGGCTGTTGTTTCTGTTGTGGTGCCAAAGCTTGGAGACCTCCTTGTCCAACAAGCCGAGTTCTTATATGGAGTCCGAGATCAAGTCAAGTGGATTGAAGGTGAATTGCAGGCAATGCAATGCTTCTTGGAGGACGCTGACCACAAGCGGAAGGGGAATGATGAGAGAGTGAAGAATTGGGTGAGAGATGTCAGAGATGTCGCTTACGAGGCTGAGGACATCCTTGAAACCTTCGTGCTCAAGGTTGAGGGGCGGCGGAGACGGAGAGGCTTCAAGGGCCTTGTTACAAGGTATGTTCTCATCTTTGGTGAATTAATCGCCTGTTATAGCATTGGCTTAGACATGTCAGATGTAAAGGCGAAGATCCTTGACATCTCTGAACGTAGAGATAGATATGGCATTGCCAATATAGGTGAAAATGGGGAGCAGGGAGGAGCCATGTAGATGAGAGCTTGCAACACGGAGGCGGATTTTACCACATGATGATAACTCGGATGTTGTAGGTTTTCAGGATGATAGGAAAGCAATCATAAAGCAATTGCTTGATCCAAAGAATACGCGGCGTTGCGTGATCTCGATAGTTGGAATGGGTGGTCAGGGCAAGACCACACTAGCTAAAAAGATTTACAATGAAATCAAGACAAGCTTTGCCAAATATGTGTGGATATCAGTTTCTCAGGATTACGATGTGAAGGAGATTTTGAAGAACATCATGAGGAAAGTGACAGCAATTTCCAAAGAAGAACTGGATAGGATGGACGCAGATGACATGACAGAAAAGCTGCATGAGTTCTTGAAGGACAAAAGATATTTGATTGTAATGGATGATATATGGAGCACAGAAGTATGGGAAAAAGTCGTGCCAGCCTTTCCAGATGCAAGAATGGAAGTCGAATCATTTTCACGTCTCGCTCTATAGAGGTCGCAAAATCTGCTGATCCAGATACCCCTCCCTATGAGTTGAGGTTTTTAGATGGACAAGAGAGCTGGGAATTGTTTCTTAGGAAGGTTTTCCAAATCAAGATGTTAAACCAAGCTGCCCTGAAAACTTGGTGACATTGGGTCAAGAACTTGTGAAAAGATGCGGTGGTTTACCTCTTGCTCTTGTTGTGCTGGGAGGCCTTCTATCGAAAAAAGATAAAAATCCCATTGTGTGGACCAAGGTGAAGAATAGCTTGACATGGAGGCAAGCAAAGATGGCAAACAATGCTTAGATATACTGGCTTTGAGCTATGAAGACTTGCCATGTGACTTGAAATCATGCTTTCTCTATCTAGGCTGTTTTCCTGAGGACTCGGAGATCAGAGCTACTAAACTTATCAGGTTATGGACTGCAGAAGGTTTCATTCCGCCAAGAAACAGGGAAGCTTTAGATGAAACAGCGGCAGACTACTTGGAAGAGTTGGTACAGAGGTGCATGGTTCAGGTGGTGAAAAGGAGGTCTGATGGGAGTGTGAAGATCTTCAGAGTTCATGATCTCATTCGTGATTTGTGCATATTGGAAGCAAAAGAGGATCGCTTTCTCAATGTTCATAGCACTGAAGATCAGACAGCCTCAAGTGCTTCGCGCCGTGTGGCTTTATTCCACTACAGCGCTGAGGTACTGGAGTCTCTGAATTCTTCTTCTCGATACCTGCGCACTCTTTTAGGCTTCAATTTCTTTGCAAGCACTGATCCTGTGAAGCTGAGCCTACATGGTCTGAAGTTATTGAGAGTGATTGATCTGGAAGGGGCGCCGCTCTGGGAGCTGCCCAAGGAAATCAAAAGCATAATACATTTGAGATATTTGGGCCTGAGAGATACCGATATATCAAAGCTTCCTGCAACCATAGCAGATTTTTGCTGTCTAGAAACTCTTGATGTAAGGAATACTTTTGTCCGTAGTCTACCTGATGCATTTTGGAAGATTCGAACACTAAGGCATGCGTGCTTTAGCCGCGGTGGCGCAAGACTAAGAAATATTTGTGCTGCAGAGAATTTGCAGACCTTGAAGGGAATCAGCAGTGGATCATGGATTGGGAGGGATCGGCACAACTGACCAAACTTCGGAACCTGGAGATAATTCATGTTTCAGATTCAGATGAAACGACGCTGTCCAATTCACTCAGGCAACTAAGTTGTCTAGTTTCATCCAAATTCGAAGGAGTTTCGATCCCTGTGGACATCATTCCGGCCCTATCGGGTCATGCGAACCTTCATGCTTTGGATCTAAGTGGAGAATTGTCAAAGAGGCAACAACTACCAAACAGCAACGAATTCCCTTCGAACCTCACCAAGCTCACATTGCAGAACTCTGCTCTAGATGTGGATCCAATGGCTACTCTGGAGAACCTGCAAAACCTTAGGGTTCTTAGATTGTATGGTACGGTATATACAGGGAAAGAGATGGTTTGCTCTGCAGGTGGCTTCTTGCAGCTGCAACAGTTGGAGATTGAATCTCTGACGGCACTGGAAAATTGGACTGTGCAGAAAGGGGCGATGCCTAGACTTAGCCACTTGTCTATACGTGGTTGTGAGAAACTGATGAAGCTTCCACAAGGACTAAGATATGTCACTACGCTGAAGGAACTAGAGCTGATGGTTATGCCTGCAGCATTTTGTGATAGAGTTCGGGAAGATGATGGCCAGGATTGGGTTGCGATAAGTCATGTGCCCTCTGATGATGCCAAGTCACTTTCCACGAACGTCGGGGGAAACAGACGTCTCGCTCCTGGAAATCCTGCAAGAAAAGTCCCCAAGGACCGGAAGCTCCGGTGGGGACCCTCCGACGATCAAGTTAGTGGCTTGGGTTCAGACAAAGAACCGCTCCAGCGAAGAGGAGCTGGGGCGGTTAGGGTTTTTGCTGGGAGGAAGAAAGCTCAGAAAAACCAAAGTTCGGATCCCCCTTACCGTGTCTTCCCCTCTTCTTATTATTGTCCTAATACCTCATCTTTCGTCTAGGAAAGATTGCTTTCGTACTGCAGCTTTACGTGCCGAAGCTATCCCCCGTACCCCCTGTGGATGTGACGTCACGCGTGTCGGGTGGCCGTGAAGGTAGACAGTGCGCGTCGTCGGCTGATGGGACAGGGTGCAGCATGCCGTACGCCGTAGCCAGATTTGGTCATACACAGGGGCATGCAACGCTCCAAACCTCGTTATGAGGCATGGCCCTCCGTAACAGGGCACAATCACGGAAGTACCGAAAGGTATGCTGCGGCAAGGCATGGTCATATGCTGAAACTTACACGCGAGCGCCGTGCAACCTTGAGGTCACCGCGCTCCGTGGTAGTTGTCGCATGTTGGTCACAGATGACCCCACCCCGAAAGGGTATCGGAGAGGGGGAATGATAACTCATCCCGGGGCCGGTGAGGGCCCGGGGTTTAGGGATGATGACCCTACCCCCGACTCCGAGAGGGTACCGGGGGTGAGGGGATGGTGACCCTACCCCCGACCCCGAGAGGGTACCGGGGTGAGGGGATGGTGACCCTACCCCCGACCCCGACCCCGAGAGGGTACCGGGGGTGAGGGGATGGTGACCCTACCTCCGACCCCGAGGGAGTACCGGGGGTGAGGGGATGATGACCCTACCTCCGACCCCGAGGGGGTACCGGGGGTGAGGGGGATGATGACCCTACCCCCGACCCCGAGAGGGTACCGGGGGTGAGGGGATGATGACCCTACCCCCGACCCCAAGAGGGTACCGGGGGTGAGGGGATGATGACCCTACCCCCGACCCCGAGAGGGTACCAGGGGTGAGGGGATGGTGACCCTACCCCAACCCCGAGGGGGTACCGGGGGTGAGGATGATGACCCTACCCCCGACCCCGAGAGGGTACCGGGGGTGAGGGGATGATGACCCTACCCCCGACCCGAGGGGTACCAGGGTGAGGATGATGACGACCCTACCCCCGACCCCGAGAGGGTACCAGGGGTGAGGGGATGGTGACCCTACCCCCGACCCCGAGGGGGTACCGGGGGTGAGGATGATGATGACCCTACCCCCGACCCCGAGAGGGTACCGGGGGTGAGGGGATGATGACCCTACCCCCGACCCCGAGAGGGTACCGGGGGTGAGGATGATGATGACCCTATCCCCGACCCCGAGAGGGTACCGGGGGTGAGGGGATGATGACCCTACCCCCGACCCCGAGAGGGTACCAGGGGTGAGGATGATGACGACCCTACCCTGACCCCGAGAGGGTACCAGGGGTGAGGGGATGGTGACCCTACCCCCGACCCCGAGGGGGTACCGGGGGTGAGGGGATGATGACCCTACCCCCGACCCCGAGAGGGTACCGGGGTGAGGGGATGATGACCCTACCCCCGACCCCGAGAGGGTACCAGGGGTGAGGGGATGATGACCCTACCTCCGACCCCGAGGGGGTACCGGGGGTGAGGATGATGATGACCCTACCCCCGACCCCGAGAGGGTACCGGGGGTGAGGGTGATGATGACCCTACCCCCGACCCCGAGGGGGTACCGGGGGTGAGGGGATGATGACCCTACCCCGACCCCGAGAGGGTACCAGGGGTGAGGGGATGATGACCCTACCCCCGACCCCGAGGGGGTACCGGGGGTGAGGATGATGATGACCCTACCCCGACCCCGAGAGGGTACCGGGGGTGAGGGGATGATGACCCTACCCCCGACCCCGAGAGGGTACCGGGGTGAGGGGATGGTGACCCTACCCCCGACCCCGAGAGGGTACCAGGGGTGAGGGGATGGTGACCCTACCCCCGACCCCGAGGGGGTACCGGGGGTGAGGGGATGGTTGCCGTTATCTTTCCTAACGGCGCTGGGATTAGTCATATCAGGCTGACGGTGCTGGGATCAGTCATATCAGATGCCCCCTCGCCCCTGGGGTGAAGCGGGTCCCACAGCTGAGGCTCAAGGGGCGTTCTCCACGTGGCTGATCCCTGCCCTTGAGTCCTATGCGGACGGTGCGGGGGATGTAAGGGGGCGGCTCCCGTACACTGCGCCAGCCACGATCGCCCTCGAAAATGAAGACGAGCTCTTCGAAATCTGCGCAAAAAGGCGTATCATCATTTCCTTTCATTATGGCGACGTCAGCGAGGTCCCATCGCTGGTCGAGGGCGTGCCGCACCACGCGCCGGGGTGATCCTCGAGGCGAACCGACGTATAGCGAGAAGCCACGTAGTTGATGAATCATGGCGGGACATTTTGAAAACTCGATAAATCCGGCCAAAAGGAGGCAGGCTGAGGCTTCATCGCCATCGTCTTCTTCCCGTTGCTTCCCAGCGTTCCTTCAACCTGCAAGCTTGTGCCCAACCTTTCTTTGTTTTTCCAGGTCAGCTTTTCGTCTCAATCTCCCTCGTCATGAGTTTACCTTCTTGGACCTCGGAGGACGGTTCTGAGGACCGTTCTCCTTCTGTGAGGCCTCCGACCCCTTCTCCTTCCCCTCCCATTGAGTGGTCCTCTGATTCGGAGGACCACATCCCTCTGGCCCGGCGACGGGCCACCGGTGGGGCCCCGTCAAGGGGCCATCGGCTGAGGGCCGGGACCTCATCGAGGGTGGAGGAGTCCCCAGAGGGGACAGCCTCCGTCCTGAAGCGACTGGACCTGGAAAGGATCCGGGCTCGCTACAGGATCCCTCGGGAGGTCGAGTTATTCTTACCAACACCCGACGACCGGGTCATCTCCTCCCGACCCGGTCGAGTAGCCCTTTATGAGATCTGCCTACAAGCAGGTCTCCGCCCTCCCTTTCATCCCTTCTTTGTTCGCTTGCTCGATTTTATTCTCTAACTCCTTCTCAACTAGTCCCAAATTCCTGCCGTGTAATTAGCGCTTTCGTCATCCTATGCCATCGTCTAGGCATTACTCCTAGAATCAGCTTATTCTGCAATTTCTACTCTCTCCGAGCTCAAAAAGGGTGGTGGCTATTCCAGCCCCGACCCAATAGAGTCCTTAAGCTTCTCTTGCCTACGTCAATCAAGGGGTGGAAACCCCGTTTCTTCTTTGCTAATATCGGCCAAGTCCGGTCCCGGTGGGGGGACCCCGACCTCCGAGGGAACGCCGCAGTTATTCATCCTGGGGACCGGGAGGCGATGGGGGTGTTGCTGACCGCCGAGATCCCCCGGTACACCCTGCTGTTGGCGGAGGATAACTTTGAGCTGGCGGGCCTCATCTCCCAGCGGGGTAAATTTTTCATACTTAGAAATTTCGCTCTCCTCCTTTTTTTTTTTTTTTCCTTTTTCCTTTTCTCTTTTTTTTTTTTTTTTTTTACGGTTTCTGAAAGTCTAATGTGCCATGCAGCCATGAAAATTCCGACCGCGAAGGTGGTGAAGGCTGCGAAGAAGAGGGCCCGAGAAGGGCCACACAGGGACCAGCGGGCCCCGGCCCCGAAACGTCCAGCGGTCAGGACCCCCCTCCCGGCGCTTGTCTCCCCCTCCCCGGCTCCTCCACACGCCCCATCTGTTCCGGAGGTCGACCTTACGGCCGACACTCCGCCGGAGGTGGGGGCGACCGCGGGAGCCATCGTCGAGGAACCGGAAGCGGGGGCGGCCGCGGAAGCCGTCGTTGAGGAACCAGAGGCGGGGGCTCGGGAGCCAATTGGTGAGTTCTCGGTTCCCGAGAGGACGACCCCATCAGGTGCCGCCAGGGACTGGGGCGAGGGGCCATCTGGCCCCGCGAGCCCATCCCCCGAAGGTCCACTCGGGAGCGGACCGCACGTAGAGCCGGGGCCTTCAGGAACAGCGGAGGAAGGTGGGGGGGCGCCTAGGCCACCTCGGGACCTCCTGGACGACGGCCGCTGGGCCGAGCGGGCCTTGGGTCCGGTTTTTGATCCCCGGATTATAGAAGATCTCAGCCACCTGGGAGCGGGCGTGTTCTTCCGGGATTCCTACGCTGCAGTGGTCAAGGTAATTTATCTTTCCGTCCCTTCCCCCTTACTGTTCCCGCATATGTATATATCCTGTTGACCTGGACTCGTGCGCAGATTGCTCACTCCCTGAGGGCCGCCAGGGAGGTTATCCATGGAGGAAAGAAGGTTCTGCGGGAGGCGCAGAAAGAGGCCGAGGAGGCCCAGCGCCGCGCAGAAAAGGCAGAAAAGGCGTTAGAAGCGGTCAGAGATGCCTGCGCAAACGAAGTGAAGGCCGCCGCAAGCCGGGCGGACCTGGAGGCCACTCGCACACGCGCGGCGCTCTCTCAAATGGCGGAGGCCGAGAGCGCAGTCATGGCCAGGGACATGCACATCTCTGAGCTGACTTCGGCGCTCCGGGAGGCCGAGGACCGCGCGGGTGCGGCGGCGGAGGAAGCTGGAGCGGCAAGGGAGGAGATCCGCCGTTGTGAGGAAGAGCTGAGCCAAGCCCGAGAGGAGACACGCCAGGCTCGGGAGGCCGAAAAAACCGTGGCGGAGGCCCTTGCTGCAGAAAGAGTTTGGGCTGCTGGGCTTGTCGAGGAGTACAAGGCATCTGAGCGTTTCGCAGATGACCTAGCCGAGGCTTCGGCCGCCGTTTACCTCGATGGGTTCCAGCACGCTAAAGAAAGGGTGGCTAGGGACTTAAATTTCCCCCAGGCTCTGGAGATAGAATTGTCAGACCAGACTTCTTCTGATGATGAGCCCGCACCGGCGGAGCCATGAGTCTGTTCGTGACTTTGTTTTGTTGTTGTTTTTTTTTTTATGCCTGACTACGTCGGGATTTTGTAACTCTCAGTTAATCAATGAAGATACTTTTAATGATCTTGTTAATTTCCTCACGATTCCTGTTCGTCTCGACCATTTTGAGAGAACATCCCACTCGCGTCACTGCCTTGGTTACACAGGCCCACGGATTAGAGCTAGGCAGGGTCGAATCTTGGAAGCGGGGACACCACTTATCGGGGATTAGGCCGGCGGGCTCCCTCGAACTTATAAGTGTAGCATCCGGTCAAGTATCGGACCCGGTGTCAGTCTGCGCGCAGCTTGATGCCCGCGGGACTTAGCCTTGCTTTGACCGGTAGGACGTCGGGCGAAGGATCAATGGTGCACCGCTCCGCTAGCGCTTAGCCGAGTTTTACGCCTGATCGGCGTAGGGCTTTGGTGCCGACGGGGTGCCGGGCTTTTGTTGTTGAGAGCCAGTGGTACACTGCTCTGCCAGTGGTACACTGGGCTTTATGCCTGGCTGGCGCAGGGCTTTGGTGCCGACGGGGTGCCGGGCTTTTGTTGTTGAGAGCCAGTGGTACACTGCTCTGCCAGTGGTACACTGGGCTTTATGCCTGGCTGGCGCAGGGCTTTGGTGCCGACGGGGTGCCGGGCTTTTGTTGTTGAGAGCCAGTGGTACACTGCTCTGCCAGTGGTACACTGGGCTTTATGCCTGGCTGGCGCAGGGCTTTGGTGCCGACGGGGTGCCGGGCTTTTGTTGTTGAGAGCCAGTGGTACACTGCTCTGCCAGTGGTACACTGGGCTTTATGCCTGGCTGGCGCAGGGCTTTGGTGCCGACGGGGTGCCGGGCTTTTGTTGTTGAGAGCCAGTGGTACACTGCTCTGCCAGTGGTACACTGGGCTTTATGCCTGGCTGGCGCAGGGCTTAGGTGCCGACGGGGTGCCGGGCTTTTATTGTTGAGAGCCAGTGGTACACTGCTCTGCCAGTGGTACACTGGGCTTTATGCCTGGCTGGCGCAGGGCTTTGGTGCCGACGGGGTGCCGGGCTTTTGTTGTTGAGAGCCAGTGGTACACTGCTCTGCCAGTGGTACACTGGGCTTTATGCCTGGCTGGCGCAGGGCTTTGGTGCCGACGGGGTGCCGGGCTTTTGTTGTTGAGAGCCAGTGGTACACTGCTCTGCCAGTGGTACACTGGGCATTATGCCTGGCTGGCGCAGGGCTTTGGTGCCGACGGGGTGCCGGGCTTTTGTTGTTGAGAGCCAGTGGTACACTGCTCTGCCAGTGGTACACTGGGCTTTATGCCTGGCTGGCGCAGGGCTTTGGTGCCGACGGGATGCCGGGCTTTTGTTGTTGAGAGCCAGTGGTACACTGCTCTGCCAGTGGTACACTGGGCTTTATGCCTGGCTGGCGCAGGGCTTTGGTGCCGACGGGGTGCCGGGCTTTTGTTGTTGAGAGCCAGTGGTACACTGCTCTGTCAGTGGTACACTGGGCTTTATGCCTGGCTGACGCAGGGCTTTGGTGCCGACGGGGTGCCGGGCTTTTGTTGTTGAGAGCCAGTGGTACACTGCTCTGCCAGTGGTACACTGGGCTTTATGCCTGGCTGGCGCAGGGCTTTGGTGCCGACGGGGTGCCGGGCTTTTGTTGTTGAGAGCCAGTGGTACACTGCTCTGCCAGTGGTACACTGGGCTTTATGCCTGGCTGGCGCAGGGCTTTGGTGCCGATGGGGTGCCGGGCTTTTGTTGTTGAGAGCCAGTGGTACACTGCTCTGCCAGTGGTACACTGGGCTTTATGCCTGGCTGGCAGGGCTTTGGTGCCGACGGGGTGCCGGGCTTTTGTTGTTGAGAGCCAGTGGTACACTGCTCTGCCAGTGGTACACTGGGCTTTATGCCTGGCTGGCGCAGGGCTTTGGTGCCGACGGGGTGCCGGGCTTTTGTTGTTGAGAGCCAGTGGTACACTGCTCTGCCAGTGGTACACTGGGCTTTATGCCTGGCTGGCGCAGGGCTTTGGTGCCGACGGGGTGCCGGGCTTTTGTTGTTGAGAGCCAGTGGTACACTGCTCTGCCAGTGGTACACTGGGCTTTATGCCTGGCTGGCGCAGGGCTTTGGTGCCGACGGGGCCGGGCTTTTGTTGTTGAGAGCCAGTGGTACACTGCTCTGCCAGTGGTACACTGGGCTTTATGCCTGGCTGGCGCAGGGCTTTGGTGCCGACGGGGTGCCGGGCTTTTGTTGTTGAGAGCCAGTGGTACACTGCTCTGCCAGTGGTACACTGGGCTTTATGCCTGGCTGGCGCAGGGCTTTGGTGCCGACGGGGTGCCGGGCTTTTGTTGTTGAGAGCCAGTGGTACACTGCTCTGCCAGTGGTACACTGGGCTTTATGCCTGGCTGGCGCAGGGCTTTGGTGCCGACGGGGTGCCGGGCTTTTGTTGTTGAGAGCCAGTGGTACACTGCTCTGCCAGTGGTACACTGGGCTTTATGCCTGGCTGGCGCAGGGCTTTGGTGCCGACGGGGTGCCGGGCTTTTGTTGTTGAGAGCCAGTGGTACACTGCTCTGCCAGTGGTACACTGGGCTTTATGCCTGGCTGGCGCAGGGCTTTGGTGCCGACGGGGTGCCGGGCTTTTGTTGTTGAGAGCCAGTGGTACACTGCTCTGCCAGTGGTACACTGGGCTTTATGCCTGGCTGGCGCAGGGCTTTGGTGCCGACGGGGTGCCGGGCTTTTGTTGTTGAGAGCCAGTGGTACACTGCTCTGCCAGTGGTACACTGGGCTTTATGCCTGGCTGGTGCAGGGCTTTGGTGCCGACGGGGTGCCGGGCTTTTGTTGTTGAGAGCCAGTGGTACACTGCTCTGCCAGTGGTACACTGGGCTTTGCCTGGCGGGGCAGGGCTTTGGTGCCGACGGGGTGCCGGGCTTTTGTTGTGAGAGCCAGTGGTACACTGGGCTTTATGCCTGGCTGGCGCAGGGCTTTGGTGCCGACGGGGTGCCGGGCTTTTGTTGTTGAGAGCCAGTGGTACACTGCTCTGCCAGTGGTACACTGGGCTTTATGCCTGGCTGGCACAGGGCTTTGGTGCCGACGGGGTGCCGGGCTTTTGTTGTTGAGAGCCAGTGGTACACTGCTCTGCCAGTGGTACACTGGGCTTTATGCCTGGCTGGCGCAGGGCTTTGGTGCCGACGGGGTGCCGGGCTTTTGTGTTGAGAGCCAGTGGTACACTGCTCTGCCAGTGGTACACTGGGCTTTATGCCTGGCTGGTGCAGGGCTTTGGTGCCGACGGGGTGCCGGGCTTTTGTTGTTGAGAGTCAGTGGTACACTGCTCTGCCAGTGGTACACTGGGCTTTATGCCTGGCTGGTGCAGGGCTTTGGTGCCGACGGGGTGCCGGGCTTTTGTTGTTGAGAGCCAGTGGTACACTGCTCTGCCAGTGGTACACTGGGCTTTATGCCTGGCTGGTGCAGGGCTTTGGTGCCGACGGGGTGCCGGGCTTTTGTTGTTGAGAGCCAGTGGTACACTGCTCTGCCAGTGGTACACTGGGCTTTATGCCTGGCTGGCGCAGGGCTTTGGAAAATTCAGATGACTAGAATTGAATTCCGTCAGCATTGAATAAGGAGTGAACATGCAAACAAATACGGAGGACTTTTATGAGGAGGGATACATTACTGATAATACCGGCGGAGGTTATCCGCATTCCACGTCCTAGGGAGTGGTGTCCCGTCGAGTTCTTCGATCTTGTAAGCTCCATGGTGCAGCGTCTCAGCGACTCGGTAGGGTCCTTCCCAGTTAGGGGCTAGCTTGCCGCCTTCAGTTGGTTTTGAGACTTCAGCCC
>UESW01001372.1:29417-132966 GCA_900491605.1 Calamus simplicifolius
ATGACCTCAATCAGGACGGTGTTAGGATTGGCAGCTAGCATGAACATGGAGGTAGAGCAGTTGGATGTGAAGACAGCATTCTTGCACGGTGACTTAGAGGAAGAGGTCTATATGGAGCAGCCTGAAGGTTTCAAGGTGAAAGGCAAGCAGCACATGGTGTGCAGACTTAGAAAGAGTCTGTATGGTCTCAAGCAGGTGCCCCGGCAGTGGTACAGAAAGTTTGAGGCTTTCATGGTACAGGTTGGTTATAAAAGAACAACCACAGATCATTATGTCTTCATTAGAAAGTTCCCTGGAGGTGATTTTATCATCCTTCTCTTATATGTGGATGATATGTTGATTGTTGGGCAGGACACCAGCAAGATTGTCACACTGAAGAAGGAGTTAGGGAAAGCTTTTGATATGAAGGATATGGGGCCAGTGAAACAAATATTGGGGATGCATGTATTCAGGGATAGACAAGCATGCAGGTTATGGTTGTCCCAGAAGAAATACATAGAGAAGGTGCTTCAGAGATTCAGCATGAGCAATGCCAAGTCAGTGGCATGTCCACTAGCTGAACACTTCAAGCTGAGTTCAGAGCAGAGCCCAGCCTCAGAGGAAGAGAAGCAGGAGATGAATAGAGTCCCTTATGCCTCAGCCGTGGATAGTCTTATGTATGCTATGGTCTGTACCCGACCAGACTTAGCATATGCAGTTGGCTTAGTGAGCAGGTTCCTAGCGAATCCAGGAAAGGAGCATTGGGCAGCAGTCAAATGGATCATGAGGTACTTGAGAGGTACAACTAGCTTGAGTCTTTGTTATGGACAGGGAGAACCTGTGTTACAGACATATACAGATGCAGATATGGCAGGAGATGTTGACTCCAGGAAGTCCACATCCGGTTACTTGGTTACATTTGTAGGAGGTGCAATTTCATGGCAGTCCAAGTTACAGAAGTGTGTTGCATTATCGTCCACAGAGGCCGAGTACATAGCAGTGACAGAAGGATGCAAGGAGATATTGTGGCTGAAGAGATTTCTTCAGGAGCTGGGTGTTAGACATGATACTTATGTGGTCTATTGTGACAATCAGAGCACTATTCACCTGAGCAAGAATCCGACTTTTCACTCCAAGTCGAAGCACATTGATATGCGTTATTACTGGATCAGACAGGTCCTGGAAGAGAAGCGGTTGCTGTTGGAGAAGATCCATACAGATGATAATGGGTCAGATATAATGACAAAGTCATTACCTATCAAGAAGGTTGAAGCTTGTAGAAAGAAAGCAGGCTTGGTGGATTTCCCCACATAGTCGGGAGGGGGAGATATTGTTGGGTGCTCCCTCCACGTGGGGAGGGAACGGCCCATGATAACAAACTGCATCACAGTTTGTTACGGAGCCCATGATAACAAACTGCATCACAGTTTGTTACGGAGCTGTTTTCAAAAAGGGAAAACAAACCCGAAAATAAAGTAGGGGGAGAGAGATCCGTACGTGGTAGATACGAGAGAAGAAAAATCCCAGATTGGGGGGAGAGAGCTGTGTGCGGCATGAGAGAGATCCAGAGAAGCCCAGGCTTGGAAAAAATCCTGTGCAACCTCAGGAGGTCGATACAGACGAGTCTGAGAGCAGATTTGGGGGCACGAAAGAGCAACCACACGTTGGTGAGATCCTTCTTGTACCCACATCACTATTATTTTAAGTTCGAAGTGTTTCCTAATTTTTGGGCAAAAAGAAATTAGGAGAAAAGTTGTAATCTTTTATTAAGATTAGTGAAGTGCTCTCGGAATTTGCCCCGTGGTTTTTTTCTTTCACATTGGAGGGGTTTTCTACGTAAATTTGGTGTTTTTGTGTGGTGTTTGTTTTTATTCCGCATATTCTGTGATTGTGGTAGATCGGTATATTTTTCTGTGATTGTGCACGCATAGTTTTTTCATTAAAACACGTTCCGCATATTTGTTCTGAGGGTGATTGAGGGTGTATTCCCAACAAAATTCAACATGATGAGCCACATAGGCCATCATCTAATCGATCACAGAATTAGCTTCACGATATATGGTAAATTTAGGCTCTATAAACCTTCCTTAGGATAGACCAAATATCATGGAACAATGAATTAGTAGAAACTTGAGAGCGGGTTTTCTTTCGAAGTCATCAGAGTCGTATAATCCTTCTCGATGAAAAGGCTATGAGTATAAAAAATTTGAGTAACTTAAAGAAATGCCTGCTCAATCGGCATAAAGCCAATCGATAAAGCCAATGATTCCGTACAATATTGGCTCACGCCTTCGCTGTCCAAATCCAATGTGTTAGCGGGACCACTGCAATAAAGGATCCCTTGCTGGGCCTTCCCATCAGCATCAGCATCAGCATCAGACATCACTGTTCGTTAGAATCGTTTCTTCATCACCTATGATATGAGGACCCAAACACGACACTCTTTTCTGCCACTATCCAACAAGGGCACTTGCAGGACATGTCTGAGACTTGGTTGTTGGATGAGCCCGGACTGCAGCTCTCTCTCTCTCTTTCGCGGAACAGTGCCACTAAGATTCAAATAGTTTCAACTGTGCAGAGGATTTTTTTTAATCATTGTCTCTCCTCCTTTTCAGTAAAGATCCCACTTTGAAATTGTCACTTCTCTGAAGATGTTTCACAATTATTCCCTCCTTGAAAGCTGTTCATCATTGAAGAGGCACAGGCTGAAGAAAAACAGAAATTTTCCTTGTCAGTTGGCTTATTTCACATACTACGGGGGAAAATTAATAGGCACAGATGGCGACATCGTATGACACATCCATCACTCACGGGCACATTGATATTTTGAAGAGGCTTCCTATAATCCAGTAGCTGAGAATGACTATGAAAGGAGGAGTGTTTTCATGTTTCATGAAGCCAAGAGGCTACCATGCTGAATGCTGGCATTGTTGTTAGCTTTATTAATTCCTTTTTTTTTTTGAACCTTAATTATCTGCGTTCCATGGATTCTTCACCATTACTGGTTTTAGGAGGGCAAACATCCATAATATTAAGAAAGAAATTCTGTCTAGATTAGAAGCGTAATACTTCAAAAATAATTTCACATTGGATTAAAAAAAAAAAAGGTTTGAAGTACTTTTATAACTCAAATTTTTTTTGCTACTAATTAACTTCTACTTGAGTTTTTAGAATTACGTAGTTTTGAATCCACTAACAGATTAATTGGATCAGTAGATGATCGAGCTTAAAACATTATATGAAAAAGCTCATCAAACTCCACAAAAGTGTGGCTTAAAGCAGTATATTTGGAATGTTGGGCGCGATTTTAACAATTGGAGCTGAATTTTTTGCCAAAGCCACTTTAGGCCAAAAGATGACCATCATCTGGAAGGCTAGTTGATGGGTAAAGGGAGCTCGGTGCTAATGTGTACAATCAAATTAAGCTCATGCAGACATGGAGAAATCCTCTGGAATTTTGCATGAGTTGGAACAAAATGACAAAGGTAGATATGAGGTCTGAGGATGCAATTTCATTCATCACATGAGTCAAAAGATTAAATAAGAAATTTAGAATGCAGTTTAACCAGCATCCCAAAGAAAAATTGGGAGAAAGTTAACTTCTTGGTCTAAAGAAATGAAACCAAAACTGGGATATGGCTTGTGAACCTTGCTGCATATTATGATACACAGGGAGTACAAAGAAAGGCTTTACATACATAATAAAATTCAGTAATCCAAGCCGAAAACCAAAAATAAATCAGTGGTTATGATCAAAAATATTTACAATATCTACATATGAAAAATTGTGTTTCTAACATTTCTAGACAATAGTTTCAGAGAACTTGATGCATAAGCTTGCAGTTCTTAATATTTATTATTTTCTGAATGGAGGCATTTTAAACCTCATTGTTTACATCCAATGATTTAGATTTGAATTAGTAATTTTGATCATCAAATTTTGTGGTGGGTGTAAAATCTACTCTCTTAAACTAATCGATAGACTAACTTATAAATCTTAAACTTATGTTGTGCAAGAATGAACTAGTGGGCTATTTGCATAACCCACCAACACGGTAACACAGCTCAGAGCAGGAGCTCTCCTTGAAATCAAACAAGCAAAAGTGTCATAGCGGTCAACTGGTCTCAAGGGCTTGACACCATTGTATGTTAAAGACTTGCTTATCATGTTGTGCTCTGCTTCACTGAATCGCTGGATAAATAAATACATTTTGACTACTGTATAAGAATGAAATGAAAGAGAGCAATGGTATTACTAACTTTAGCACTGACATTTGAAATTGGCTCTCAAATGCCAATCGATGTAAAGATAGGAACCCACCTGATGGAGCACTTGCAGTCGATCTAAAAACAAGCTCCTGTAAGGTACATAAAGGAGAGAGAAGGAGAGTTCTAGAGATTTTTTTAAAGAAGACCCTCCCACGCTCAAGTTAGCCTAAAAGAAGAACTGGTTCTCTTAAGTTGGATTGTATAATCTCATATCTAGGTATAGGGGTGCTTTTATAAAGGTGTTAAGAAGTTTCTTAATTTAATCCACTCAATGATAGATGGCTGGATATGCTTTGATCTAGAGAGGGTGGTGCCATTAGCAAAAGTCCTTCCCTATATGAAACTTTCATCTTTGGAAGGACACGCTATCTTCTAGTCAGTTGTCTCGTATTGTCTTTTGATTATCCGCCATATGTCGCCTTTTGAACAGCTTGCCAACTAAAACTATATTATTTGTCCCTCACTTTCAGGCCTAAGCTTAAATTTATGCTCGGGCCATGAAAGGTGATTGGCTTTATTGTGATTAACTTATTTTGGACTTCTCTTGCTTAACCATAGTTATCTGAACTTTCTGAATTTGGTCAACTTGGACTAGCTCAATCGCACTTAGATATATGCATGTTTGTTTGGTTTGCTACTAAGCCAAGCTTAATATGGTTGTGAGCAGTAACTAAATCGTCTTATGAACTAATGCTGCATACCATTCATTGTTGTTAGAGTTGCATTTAGAGTATCACAAAAAGTAGAGAGACACCTCATCTCTATTGGCCTTAAGGCAACTTAAGAGGGAGGTGAATTGGAATTTTAAAAATTAAAACTAAACTTATATGGAAAGTATATCAATTAAAATTAAGCTCTAAGTGTCAAATAAATCAAACCAAAAATAAATCTAAGAGATAATAATAGGAAGTAATTGTCGGTAAATAAACAAGCAAATAAAGTAAACAAGGCACTAAAATATTTGTAATGGTTTATGTTGCCCAGCTAAGCAACCCAAGAGGGAAGGTGAATTGATTTTTTTAAAAAATTTAGCAAGTATATGTAACTTTAAAGCAATTAAAGCTGTGTAAGTGTAGAGTGAAGTGAAAAGAATAAGTAAGCAATCAAGTACAAAAGAAGAACGACACATAAACACAAAGATTTATAGTGGTTTGGTACTAATCCTTGCACCTATGTTCACTCTCCAAGAATCCCTTGAAAATTTTATCCATTAATCATTTTTTCAACGATTATAATCCTAGCTAACCCAGCTAGCTTCTTGTTTACAAGACACAAAGGAGCCTTACAAAGCACGAATTTTATATTTGGCACACCTAACACAAGTTTCAACCAAGTTGAAACTCAAATAAGAGAATAACAAAATGAGTTTCACAATGAAATAGCTCCTATATGAGCAAATAAAAATAATTAAGGCATTTTACAGATTTTGTAGGTCTTCTTCTTTAATGAGCTTTTTTCCTTGAGATGTTGGATCTTTGAGCACTTAGAGAAGCTTCAGAAGTTATTGGAGGGAGCCTTGAATGAGCTTTAATAGCCTTCAATGCTTTGGTGCACAGCAGCACTTTGAAATAAAGAAGGTTGAATTCTCTCTTGAGTTTTCTCTCTTTTTTTTACTTAAATCTCTTCAAAAGCCTCATTAAATCCCTCATTTGAACTTGCATATATAGCCTTTTGAAGGATTAGAACATTAACTAGCCATTTATGACCATTTGAAACGGTTACATTGAAGAATGCATGGGCTGAAATGTATCAGAACTAGCAGTTACTATGCCCAGGCTAGTGATTAGCTGGCTACCATGCCAACTAATGGGCCAGTAGCCAGCTACCATACTGATTACATTTAGAAAGCTCTGTATTCGACCCATAGAAGCTGGCTATCATTTCGATTACAAGCCCAGTAGTCGGCTACCATGCAAACTACTATTAAAAACTTTTGTTTTACTCTTTGAATATCAGCAGCTGGTGTGAGAGTTAGCTAATGGTTTGTTTACTCAATTTTGACCATCAGGGCATGAGAGTTGGCTAAAGGCTTCAAAAACATAAAAACTCATTCCAAGCTTGTGACAACTTCGTATTTTGATGAATTTAAGTGTACTAGCTCTTATGTCTTGATCAAATATTCTCCTAAACATATGGAATTCAATCAATTCAAATTTGAAACAACTTTCTTTGGTCTTGTTCTCTTTAAAATTTCATTCTTGAAACAAGACCTTCTCGGAGCTTGGATTCCACTTCTTCATCTTAGTGACTAATATATGCCTGCATTGCATTAAAATTGTACACCAAACTTATTAGTAACTTAATTATTTTGTGATCATCAAAATCAATGCGAGGTCAACAGTTTGGAACCTTTTTCCTACATCAACTCTCTAAGATACCTTGAAATTTTTACTTTACCAATATTCTTAATTAAATGAAGATCAAACCCTTACACCTATCATATTGTCAATCTAGGAGGAACCCTCATAGTTCCTTTTCATGGTCTTAGGAGGAATCCTTACTCTCATTTTTATATGTTTAGGAGGAGCCCTCATAGTTCCTTTGGATAGAAGGACAAGAGGAAGAAAAATAAAAATCACTCTTAAGGCATGAGATTTAAAATTGAAGCTCTAACATAAATAGAAAGGATTTTACATTAAAGGCTCAAAAACTTATTTTTTTCTAAAATAAATAATGAATTTAATTTTATTCATGCATAAACTAGTGCCAAGGTCCTAATTTATAGAAATCCCAATCACTAGCCCTTAGGACTACAAAGCCCCTTCCTACTATCGTCTGAAATCAGTCATTAGAGCTTTCTGATGGTCGACTAGTTGATCACCTAAGGTGCATGGTTGGTTGACTGCTCGAGATTTAAAGCCCTCTATAATTTTTGTCGATCAACCCCTTGGGTGGTCGGTAGCTCAATGCAATCTCATGATTCTAAAATAATCGATCGACTGGTATTGTAGGAACAATCAACCAGTACTTTAGTACTAACATAGCAAGTTACTATAGCACAATCAATCGATATTTTAGTAGGTTACTATGATGGTCAACTATATCATAGCAATTTTATTTTTTGCATTCTTTTTTAATTTTCTTGATCCAAAACTCTTCATATTTAATTCTTAGGGTCTTAAGATAGGTTTTGAGCTTTGTGCAATTCCTCTCTTACTAAATTTTACAATAATATCTACTTAGGAAGATACTTCTTTTAGGATCATAGAGAAAACTTGGCACGTGATGGCATAGGTGCTTCATGTAGCAACATAAGAGCTTTAAGCTCCCTAGGTGGTCAATAGGATTAGTCATCTTGATTGAAAGAATAGTGCTCTGAAAGCCAATCATAACTCTTATGTAATATGGGCTTTTGTAAATTTTTTTGACTCATGAATGATATTATATTGATAAAAGGCATTTTGATTCATCATATACAGTGTCTTATATCTTTTTGTTTTAAGATTATGATGAACCCTATAAATTCGGGCAATGGATTTATGGTTATAATGAAGTTCATAACAATGAGACCTAAGATCTTATAAACTCTAATCTAGAACATTCCTAGTTAAAGGCTCATTGAGTAGGAGATCGATGTTTTTAAAAAGACTAGCACATTCTATGTATGCTCGATGGAGAGAGTGGTTAATCTTACGATCACTTATGTAGGGACACTAATATAAGATATGGTGCTCATTAAAGTATGAGCATAATGAGAATATCTTATGGAAGTCTTACTTATCAAAAGATATTTCTTTTAATGAGAGTTATGCAAATAATCCTTATACCTGAGATCACCATGGAATCTTACATATGAATCCATATTTTGATTCATACTCATTCATAACTTAATCATGTATGATGTATTCATGGATATGGTGAATTATGTATGAAGGTTGTGAGTAGGCCAACAAAAAATCGATCACTTCTAGTAAGAGAAGTATTTATCCTATGTAATCTCATCAAATGATAACTCAAAAAGTCTTTGATAAAAGCATGATAATATTAAAAATGGTTTCTAATCTTTATCGAGTCTTCATTAGTGCTTCAAAATTCAAATGAATAAAGTATTAGGTTTGATAATTTTTCATACCTATTGCTTATTCGGAATAAAGGAAGATCGAAGGATTGAATTGCATGATAACTTACCACTAAAGAGTATTTTAGTAATTTCTACTAAATTTCTCATCTTTCGGTAGCCATGATATGTTGTTAGATGTCAATCATGTCTTGTAGATTTTCATGAATTAAATTGATTGAATTTATAAGCCAATTTGAAAAATGGTTTAAATTGGCAACTAGGGTTAGCTCGATTTGCCCTAATTCAATTAGTTGATTTCTAATCGATATAAATCTTGACTTACTACTAACTAAATGTGAAACCCAAAGGTTACATGCGCTAATGAATTGGTCAAGGAAGTCAATTATATTTTTATTAGGGTGATAGGATCCTAACTGGCTAGCTAATTAATATACTAGCATATGTTGGCTAGCCTAACCCTAACCTCATTGATTTAGATTTAAATGTTTATTATTTGGGCTAACTAATTTGAGTAGAACTTAAATTAGGTTGAGCCTTAAGTGGGGTAGCCATATTGATATTTATCTTGATTTTATATCCCTTATCCATGCCTAGAACCAAGAGTGCTAAGCCTCCATGCCTAGAATCAAGAGTCCCAAAGGCTTGGGACTCTTGGCGCTGATGTTGGCATGTACATAATTAGTCCTTTTTAATTAAATCATCTTTTTGTTGATAAAGCTTATCCCTTATCGTATCTCTTCTATGCCCATTTAAATTGGTTTTGACAGTCAAATGGATGATTTTTGGGCGTGAATTCCATGAGGACGCATGAAAAGTTATGATGCTTAATTTATATGATGCATGGAATGAACAAGAGTCTTTCTTATTATTAATCACCTTTTTTTATATAAGCCTCACTTGATAATATGCCTATTAGGTGCTTTGACCAGGTCCTAAGCCAAATGAAAGAATTGAAAAAATGCTTGTTTTCTTCAAAGAGTTGCAATAAGCAACTATTGGCGCAAATATATTGTGAAACGCCATATGTTTATGGTTTCACAAAGCACCTTTCTGCCTAAAGACTCCTTTTACTTGAAGGGTCTTATCTTATATGTTAAATATCAGATTAAGGGCTGAGGAAAGGATGCTTTTGGTGCCCCCTCTAATTATTTAAATGCTTCGGTGATTAAAGCAAAATGACCATTAAAATTTATCTCAACATCTCTCTTCCTTCCCTTATTTGGACAAGTCTATTGTTTTAAGACAAATCCACCATTTTAAGACAAGGGCTTAGGCAGAGAATTAGAAAGAATAATAGGATAGTAAGAAAAGTTTTGAAAAAGGTCTTGAAATACTCTTTAGGAGGGTAAAGGTCCTATCAATAACGAAAGATTGTCAAAAGACGAAAGGCTTCCAGAAGGGGTTTCAAATCAAGCAAATAAGCTTTCGTGATCTAGTTTATATGTGAATCACCTCTGGAGGGCATATACTTGTATGCTTTGTGGAATAAAAGATATTAGCATTACAGGTATTCTTCAATATCCTAACATATTGCCTTGTTAGTTGATATAATCAAGAGGTCCTAGGTCTTGGGTTTCGATTGACTAGGGTTTCAAGGTTTAAAGACTCTAAAATTTAATTTTTGCTTTGCAATCGACACCTAGCAATCTTGTTGTCAGTATCTAACTATGGCATCTTGAATTTAAAAGGCAATAGTTTAGCCATTACCTCTTTTGTGCATGAAGGCTCAGTCGGAAGGTTAAGATCATTTGGCAAACTTTCCTCCCGCTCCAAACATGTTGTATAATAGATCCAATTTTTTGAATCATCTACTTGTGTTGTCTATCTATTTATCTTTAGCTTATTACATGTGTGTTTTTACTAAGACATCCATCTGAATTGAACAACCAATCTTATGGTTTCTCCTCATGTTGGTTAGGATGAGTAACCTCCCTTCCTCGGCTCTACATATGATCACTAGGTATGCTCATAGGTTGGTTAGGGCTAACAGCTCAGTGAGCCTTTTGGTTAGCTTTAGGCTGATCCCTGGAGTTGGTCCCTTGGGAGACTAGGTTTTGGAATAAATTCATTAGCACCTCCACACTTGGGACAAGATGTTAAAGTCCCCTGGTGATAGGCAATGCTAAGTTTGAGGGTGATGCTGGAACAGGTAGTGTTAGAGTGGGATTGATCAACTCTCCTATGGAATCCTGAGAGTCAGCTAAAGCATGGCCTACACCCATCGAATGAGTGCTTGTCTCTAGGTTTCTTCTCTTGAGCGGCATAGCTGGATGGTTCTACTCACTTTTTATAGATGATACCAATCTGCTGGTGTTCAAAATTGGTCTTTGCATTTCAATGAATGAGGTGCATCTTTGCATGTAGAGTAGAGTACCTTTCAATCGATCTATCTACCTTTCTGAATGAGAAAAGAAGGTAGAGCATAAGAAGTTCTAGAGTTTTCCTCCGGAAAAAACCTTTCAATGCTCAAATCAGCCCAAAATGGAAAGAAAGGATCCTAGGGCTCTTGGACAAGCTATTTAGGACCTAAACAAAGAATGAGCAAAACTTATTTACCTAGAGAGGTTATAGCTACTTTTCTAGACATCTAAAGAGTCATATTTTAAGTTAGACTCTTGTATCAAATGACTTTTGATAGCCTTGATCTCAAAGGAAATGGAAACCAGAAAGGAATACTCTCCAACTAGATCGGCCAATTTCGTTTCAGAGTAGCTTTATGCAAGGGAAGAGATTCCGATCAAATTAGGACAGATCAATGCTTATGAAGGTGAGTCTATTTCTTATTAGGATTTTCTTTCTCTGTATTGGTATCCAACTCTGCCATATATCACCATAAGATTAGCTAACTAAATCAAGCTACATCATATTCCATTCTATTCAAGATTTTTCAAGAACATTATAGGATCAACTATTTATAGCTAAAGAAAGTAAGACATTCTAAACAAGATAGGAGATGAATGCAATGAGGATGGAGTAGCACACCAGAAAGGCTTAGGTTATTGAATGATAATTTTTTTAGACAATTTTCTTTGGATTTATTATTATTTCATATCTATAATTTTATTGGTGCTTAGAGGAATTAGTAATGGCTTGTTCCATTAGTGTGGGCCCAATAAAATTTCAAAAGGTTGAAAATAATAGCGCTCCTCATCAATGGAGCCTGATAAGTGGTTTAATGGATAGATTTCATTTATGTCTATTGAGAATAATGGCTAAGTATGACATTTGCCAAAACTATTTTTCTTAAGGTATAATAAAGGACGTAGGAAACCATAAAGTTGAAGTATTCTAAATAATTAGCTTAAAAGACATACAAAATTAATTTCTATGCAATAGTTAAAATAATATATATTAAAAAAAGGGGCTAGAAAGTGAGGTCTGAAAGGTGTGTAACAAAGCACCATCTTTAAAATTGTGAATGATCCTCATGCAGACTATCTATTTCAACATTTTCCAAGGTACAACCTATAGTTTGTTCTTAAAACTCCTTTAAAAGCATGAATAGGAGAAGCTATTATATGTTGCACTTCTTAATTCCAGCAATACCAAAATAAAGAAACACTAAGAGTGAGAAATATTATGGAGAAGCAATAGAGAAAAGGAATATAGTTAGCCTTTTTAAAAATTGATCATATGCTCCCTTTCTCTACCTCTCTATTTATTCTCTTTTTCTTTGGATAGAGAGGGCGATGCCAAAATAGAAACTCATCCATTTTCCAAATGATTTTCATCATCACCATGTAAAAAATAAGGGAGAGCATGATTATGATGTAGCATATTGGGTGCAGATGTGTGTATGTGCAAGAGAGACTGACCATGTGCTTAGGGTGTAGCTTAGTGAGATGTGAGTGTGGGAGAGTATGGAATGGAAGAGCAGGTATATGGTTGAGTGTGGGAGAGGGAAAGGCATCACGTGGGTGCCAACCTACTAACCAACACCTCTTCTATTGTTTTTCTCTTATCTTTTAATACTAACAATATCAAGATAAGACTTACATAGATGCTAGTCACTAACAAGGTAGGTGATGCCCTCCAAAAGTCTCTAAGGCTATCAATTATTTTGACTAGATATGACAAATAATAGCCCAAGCCTATCGATCTGGCCTATGATCAATCTACAAGAAGTAGGCTTTTTGGGCTAAATACATTCAAGTCATGAATAGATCGATCAGTCTTGACTTGTTTATCAAGCAAGTTAGGTTTGGGTTTGAGGATTTTAACCCATCTAGCTTGTTTAAGCTATTTATTGATAGCATCAACTCAGGTTAGCCCATTTATTAAGAATAAATATCTAATCACATTCACTCTGTGTAGCCATGCTCAACCCCAAATTCTACTTTTGTTACCATGCTTTGCATTGCATTTTACTATTTGGCCTATAGGGAAAGTGGGATTGAGAAAGGACATTGTAGATCTATTCTATGACTAGAATCCGTAATTTAGAGAGGCAAAGGTGTTAAAGAGCGAACAAATGGATCAGCTGATTAGGCAAAGGTTGAAGGCAAATAGACAAGAGAAATTCTACTACAGTCTAAAAAGGGAAAGAAATAAAACTCTAGTCAATCTAAAAAGTCTGAAAATAACTTCTTTAATACTCTTTTTCGTAGACCCTATTTGTTATAACTTATGGATGCTTGAAAAACATATTTGGGATAAAAGTAATTTTTAGTATTTTTAGGTTGTTTAATAAAAATTTGAAGGATGTTTGGTAAAAATTTTAAAAATACTTTTAAGCCAATGGAAAAGCTATTAAATATTTTCAAAAACCATTACTTGGGAAGGTCAAAAAGCTTTTTTCTTTGGACTTTAAGGTCGTATGTTTGAATCACAAGAACAATCAAATTTAATAACACAACATAATAACATAGTATAATTATAATAATATATATTAAAAATATTATATGATTAGATAATAATTATTATATTATTTATTTTCATATTTTCATATGCTATATTGTAATATTATTATATAATTATTTTATGTTATTATAATTTTATATTATTATATTCTAATATTATTATAATCATTTATAAATTAAGAATAATTTATAGTAATGTTTTTTGACAATACAAATGATTAGATAGTTATAAGCACTTTTTAATTCTTTTATTATTTCTCATTCTAAGAGCTCTTTTCTAGTTTGACTACCAACGAATGTTAAAGTCTCGTAACACTTTAACATTTTTGTTAGCAAACAACAAAGAGTTTTTTTTATAAAATCTAGACTTGTAAATGCTCTACTATCAAAAGCTCTATTGTTAATAGCTTTGCCAAATGGGGCCTAAATTATTTTTGGACTATTTTAAAATAGGTGTAGGATTGTTATGCTATTTTATAGCTCCACCAAGTCCGATCTTAAGCTCGAATAAAGGAGGAGGATTGTGTTAGGTAGTTGACAGCTGACATAAAACTCTATCATCTTTTAAAATATGAATCTACTAAATTAAAATATGTAAAGGAGTAGGACATCTCCGTTAAGAGACGCATTGCATCTACCTTCGAATGTTTCAAAAAATAAGCAAGGGGCATCGTACCGATGTCCGAGTGCGATGATAAGTGAGCAAGGATTCCTACACTACGGACAAGTGCGAGTAAAGAAGTTAGTACATGATAGTCAACTTAGAGTAGCAACTTGAAATATAAAAAACTAAAGGTAAAGCAATGAAGATAATGGACACTATGATTAGTAAAAAAGTAAATATAATATGCTTACAAGAGACTAAATGGGTAGGTGAAAGATCTAAAGAAATAGAGAATATAATATAAATTATATTACATTGAAAAACATAAAAAGAAATGGAGTAGAAATAATTATGAAAAAATTTTAAGGAATATGTTGTTAAGGTGCCTAGAAAGAAGATCAAATTATATTACTAAAATTTATAATTAAGAATAATTAATATAACTAGTGCATATGCATCACAAGTAAGATTAGAATAATGAACTAAGATATAATTTTAAAAAGATATAGATAAAATAATGCAAGAAATACCATAAGGATAAAAGATATATATGGAAGAAGATTTAATGGACATATAGATAAATAGAGGGATGGATATGAGATGGTACATAAAGGGTATGGTTTTGGAGATAGAAATAAAATCGACATGAGCATATTAAATTTTACAGTGACGTATGATCTCACAATAGCAAACACTTATTTTAAAAAAATAAATATTTAAAATATTTAAAATAAACTTAATAAAAGTTAAATAGTCTTTTCTTAACTAGAAAGGTGAATAAAATAACATACAAAGATTGTAAAGTTATTCCATAAGAAAGTTTAACTTCACAATATAGGATAATGGTAGCTAACATATGGATAAAATAAAATTTAAAGTAAAATATAAAACTATTAATCTAAAAATTAAATGATAAAATTTGAAAGAAGAAAAACTAGAATTATTTTAAAAAAAGTTAGTAAGAGAAATAACTATGAATATAAATAGTGATCCCAACTTAATATGAAAAAAAAACTAAATGCATAAAAAATATAGCAAAAGAAATTTAAGAAGAATCAAAAAGAGTAGAACTATTAGGAAATAAAACTTGATGGTGTAATATGAAAGTTCAAACTGCCATCAAGCTTGAAAGGATAAACTATAAAATTTGGCAAGAGGCTAGGAATAAAGAAAGTCTTAAAAAGTATAGCGATGCAAAGAAATAAGCTAAAAAAGTAGTAAGTAATTTCAAACTTAAAGCTTATAATGATTTATATAAAGAGTAGATACGAAAGAAGGTGAAAAGACTATATATAAACTAGCAAAATTAAGAGAAAAAAATAAAAGATTTTGACTATATTAAATGTATTAAGGATGAAGATGAAAGAGTCTTAGTAAAAGAAGAGATAAAAGAACAATAAAAAGTTATTTTAAAAAATTATTAAATAAAAATAATTTAGTAAATTTAAGGATAGAAGGATGTGATAACCTTGGAGTAACAAATAAAAATATTTTTTTTGCAAATTTAGCATGATTGAGGTTAAAAGGCTTTGAGTAAAATAAAAAATATAAAGACATTAGAGCCAGATGCTATCACTATTGAGATTTGGAAAGACTTAAGAGAAATTGAAGTCATGTGGTTAACCAATTTATTTAATAAGATTGTAGCAACTAAAAGAATATCGGATGATTGAAGCAAAAGCATATTAATATCCATATACAAAATAAAAAAGATATTCAAAACCGTAAAATTATAAAGAATTAAGTTGATGAGTTATACAATGAAATTATGGAAGATAGTAATAGAAAACCAAATAAGAGCTGAAACTTTAGTGTCAAATAATCAATTTGGATTTATGCCTGAAAGATCGATCATGAAAGCTATTTATTTATTAAGAAGATTAATGGAGAGGTATTAAAAAAAAGATCTTCATATAGTCTTTATTAATTTAAAGAAAGCATATGATAGAATACCTAGAGAAATAATATAGTGAGTTTTAGAGAAAAAAAGGAGTTTCCAAAAGGTACATAGAATTGATAAAAAATATGTATGATAGATCAATAACTATTGTCAAAACAACATAGAAGAAACTAGTGAGTTTTTAATTATTGTAGGTTTATATCAAGGATCTGCTTTAAGTCTGTATCTTTTTGTATTAGTTATGGATAAATTAACCAAACATATTCAAGATGATATCCCATAGTATATGTTATTTGCAGATGATATAGTGTTGATTGATGAAACTAAATTTGGATTAAATGCTAAGTTAGAGATTTGAAGAGAGGCATTAGAATCTCATGGTTTCAAGATTAATAGAACTAAAACTGAATACATGAAATATAATTTTAGTCGAAGCAAAAATACAAATGAAGAGATAATGAAGATGCAAGCCAAGAGTTACCAAGGAATAAAAATTAGGTATTTGGAATCAATTATCGAACAAGAAGGTAAAATAGATGAAGATGTGAATAATAGAGTTAAAGCATGATGGATTAAGTGGAGGAGTGCTTTAGGAGTATTATATAATCGATGCATCCTATTAAATTAGAAAAAATCTATAAAACCACTATTAAGCCAGTTATGCTACATGAAATAGAGTGTTGAGCAATACTGAAACAATATATGAATAAATTAAGTGTAACAGAAATATACATGTTAAGATGGATATGTGGTAAAACTTTAAAAGATAGAATTAAAAATAAACATATATGAGAAATGTTAGGAGTAGCCCCAACTGAAGATAAAATGAGAAAAAATTGATTAAGGTGGTTTGGACATATACAACAAAGACCTTTAGATGCTCAAGTTAGAAAAAGTGATCTTTAACAATATATGATAATGATAGAGGTAGAGGTAGACTTAAACTAATATAGATAGAAATAATTTAAAAAGATATAACTATTTATAATTTGAGTATCGACTTAGTCCTGAATAAAGCTGAGTAGGGAAAGCAATTCATGTAGCCGACCCAATGTAGTTGGAAAAAAAGCTTAAATGAGTTGAGTTGAGTATTGTTATGCTATTTCTAATGGTTTTAGGATTGCGGCCCCAATTCAACTAATTTTAGGTTTTTTTCTTTTACTAGGACATATGGGACTGACCTATACTCTATGGATAAACTCAAGCTATACTTTACTATCATCAAGAAGTTAATAATAAAGTTTGAAGTTTCCTTTGTTCCCTTACAAGGAAAGATTCCTTTGTTAAGACTTTGGTTGCATAAGAGGCAATTGGTGCAAGACCGTGAACTTCAAGCTTCTCTAGAGTGATCCAATGTGCAAAAATCAAAGATCTTCAAGAAATCAATGCATTATCTTTTCTTACATAGATTTTCTATATTAAATTTACTATTAGAGCCAAATATGGTGTGTTGATCCTTCTTTCATCTTTTTTGCTCTACCTTTCTTTCCACAAACCCTCTACCTATTGTTGAAAAAAATCAATCCCTTATTTCTTTCTTTATGGTCACACCCTCCCAATGCAAATTAATCAGAAAAGGGTCAAAACAAGAGAGGGCCAATAAAAAGAGAGACAAAAGAGAAAAAAAAAAGGAAAGAAAAGAAAATAAAGAATTAGAGAGAAAAGAGGTTCATTGTGACTCCTTTTTTTTTTCTCCTTATTTCTTTTAGGTTTTCGGTAGTTGTTAGAACTATTGCTCTTACACTCACCAATGGCCACCTTCTCAGCTTTATCTTTGATGCCCCCTCTTCTTATTCCTTAAGTGTCTCGAGAAGAAATTTTAGGTACAATGGCCTTTAGTCTTCAAACTCTCTCATGATCTAGTTGTAGCAGCTACCACCAGCCATCAACCACCTTTCTCCAATTGCACTATAGCCTTGTCCTTGTTCCCTCACCAGTGTTGCTCATGTCCTTAAGAAGCCCAAAGAGAAACATTAAGAATGGCTATAGCCTCCCTTATTCTTCCATTGTTCCCTTGTTCTTGTCTCTTCAATTCTTCCAGAGCCTAATTGCTTAGCACACCGGGTCCAAGAAGACAGAATTTTCCTCTTCTCCCATGCTTTTCCTTTGCTCTCTTTCTTTGGCCACCAATAATAATCTTGGTAGTGTTCCCTTTCTTTGCTTTAAATCTGATGAGATTCATAATCTTTCACTACTCTTCTTCCCAATATGCTCCAGCTGGTGTTTGCCAACTTCCAAGCTAACATACTTTGCCTCCTCTTCCCTGATTGTAGCAGTGGGACTTAAGAGTAGAGCTCTGCCTCCACCTTCATTCCTAATGAGGGTGTGATATGAATAGATCGACAATAGAGCTAGAACAAAGTAGGGATAAAGTAGGAATAGAGTTGAAATAGGTACTTTGATCTTATTCTAAGTTGCATAGCGGCTATATTCTATGAACTATGACAACCAGGAATTTTAGTAGCAGAACTACTAATACTCCACCCATTCTTGAAGGTTATGTTACTGAATTGGAACATCAATTTGATGAGGTAATAACTTGTCTGTGCATGTTGTGAGCTTAAAGGAGTTACACTTTGGCATGTCGCCCTCATTCTAAATAGCAATATCATGAAAGCATAATTGTTCTACAATCTCTAATGACTAGACCAAGAATTCATATACCTAATCAAGACATTGAAAATGAGTTTAACTTGAAGTAGATAATTTGTAGGATAAGCTAGATCTAGATACTTTTACTAGTCAGCTCACATTTACTAAAGACTATCTTTATTAATAGAAGCTGATTGTACCTAGAAGGATTGATTTATCAAATAAAAAGCTTAAAGGACAAGCTAGAAACTGGTGGAAGATAATCAAAGATCATGCCCATGTGCATGGTGAACCTATCAATACTTGAGATTTGATGCACATGAAGTTTAAGAGAAGTACTTGTCCTATAATTATAAAAACCAAGTTTATTAAAAGCTTCTATAACTTAAGCCTCTATGTTTTAGCTTAAGTAATAGAGACATGTTCTAGCCATGTGCTAGAAATGACGGTCTCGAATAAGCTTAGAACCAATAAGGTAGAAGAACAACCATATCCACTCCATTCCTACCATCTATTCTGAATTTCATTTTATTTACTTTATTTTTTAAAAATCTTTTCTTTCAAATTTAAATTCTAGGTGTAGGCCTGAAGTAATTATGGCTACTTTCTTTTCTTTCCCTTCAATTCCAAACTAGGCAAATAGACCAAGCCTTAAAAAATTATGGCATTTGGTAGCAGATAATTTATCCAGATTACCGGTAATTTAAAAGGTGTCCATCAGATAACTATGTTTGGTACGTATTTTGAATGATAATCTATCTGGCAATAGTAATCTAGATTACCTTATGAGAGGTAATTCAGATTATCTTAGGAAAGGATGATTATCATATTACCAAATGTGGTGATCTGATAAATTACTTTTTGAAAATTACCCTTTTTTTAGTGCTCTCTACTCGCATCCTCTCTTACTGATCTTGTTGGAACTTGTATGAGGTCCGAGCCACACCCTCTACCTCCACGGCACGCCACAAAATTTCTTTCGATTGGTGACCTTCAGCATTTTCACTAATCGCTTGAATATTATTATAAATATAATTTTTAAAAAATTATCATTTATAAATATAATTTTTTTTAAATCAAATATATAATAATATATAAATTGTTAATAAATTTAATTTTGGTATATTTTAAAATTTTATATTATATGACTAGTAATCTGTTTGTCATACCAAACACAGTAATCAATATTACCATTGTATTACCTGTGTATATCAAACACAGTAATCAATATTACTGGTAATCTATCAAGTGGTAATTTATATTGTATGTAATCCATATTACCATGGATTGCTGACGATGCACCAAACGCTTCTATACTTATGTCCCAATTTTTTTTGACTTTCATATCCACTCCAAAAAAAAATAGAGATGTTGGATACCCGTAACCATACGAAGGATATTGCCATCCCCAGGTCTAACGGATGCAATGTAGGCATTAATAGTGTACTTATGGAGAAATATTTGTTGTTTTGATTGATGATCATTTTACGTTTTATGATTGGGTATATTGCATGCATGGGATCACAAGACGCATAGCTTACCGAATTATAAAAGGATCTGTTTTATGTGTCAAGGTTTCTTAATAAAAAGAACAAATGGTCCGTGAACCTATACAGCCATGTCCATGAGGTTTGCCTTTTTAGGTGTGGGGTTAAACAAATTTATTCAATTTACCTTCCACAGAGAGTCTGCATTTCAGATGCTTTATTTATAAATATGTAAACGATAATATGGCATATGACACTGAAGAGCTACCGTCACACCCAACCATCCAGAAATGCAGCCATTGATACCAAGTTCATAATTTTATTGTGATTTTTTTTTTTTTTTTTTGGGCTATCATAGCCAAGTCAGCTTAACTCCTGGTCGGTAGAAAAAGTGAGAACGAAAATTCTACCAAAATATCAGAAAAAATCAGGCCAACAAACCTCATACAATGATGCAGGTCATAAATGCCCCTGCCTCATGAATCGCCCAAGGAACAACGTCAATTAACTTAATGGAGTTTAAATTGACGTCAAACTTTATCATGTTGTGGATCTAAAGAGCTTAAACTTTTTAGTGATTGGATGAGTCCTGGAGATCAGCACTTCAAAAACATTTCAAAAATAGCACATGTGGAATTTCTGGGCGAATCTAATTCCAATATGTCTTACTTAGGCATCAATCAAAGATCGAATGATAAAAGTTACAATCGAAAAACTGAATCCATAACCGAGCAGTCCGAGTTTGTAATTTGATGGGAGGACTTCATAATAGGACGATTACTGCACTTACAAAGAGAGACAGCCATTGAACCCATTTTGAGCGCAAAATCATCCAATTTAACGGCAGAATAGCTGTCATTAGACAATTTTTTGCATCTAAAATGGCCTTAAAACATGTAATTTATTTCTAGTTTCTTTTGTAAGTTATTTAACTCCTAGTTGAGTTCCAAGGGATCCCACGGCATTCCATCATTGTAACGCTCATATAAAACTATAAATGCCTTTTAAACTCTCCTTTTTAAATATAATAAATTAAATCAAAATTTTGAGTTTATTTTGTTTTTTTTTTTTTTTTTTTTTGTCATCTCTTCTCCTTGCCATATTGTAGCTCCACAGCAACCTGTGTATATCAAAAATTGCTTTTCTTTTGGCATGACTAGAAATTCCTACACAAAGTTGTTGCACCTCTGATGGATATATGAATAATTCAGGTGAATATCAATGTAATTCTGATCAAACAAGGATATCAATCAATGACGAGTTATCCCTATACTTCGTTTGCTTTTCTGATTTTGTAGTTATTTTATCTATTTTTCTAGCTTATAAAATCATCATAAAATCTCAAAAAAAATGAAAATGTAATTTATTTATTTTATGAATTATTGGAGAAAATAATTTTTATCTAAGACAGACTTTGTTGGGCATACCAAATTAATTATACTGTGAACATCAGCAATTACCTCTTACTGGAAGGTGATTCAGCCGAACGCTTCTGCAACTGAATTAGGGTAGTCTCTTTGTTTCCACAAACAATCTCGATCGATCTAGCTCAACCGGATTCCCAATTTTTGTCAGCACCCTGAATGCATCATGCACGCTATATGGTATTAACACGAAGCAGTCCAACAATAAGTAGAGAGATACACAAACTTCTTAAATGGTTAAGAACCAGATTTTATTGCACTGTAATATGTCGGATGTATAAAAAAAATCTAAAAAGCCATTTGAA
Source organism: Calamus simplicifolius (assembly GCA_900491605.1). Classification (NCBI taxonomy): domain Eukaryota; kingdom Viridiplantae; phylum Streptophyta; class Magnoliopsida; order Arecales; family Arecaceae; genus Calamus; species Calamus simplicifolius. Next base: position 50,858 of record UESW01001372.1, read on the forward strand.
CCAACCCCACAGTAATTAGTTACGGCAAAATCAGTGGAGCTTAAACAATTCAATCCCTAACAGCAAGTCAACCACCACCCACCATCACCAAACAATGTTACCGGAAATTGGACTAAAAATTTCGACAGTATTTCAAAGTATCTGCTGGTGATTTTTGTAAATTATCATCACGGAGCCTTGGAATAAGAATTTCCAAAGCCTCCTCCATTGCCCATGGATTAGCTAGTTTCAGGGGGCACCAATTTTAGGCTTCTCATCCACTCACAAAAGCTGTAGTCATCGAAATGAAGGAAGCTGCTCTTTAACTTCGTTCTCTGTTCTGGAGTTAATGTCCGCAGCTGAGGGAACCTTGCCTCCTGGAAGAAGTAAAACCAAGCACTTCAATGTAAATGATTTCTTCGTTTTCTCCAACCATTTGATGACATCAGTTTTAACTATAATTCCCAATAGTTACACAGCTAGCAAACTTAAATTTAAATAAATTCTTAGATAACATTAAAAAATAATATCAAGTTACCATCATGACTTTCTACAAGGAAACTTTTGATAAAGGGGATTAAAAAAACACCATACCTGCTCATAAGGAGGATCCTTGTGTGCAGGTATCAGTCGAGAGACAAAGTATCTAGCCTGAGAGCTCCCCTCCTGTACCAAAGCCCAAGAAAATCAGAGATCAGATTTATTTCTTCAGACAACATTTTTGAAGTGGGAACAAGGATCTACATTGATTGGAAATCTATGATCCAACTAGAGTAGGATCAGTACGAGGGCAAAAGTGTAATGCAGATTTGCTTGTGCTAGATTCTGTTCCTCTTATGCAGCAATCATTCCAAGAGTAGAAATTTAACAAATCCCCAATATCATAAATTCATAATATTATTTTTATATAAAAGACTAAATGACATTATTGCAAAATGGGAAGAGATTCAAGAACTATCCCTGACAGTATGGGACAAAGTTAATAATAATCCTCATTATGAGCAAGGAAACATGCAGATTAAAGGCCTAGGCACACTAACGTTTCCATAAACAATATAACAATGAAGTAATGGTTTCAAACAAAAAATGGAAACATGTGGCAGGAAACAGACTTTGAATGCAAGGATCCGGGGAGCTGGAAAGCGGTTTTCAGTGAGCTCCTCTGCCAATGTTCTGCATGCTGCTAAAGTTGCAGCAATTTTCCCTTCTCGAGCTGCAAGCTCAGCACCCTGACAACATTGGAAAACAATAAATTATTGATGAAAATTGAGTAAATATAATGACAAAAAACATAATAAATAATTAAAACTACAAAGCATTCATGGGATATTATCGGACTTAGCCAACACAAAATGCTATGCTGAAGTATGGGAGTATTTACATACACATTAAACATAAATAAAGTAAAAGTGAGCAGTTTTTTTAGCAGCTATCAACAAATGAATGGAGCCAAGTTGTTTGACAGTTAAATTTTTGACATGATGGAATGCAAACTATGTAGCTCTACAAATTTAATCTATAATCTCTCCTCTTTCTGCATGACCACTGAATAGACAATTAGCAGGAACAAAAAAATGGCAAAGACATTGGTAGATGCTCGGTGACAAGTTGATTTTCGAAGAATGATCGTAAAAGGATAACATGCGTCAATTAGATGGGGGAGTAACATAAACAAGACCTACATTGACAATGCTTCATAAATATAGTACATAAATTACAAGGAAGCTTGATAATAGGTTACAAAAAGAAAGGAGAAAAGATCAAGAATATCCAATGAATTTATTCTTGGGTAGGCCAGTCAACTCAGAAGAATCCCCTTCCAGATTATGGAAAGTGACCCATTTATATGAGATCAAAAGTATCCTGACACTCCTACGACAATCCAAGTAATTCTGAGAAGCAGTGAAGGCTCTAACATTTTGTAACTGCATTTCTGGTTTCTTGATGAAGGCATTAATTTCCGTATGGGATTTAATAAGATTAAGTACCACGGATCAATAAAGAAGGCACCTTTGGCCATCTGATTGCCGAGGCTTAAGGAGAAGAATTATGTAAACAACATAAATTACCACTACATTGCCGGGCAGAATGTCAGAAGCTAGAGTACAAACATAATGGAGACAGAAAATACTGTCCAACATAAGATTAACCCATAGAGGCAATGAATTGGAACAAAATCCTGATACAAGTAGTGTAATAACAAGACTGCTTTGTGTGGTTGACATTAATACCAGCAAAATACTACATTGATCCAACTTTGGCATTGTTGGGTACAAATACATTGGCACTACCATGTAAGCTTGATGTTGATGTGATTTAGAATATAGTGCTGATGCAATGTATGCCATGGCGCATGTATGTGAGTTCAATTCACAAATATAATGAATAAATTAGTTTATCAGATATGAGATTATCATTATCAGCCACATGTTGATATGAATTCAACAGTTCATTGATATTGTGCAAATCATGGCAATCCACATGAAAGTTCAATTTATCGGTACAAGCAATCCACATTATGGCAATCTACAGCCTTTCTTCCGCTTCTTAAGGATAACACAGGAGAACCACCAATCATTTCAAAGAAATGATGTGAGAATGAATCAGGTCATGCGGTATTTGAGGTTTGTTGAAAATGAAATGAAAGTGTCTCATGATATATATAGTCAAAGATACAATATAATGTGAACTTACCAAAGCAAAAGCTTCAATAAGATGCAATATGAGTGTTGACTGTGCCTTTAAGTCACCAATGAATATATTAACTGAATCATTTTACTATATATGATAGGAAAGCCTTCAAAGATGGCTTCACATGGCCAGCCTCCAAGGCCTACAATGCATATTCTTTTCTTCTTTTGGTGTAATTCAGGACACTCGAGCTTCTAGCACATGCAATGCTAATTTATTTACAGAATCTTCTGGAGCCGAAAATGATGCCATCCAACTCATTGAGACTGAGAACAGTTCCACCTAAAGTGATGACATCTATGATAGGCCTAGTTTGACATTAATTTGAGCACTACTACCCTTACCAGCAGACACAATGTTGGTTTGACTGCTAGATTCGACTCCAAAAGGTGGGAAGAAATGTGGGAAGGAAACTACCAAATCTCATAATTGATTATCCCTCAAACAGATATAAAGAAAAGAAGATAAATAAGGGAAATAATGAAGAAAAATATGGAAACTACAAGGAGGGGGATCTTTTCAAAAACTTGTTTTCAAAATTACAAAATTCGGATCTGCCCTCAAGCTAATATAACTAGAAAACTAAATGATGCAAAACACAGACTAGTTAAGCGAAGACTTCTCTAATCCAACCTATTAACTAACTCAGGCCCTTGTGAAACAAGTCTGATAAAACAAGGACTCTTAAAAAGACTAAATATTGACTCACTGAATCATAACTGTTTCCTCACCAACATAAATTGAAACCCTTTATTTGAGGTGTTTTAAACAACAATGTCTTTGAAAATATCTAATAGTCTCCCCAAAAGAATCCAATAATACATCAGTATAGAATAGCTGAAGTGCCCCTATTTAAACATGAACCACATCAATGATCTTAAGCTTGTGTTAAATTTCTAGTCCAAAGAATCTAGGCTTTACCAAGGCAGCAAGCAATCAGGGAAGCTTTTTTTAACTTCCAATAGTCAAAAAAGGTGTAATTCTACAAATCCTGTGTTCTCTTTTAAAGAGTGAAAATATCAGTGTTCAAATCATATTAATTATTAGATGTAGATTTAAACAATGACCATGTCTGATTTTTTTTTATAACCTCTAATGAAAAAGCAGTGACTTTCTCCACATCTTTGAAGGAATTGACTTCATACTATTCTTTCTATCTCAATGTTCGAAGAATTATCAATCTATGCACTTTTATTTATAAGAATTTAAATGAAACTCCCCTATTTATTTCTGATACTACGAATTACTCATAGTGAAAGATATGCCTTCCTACTAGCAGTTAGCGCTAAGCACAGAAACGAATGCTGTGTCACATAGGAAGCTTAATATTTGGTCATCAAAGAATGGAAAAGTATATGGGAAAAATCATGCTTAAATGGACTTCAGTGTGGTTATCATGCATCTAAATGCATGTGCACCAAACAAGGAAGATTTTTGGAGGGTCAAACAGGGAGGCCATTACATAGGTTGAATAAGAAATCAATATACAGTAGTGAAAAACTAGGAAAGTGTGAGTGTTTCAGGATGCAAAAACATTCCAAATTAAGCCTCTGGAAACTCAATTTAGTGAGAAGATGACTGAAATAGTGATGAATAGATATGATGTTCCGATGATGCAGGAGACCAGTATGGTGTATTCTTGTTAATTTATAGCAGTACTGAATATGGCAGGAGCAATTTTAAGAATTCACCATTTCTTGAAAACTATTTGAACAACCTTAAGGCCTCACATTTAAGTCAGGAGACCACCTTAAGAAATCAGTACAGTAGAACAAACTAGGAAAGTGTGAGTGCTGCAAGATGCAAAAACATCCCAAATTAAACCTCAAGAAACTACATTTAGTGAAAACAGGACAGAAATAGTAATTTGCCGACCCCATGTAGTTGGGAAAAGGCTTAGATGAGTTGAGTTGAGGACAGAAATAGTAATGAGCAGATATCACTATTAAAAATGGGGAAACGAACTTATGGCAAACACAACAACAAAAAAGGAGGATATATAGAGCAAATTCAGATATCACTATTTCTTGAAAACTATTTGAACAACCTTAAGGCCTCACATTTAAGTCAGGAGACCACCTTAAGAAATCAGTTCAGTAGAACAAACCAGGAAAGTGTGAGTGTTGCAAGATGCAAAAACATCCCAAATTAAACCTCAAGAAACTACATTTAGTGAAAACAGGACAGAAATAGTAATTTGCTGACCCCATGTAGTTGGGAAAAGGCTTAGATGAGTTGAGTTGAGGACAGAAATAGTAATGAGCAGATATCACTATTAAAAATGGGGAAACGAACTTATGGCAAACACAACAACAAAAAAGGAGGATATATAGAGCAAATTCAGATATCACTATTGCATAACGACCATCATGCAGTCAAAAAAGAAATAAGATCTCATAAAGTCCTTTCAATGCCACAACAAATTTCTCTGGAATCCTCAAGAAACATTGTGAGATAATTCAAGCCAAGACCAGCAGAAATTATCAAAACTATGTAGGGCCAAGCATTAACATTCCTATTCTAGTCATTGCTTTCCAGTCCTTTCTCACATTCGTAAGACATCTGCATGCAATACAAAAAGACAGCCTCTTTTTCAACTTTATGTAATTAAAGTGCAAAGTGGAATGGAAAGATATATGATGCTTCCAACTATTAGTTACTCCCAAGGTTGGGCAACAACATGGAAACTAAAATATGGAAGATCAATTTATAACACATTTTTTGTTTGACCTGCAATCATTAGCATTTGAAAAGATTTTCAAGGTTTACCATTCCAGAAAATGACACTACCAGCCTATGTTACAGTATCCAAATTCAAGCTTATAATACTAAACAGAAGTATTTGATTGTTTGGCTATCAGTATCGAAACTTATAGTGCTAAACTGGCAATATCCAAATTCAAACATCATATATTGGGCCCACTCAGTGAGACCTAATTTTATGCTCACTTTGGCTAACACCAGGCAAAGAATGAAAGCAATTCAAGCTAGCCCGATCATTAAACCCCAAACACTAGAAGAGGTTGGAATTTGAAACTTAAGAAACTAATGCAACATACTAACATATTGCCTGAAAATTTTAAAATATCACCCTCCGTGGATGAAACATTTCTAAAAATGTAAAGTAAGGTTTAAGCAGTATATTGGGGGCTTTAGAGGTTCTACTATAACAAACTGGCATTGATTTTGAGCACCATAGAACAGAATTGATTAATAAAGTTGGAAGAAGATGAACCACATAGAAAGCAAACAAGATGGGGTAAAACACCTGGTATATACTACATATTGATTGTTTAGCACACCAAATTTGTATGCATGTGCTTGTCTGTATAGAGAACACATTTCTTAGTTTCTTGCCTAATGGGAAAAACTCATTCACATGATTCTAAAATAGGCATGCATTACACAAAAAGCAAAACATACAACCATGTGATATTCTGAATCCTCACTTCTAATGGAATCAAAATGATCTATAGACAAGCAAGCTAAGAGTGACCATGGTAACCATGCACTATCAAAAATAGAAACATAACCAATTTGCATAGCAGAAGAATCAAGTCCTAGATGGACATGATGTAGATAATCTAGTGAAGACAGAGCTAAGAATGACATACCAACCATATGAAAACATCTGTTCCATGGTCAAGAACCACTGCAGCATTGGACTGCATGGCAAGATCATATGATGGCAATTCCTCAAACATTCCAGCTTCACGATGCATTAGACAACGTGGTGCCAACATACGAAGAGACAAATCAAATGACGCATTCAAGAACAAACTTCTCAAGACAGACCATTCATCTTCATGGCCAATAATATTTCCTAAGAGTGGTCCCCTTCTTAGATGAAATAAGTTCTCAGGCAGTGATGATAGCTCCTTTGGGAACTGGTGCAGCTTTGATTTCGGTAGCTGAGACCCAAATTTCACAGCAATGTCCTTGACTCTCTCGTCTACTGTAAGCCTCATATCAGCTGCATCAGAAGCAGTTCTGGCATGCAAGAGAGTCCTCTTGGCAATGAGAACTGCAGCCACATCTTCCTGGATGCTTCCAAGATATGCAGTTACACTATCCACAGTTCGAAGCCTCACAGTAATCACTCTAGAAATGTCTGCTTGATAGATTTTTGAATAACGAACAACAAACTGGAAGTAAACATAGTCATTCTTAATGTCACCTTTTGTTTCCATGGACAGAGTAAAGGTCTGAGTTTCTTCAACACTGTGCATTTGAATACACAAAGAAGAGTCATTCTTGAATGTTTCATGAACATCTGCTGGTGCTTCTTCACCTGGCCCAATGACCTGGGTAACAAGAATATCCTCTGAACAGCGTATCTCAAATAGTCCATGGGAACCAGCAGCCCTGGTAGATGCTCTTTGCAAGTTAACACCAAATGCCTCACCAAAGTCATCATGAAGGATCAGCACGCCACCAGAACTTTCTACTAGTGGTTGCAGAATGGGAACTCTCACCGGACATGTCCCAGCGCAGAGAATATCAACTACAGTGTCATGCTTATGAGCTTCGTGACCAAGATGCTCCATCCATTTCATAGCTTTCCTTTCCATATATGCATAATTAGGATGATAAAATGAGTGTGGAACCAATCCAGGACCATAAGTATTTGGGCCACCAGCACACACCAAAATTCTGCAATTGCCTCCTGGCCTTTTAATAATTCCTTGAGACATTTCGGCTGATGGACCTTGCATTATTGCTAGGGCGACCTCCACTGCTGTACCAAGGCATCGATCCCTGGATACCTCTGGCAATTTAAGCTTGTATGGTCTAAGAGATGAAAATATGGCATGTGCAACAGGAAGCGAAGCATGTATAGGTGACAGGTAAACACCAGTCCCATAAATCAGTGCTTTTATAGACTCTTGGGTGGGTGATTTGTCACCAGGAAGCACATCAGCTGATGCCATCAAACCCTCTGAAAAATCATAAACTGACACTGTTCGCCCATAAGTAATGATACCAATTCTTGTAGTAGGGGGGAGGGAACCAACGAAAGCATGCAAAGATCTGTGCAGATGCAGGAGGTGTTCTCCATCCAGGCATTCATCTATAACTATAAAAATAGGCGCGGTCATTCTTGAGTCAGAAACAGGAATATAACCTGGCCTTCTATTTCCAGTCTGAATATAATCAATCGCAGAGGATGAGAGTTCTGACCAGTGTCGAAGGTCTTCTTTAGTGGAGACTATATATTCCCCATCACTGCTGTTTAATTTCTTACATATTACACATTGCCACTGCCCCGAGCCAATTAAAATCTCAGAATAAAGGTTTGCATAAGCCCCACAATTTTGACAACGGTGGGGGTCACGTTGTACTACCTCAGGACCTGGTGCAATCTCCCTCCCAGGAGATACCAATGCTCCAAATCCCAAGCTTGGAACATTTACTAGCTTATTGTGTTTCAACACCTAAGGTTGCAAATGGAGCCATAAGTTGACAAGAAGATAGATAGACAAAAATAGCAATCAACAAGAAGGTTTTACGAAATATAGAAGGAAAAAACAAGATATTTTAGCGTTCAAGGTTAGCAGCGGGTGAAGCTAATATCCCTCACACTAGCTAGCAAGGCTCATGGTCACCTTAATTTGAGGTTAGCTGAAAACCCATCTATGGCCATGGAAACAACAAAGCTGACAAGAACGATGAGAACAAATGCAGCCAGGCAATACCAGGTTGCGATTAAAATTGAAATATAGTCAGAAGAAATAAGAACGAGCTAAAAGAATGATACCTTGTGAGCAGAGAAGAGCACATATGGTGATTCGAAACTGGACTCATCAACACCAGCCGAACGATGCACAGGCAAATCATAGGATCCATTAGAATAAAGCGGTGGAGATGACATGGGCAATCGGGAGCCCAATGAAGAAGCCGCTGGCTGAGGAGTTGCAGGTGATGTCCGGAAAGGCACAGCTGCTGGCCGTAGTGGTGAAGAGAATGCGGGGGGGCCGGGAGGACTGCTGAACTGGGGAACCGGACTGCTGCCCGTCTGAGCTCCATCTCCAGAAGAGAGCGAGCTCGGGGTTCTGGACGAAGACAGATGCGGCCGGTCATATGGGGGTCTCTGAGGGGAAATTCTGGCCGATACTGGAGAAGAGAAAGATGGCGGTGTTGGTCGCCTTTCAGGGAAAGGTGAGGGCGTGCTCGGGGAAGCAACTGCAGCAGCATGCCCTAGATGAGGCGGCGGTGAGGATGTATCCATTTATTTCTAAATTGGTTGCAAAATTTACAGTCTCAAACTCTGTAAATAAGAACGAACACAAGTAGTCAGTCCAAAACAATAAAAAAAAAATAGAATATATAGCAATACCCTTCAACTTGACATCAAATCACAAGATATGTTGATCCTAATGACCAAAATCCGACAACAAATGGATGAAAAAAAAAAATTTTGATTTCTTTCTTCCTCAGAACCGTACAAGTATCCACTTAAAATCCAATTTCATCATCTAATGCCATATCAACACAGACAATCGAAATAAAACCCTAGTTCCCAAATCGCCAAATAACTTAACCACAATCAAGCAGACTTCAACTGAGACATTATATAAAAATCCCCAAAGAAAACCACAGCAAAAATCTAAAAAAAAAAAAATCACGTTTTCTCAAAATAATTCCATACGAGGTGCAAGAAAAAACCAAACTCAAACCGAAACCTAATTCAAATTTTGGATCTGAAAAATGAGAACAGCAGAGCAAAAGATTTTAGTCGTTACAGCCAGGGATCACTCTCCAATCGAGGAAAATCTGATTTTGATCCAAAACAATAGACGGGCGAGCATAGAGATCAAGATTTAAGATTCCAACGAGGTGGAAAAGGCAGGTTTTTGAAGAGAGATTATTAAGGATTGAAGAGAGAAAAATCGCGTACCTGGGGACAGATCTGAGAACTGGAAGGGGGGTATATAGAGACGACGGAGGCGGGGGAGGGCTTGAAATCGAACAAGAGGCGCTCGAATCCCCCTCCTCTATCGCTCTCAAGATTTTACTGTGGGGCTTTTCTCAATTTTTTTCCGGTATGTTATTTCTTTCCCTTTTATTTCTCCAAACCAATTCCCACTTCCCTTCCATGAGGGAAGGGAGGAAGAGCAGGATTTTGGGGGCATTTTTGCCGGAGTAAATGAAGGTGCTTCTTGATTGAGTTGGCCAGGGTTTAGGTCTTATGAGCTGCAGTGTATAATCTCGATCTATTGATGCCCAATTTTAAATATAATAGATCTAATCAACTATGTCAATTGATAATGTAATCTTTGATTTTTTTTTTAATAGAATAACCAATGTTTTTGTTAGACTAGAAGAGCAAGGTCAACATATTTAAGTGGGGATATTTGGATGATCTAGCATGGTTTATTTACTGAAAAAATAGTCCAGCTTCATATGACTCATTTTTGACCTACCTTCTCAAATAAGTCAAAAGTTTAATTCTTGGCCTAATTTAAATATGTAATATATATATATATATATATATTTCTACTTATTTTTTATATATTTATATTTATTTCATCGATTTTTTTTAATCAAAAAAACTATGATTAATGGGTCGCTTTTTTATTTCAAGATTTATGTAGATCTAATATTGGAGGAGGTGGTCATATCTGGCCAAGTCTAGTGCATGTATATCTCTTTTAAATATGCAGCAAGAAGGTTACTAGTCAAAATTAAAGAAAAAGTTGAAAGATTTATACCTAGTAGAATAAAGAGTATTTTCAATAATTTATATAATTAAAAAAGAGAGAGTGCACTAACACATCTAAATTTATATTTAGTAGATAATTTATATAATTAAAAATATAAATTTAAAATATATTATTTTAATATTTATTAAAAAGGACATAACTTTTAAATATTTTTTAATATAAATATTTTGATTAATAAATTTACCAAACAAAATATATTTCATATATTTTTCTCTTATTTTTAATATAAATAATATAATAATTTTAAAACTATAAATCCATAATAATATTATAAAATTTATTTTTATTTCAATCTTAACTTTAATATAAACAGTGTATAATTTTAAATCTATAAATTAAAAATAGTATTATAAAATTAAATTTTGTTTTGAAATTAATCAAGCTCAAGCAAGTCGAGCCTAATTCCATCTGAGCTCTTTGCTAATAGAACAAGCTGAACATAAACTGCAACAGCTAACAAGCAACTTATCAATAGTCTAGCCATTTCAGCTTGGGAGAACTATATGAATTTAATTAAATATAAATACTTGAAGATGAATCCATTTGAAACATTTGATTCTTGTACAAAACACATCGTATCTTGGATTGTAAATTAAAATTTCAGCTCAGAGCGGGCTTGGCTTGCAAGCATAAAGTTGGGACTAGGCTCCAGCTTGAGTAAGACAATCTATGAGCAATCTTACAACTTGTTTGGTTACATATACTTTCCATGAAAGATGCAGTTCTTAGGAATATGCAAAAAACCCATCTTATTTGGTTAATAAGATGATGGCTTCCCAAGAGAAGTCACTTCAAAGTAAGAAGCAACCTATTCAATGGTTAGCCTTTGACTTTTCTGGGAAGGAGTTGAAAAATATTATTCCATGAATACTCATTCCATTGCGACTTTCTCTCCTAAGTGTGCATCCTCATTGTCCTTGAAGAAACCCTAGCCATCTTCGATGGTTAGTCATAAGGAATTTCTCTAGTGGGTGTTCATCCGCTTGTCTTTGAGAAGCTTCAATCCAAGTCCCCAATCCTTCCAAGCTTGGCCCTGATCTTCGCAAAACTCTAACCCTTTGATCTGAAGTCCCTTTCGTCTCCATAAAACCTTAGCCTCTCTAATCTTGAGTCCCTCTTATCTCCACTTCAAGATCAAGAATAAGCCATCTCTAATGACATTTAGCATTGATTTCCCCTAACTTTCCATTTTTTTATATTTCTTTATTATTTATTTAAATTGGTTATATTTTTAGTTTTTATATTGAATCACTTTCACTTCTTTTTGTTAACCCAGCTCAACATGGTGAGCCTGATAGAAAATATAGGAATATCCACTTATCATGTTTACAAGTCCTAATTTCAAAAAAAATCATGTGCTTGTTCATCTACTCAAGTTAGGTGTAAAAATCATTTTTCAGTAACTCATATGCCATGCCAAAGTGAAGCAATAATTTTATACATGATTCTTAATAATCAATCATATAAATTATTCTTTATTGTTTAGCATGCATCAAATTTAGATATCTTAAAGCACAACTAAGATGGGTGAGGCTAAGGCTTAAGCCTTTTTTTTAGCAAACCTCAGTTTAAAATGGATTCCACCAAAGATAGCATGAGACTACTACCATTTCTACCTCCTCCTTTCTCTCTCTCTAGTCGAAGCATAGCCTCTATTTATTATTTTGTTGAGGTGACAGTCTCAATTGATCATTGAAATCAATTATAGTTCTTTGTACTCTTTAAGAGCATCGCACATGTTAAATATTTATTTATTCTTTCATGAGCACAAATGAATTATGTCTTGGATTTTATATCTAGATAACTACTGCAAGCCAATTTATAAACATCTATCCCTTTATCTAGATAACTACTGCAAGCCAATTTATAAACATCTATCCCTTTATATGCGATGTCTAACTATAGGTGCAGAATTTTATTTATATGTAAAAAGGGATGTATTGGAACCTCTTTATTCATTTGTAATCTTCATCAATAAGTAAGAGATTAGTAATGTGTACCTAGAATTCATTACTAGTTTTCTTATTTTTTATATTAATTAACTCATGTTATCTTTATAGCTTACGATAAATAGAGGTAGACTTGGCTACATTTGAATGTAGTCAGGTATCCATTCACCTTCTCCACTTTTGGATCCATATAGATCCCAAAGCCATCCCATCCTACTTTTATCATTTTTTATATTTTATGATTTATAAATTGTGTGGATCTAAGAATCTAAGGATGTGAAAGGTGATCGAATTTAGGCTTAACTTCATTCTAATGTAGCCAAGTCTATCTCATGATAAATATTTTAACAATAAGAGCATCTTTTTTGCCTGATTATGATTGCTTTTGTTTTAATTAAATCTTCATTTGGCTCAGTGGAGATAGCTTGTAGCATTAGGCAGGTTAGCATCCTTTTTGTGATTTAAATAAAGTTATATTGTTGATTGACAATGTGGGCACAACCATCTTGATTCTAATTGTAAAATTATGTTGGAGCATAAGAATACCTTACAGGAAATCTTCCATGGTGTCACTCTAGGAAGAACTAAATAGTGTTTAAAAATTGCATAGCTTGTAGGCTTAGTTAACATATCTGGTAGCTACATGTTTTGGGTGAAGATTTGGGGGATAGCTTGTAGCATTAGGCAGGTTAGCATCCTTTTTGTGATTTAAATAAAGTTATATTGTTGATTGACAATGTGGGCACAACCATCTTGATTCTAATTGTAAAATTATGTTGGAGCATAAGAATACCTTACAGAAAATCTTCCATGGTGTCACTCTAGGAAGAACTAAATAGTGTTTAAAAATTGCATAGCTTGTAGGCTTAGTTAACATATCTGGTAGCTACATGTTTTGGGTGAAGATTTGGGGGTATAGTTGAAGGTTATGTCTATTTTTGCAGTCGTTTAGGGGCATTGGCTAATATATCTCTAGTTTTCTTATTTAGTTTTTAAGGCAAACATTTCAGGAAGTAGCTGTTAGTGAAGTTTTTCTATGCATTTCTAAGGGCTTTGTATAAATTATGTTTTGTGTAACTTAAAAAATATTCAGTAATCCAAATTCATTTGGAAGTGTATGTGCACAAGAGTTTTTAATTAGCAAGCTTGCATAATATTGTTATAGTTTTCAACAGTTAAGTATGAGCTAGTTCCAGCTTTACAACATTCTATTTGTTAGGCTTGCATTTCCTATATAGAGAATTGTTACAACATGCATATGTTTTTCAATTCCAGCTAAGGTCTATTTGGTATTGGTTTATAACTATTTCATCTACTTTTGTCTACTTGTTTTGTTCTATTTGGCATTGGTTTACATCTATTTCATTTGCTTTTAGCTACTTATTTCATTTTATGCAATTCAGCTATTTCATTTTCAAATTTAGGCATCACAATAACTAAATTGCCAGATGTCAATGGCAAACTCCACATAGGTTGATACATAAACTTTTCTAGTAGTTTGTTTTACTCGATGATGTGAACTTGTCTAGCAAAGAACTTTTCCATGTTATGCTCATAATTGGCAGTTTTTGAAGCAAATATGTGGTATATTTGTCCACCATATGAAAAGTTTTATGATTATTATCTTCTAATTTAGTATGATATTAATTTTTGATCGTTTTTCACGAGCAACTACTGAGGAGCTTCCTCGAGCAAGCTTTGCTCCAAAAAACAATAAAAAAATCAAGCACCTGCTCTTCCTGATGAGGCTTTGCTCATTGTCTAAGGGTTGTTTGGCTATGAAGAATTTTAGAGGTTTAAGAGTCCTGTCAATGGATCAGATGGTCATGGAGTGTTTAGATGTAGATATTATGGGTAAGGTAATTAAAAGGGCCTAAGTTGAAGAAATATGGCCAGAAGGGCTCAAGCCTCAAGGAGATAGAGTTGATCAACGTAGTGGTCATATGGTCAACGGCTATAGGTTGATCAAGAGTCCAATTAGTACTAGAGAAATGCTTGTAGAAGGCTCAAGATTTGGTTGAGTGGCAACATTAGGGATTAGATTAGAGGATTGATCGTGGGTAGAGGGGGTATGTGAAGGTGGGCCACAATTAAGTTAGTTAATATAGGCTAAATAAAAACTTAAAGATGAAAAAGATACATTTTTCATTCAAATAAATATGATATGAATATATGTCCTTCATGTTAGTTGGAGATGCATTCTCAATTTGAATAGATATGATACGAGATATATTTTTAATGTGAGTGGATATGATTGCGACAAATGAGTTAAAATTTAAATTTCAATTTAAATCGATAAAGAATCAGCTTGGTCAACACTTGCATACTAAAGCTTTTTTACTGGGTTCGGGGCTCAAAAATTATCATCAATTTGTTGAAAAAGTCTTGCTGCATCACGTGCGATGCAGCTCTGCGCCTGATGATTGGCGTGCAATACATGCATCGTGCATCAATCATTGGAGTCGGTGCACACGAGCTGCATTGGCCTCAGTACACAAAGACTTTTCCTCAATTTGTTTTGCTCCTCTTTTACCTTTCGGAGGTTTTTGAAATTTTTCTTAATTTTCAATAACGGTTGGTGTCTTGGTGGTTTCCCAATCGCCTAAAAGCAGAAAAAGATAATTCCTTGATTTTAGCTTCTACAAAAATATAGTAATCTAGCTGAACTGAAGTTCAATGGGACAAAAAAAAAAAAAAGGAAAAACAAAATTTATCCAACACAATTGCCACAACTCGCCAATTTTCTAGTAGTTTTGTCTAAAAAGATGGTAAAAGGCTTATACCAGTGTTACAATCTTTCAATTTGCTATATTCCTTCTCTGTCAAAACTCCCAGTCCCTGCCACATGACGGTCTACTTGGGCTCTTTGCTCCCCTCAGTTCCTAATTAGCTCCAATGAACCACACAAATTGAAGTACAGATAATGAATGCTCTCCGGTTCAGATAACCTTATCTCAACTTTCGAAAAGCCAGTTACAATTCCAGCAATCTTGCGTGCATGATCATTTTCCAACATCTCAAGCGACCCACTGAGTAAGTCATGCATTCCACCTTAATTAATTATGAGAACCTCTGATGCCATGTCAAGACATCGTTGTACCGGGAAGCAGGTCCTTTGATCATCTTCCTTTTGATTGAATCTGCTCTCTAAGCTCCTCAAAAGCATACATAGTCTCACAGTCAAGACCTCCAGCAAACTGCCAAGCCCAAAATAAATGAATGAATGAATTAAAATGCTTATATTGTGGATCAGTTGTGGAATGGATGAAAGGTTGTAAGGTGATGTTTATATTTGGCAAGGTCTGGTTCAGCTACAGAGGCAAACTAATGCCTTAAAGTTCATGTGTAAGAAGTGACTAAATGTATGTCTTTATAAGAGAGATTACTCTCTGAACTGGTCCCCTGATAAAGAATTAGCAACTGGATCCACAAGTATTTTCATTTTGGATTTTTTTAGCCTTCATGGTGCGATGTAGTTTATACATCATTGACTTACCTGGTGTGCTCGATAAGCAAAACGAACACCCTGGAAGGCAAGTGCCTCCTGTGCTGATTCCCTTTCCGAATGCCGAGACAATTCAAGCTCCATTGATACTCTCTTTAAGTACATTTTTGCGAGCTTCACGGAGGCCAGCTTTATCTGTCATAATGAAGAATAGGATCATCTATTTTGGCATTTGGTGAAGAAGGTCTTTATAGCCTTTTTCACTTACAAATATTGAAGAAAAATTAATAGACGCTTTGCCGATCTGTGCCGGCTAGCATGTATCATGCTAGGCCAGTGATTCACATGCTGACTATCTGTGTCAAGATGGTGAATTTGTTGAAACATGCATAAAATCCAACACTGTTTTGACTACATATATCATTTCTTTTGTGATTGATGATATGCCTACCGCATCACCTATTGCATCGATTTCAATTGTGTATATTGGCATAAGTAAATGAGCTATATATTGCCTTTTGTGGAATATTAGTTCTTGTTCTCAAGCTCCTCAGGTACTAGTTTTCTGAAGTACTGAAATAAGTCCACATGCAATAAGACAGGAATCATTCAACATCAACTAGCATACCATACCTTGCTCATCATTCCTGAATCAAGCATCCAGTCTGTCGGAATTTTGCACTCCCTGTAAGGTAGCATAGATGCACTTCTCAACTTAATCAATCTGTGCATGCTTCGCTCCAGCCTTCCAGCAGGGTCATATATAGAAGAGCAAATATTAATATTAAAAATTATACTCAGAGGAGTGCATTGAAGGAAACTCAGAGGAGTACAGCCAGGAATACTCACTTATCTAACAAGTTTGAAATCTTTTTCAGGGTCGCATCACATGGCATGGAGGCATCATCATTGAAAAAAGAAGCTTCGGCCTCTACCTGTTTAAGATCACGGTATTCACAAGCAGCTTCCCTCATTGCATCTGCTTTCCTTTCGGGCCAGTTAAAATGCTTCAAAACAGCTCTCTCATCAGCCTTTGCAACATTGAAAGACATCATATAAGAAAATATCATCAAGCAATCAAAAGTTACAGAGAAAAGAAGAAGAAGAAGAAGAAGAAAAAAATAAGGTAATATAGGGAAAATAAAAGATGTGCTCTGCACCATTTTTAATGATGCAACTAAAACTTCTTTATGTTACCATGTCTTAAGTTGAAAAGAAAGATTGCCTTTATATTGGTGAACTGTAAGCACAAACAATTTATTCAGTAGGAATTTTAGTGCTTTTGCTTATTATGTAATAATGAAGTTGGTCAGTCTCTGCTTGGAGACCATAAAAGCATAATCTGAGGGTGCCAACTAGTTGAGTCAGTGAAGTCTTTTGTGCAATACAACATAAGCACAAGACTGCACACCTAAAGTATTTAATGGATTTAAACATCTACATGAGTCGTTACAAGTGTCCTTCATTATCCTCCTACTCAGCTGCTACTTGTGCTTGCCTCTTCAAATTTCAGTACAACAAAACTGCCCAATCAAGTTCCTACAAAAGATTTTAAAGGCTAGTGAAATGCTCCAAACTCACCTGCTAGCTCAATTAATTTGCTACTGAACAGAATTATATGATCTTAAAAACTCGAATACAAGTTAATCGGTAGAAAGTAAACTTTGAATTATAAGTTCTTCAAACTTTTCTTTTTCATTCGATGTGGTTATTAGGTAATGTTCTCGTTGCATGGTATAAACCAGTCAGAATTTACCCAGCGGGGTCATTTGTGCTGCAAGGATTGCTCAATATACCTTAGAATCTAACGCCTCAAGCTCACTTGCTAACCAAATTAATCTGTCATCAGGGTGCAAATAATTAATAACAAGTAAACTTTAAGTTATAAGCTCTTAAAATTTTTTTTTTCCATCTCATATGAGACTATTTTGGATTATTATAACTACCCTCTTCTTTGCAATTCTTTTGGATGCTCTCCTCTCTTAATTTTAGTGAACTCTTGAATTTTCATTGCCCATCTTTCATGTGCATAAATCTCAATACAATTTGGAGATGCCTATTTGAGTTGCATTCCCTTTTTGCATTAGAACGTCAGCAAGAAACAAAGGAAATTATAGGTAACCTGAAATTTTAGGGAGTTATAGGTACTCTAACCCTTTGAAGTGAACGAGGTAAGCTTGACCCAAAGATAAAAATTGTAATGATCTCATGCATTCTTCTTTCACCCTAAATGTTTAAAATGATATCATTGGAATGCAACACTCTGATTTGAAGTTCACAGTGTAAGGAAGTAAACATTAAACAAGAAGTCTTCAAACTAAGATGCTGTAATGAAGTTGCAATGGAGAATACTTCCAACAATTATGGATTTCCAAGAAGAAGATCCCCTTTGGACAAGGACTAGGCACATGAAGTTGTCAGTACATTTGCTCCCTTTTTAAATGATTTTCATGTTAAAGGAAACCTAGGTGTAGACCTATCTGAAGTATAAGTGGATTTAAATATTGAAAAATAGAAAAACTATGTCCTAAACTAATGACTCTTAACTATTACCAAGACATGATATATTACTCTTCACAAGCTTCAAGAGGATTGCAGTTTTTCTGAGGTGTCATCATCAGCAGGACATGAAATCATAGTTAAATATTGTAGCAGTGCTAGGACCATAAGTAGCAGAAGAGGAATGAAGAAGAACCAATTGCAAAATTTAACCTTCAAACAAAATATAAAATGTCAAGATTCTTTTGAAACCCTGGGTTTTGCAGAACATTTATGCTGTGATTTATTTCATTAGCAAAGGAGATGAAATCCCCATTGCAGGGTCAAGGAACACAAATAGGCTAGAAAACTTGCCTCCTTTTCTAAAAGTTTTCATGTGGAAACAAGCCTAGGTGTGAGCTTACCTAAAGCTATCAGTAGATTGGAAGTATCGATTAGAAAATTATGTCCTAAATGAATGCCCCTAATTATCATCACGCACGAAGATTATTCTTAGCATACTTCAATAGTTTAAGCAGCTCACCACCTTGCAGTTCTCCTAAGTTACCATCATCAATCACATATGAAATGATAGTGTAATTCTTAAGCAATGGACAGCCACAAATCATATAAGAGCACCATGGCTAAACTAGAATCTAATTTGAATAGGATAATATTCTTTGTAAGGAATTGGGATTTCCCTCCCTCAAGAAGTCATTGCCTAGATTGAATGGATCCTATGTTATCACGATAACGGTTAATAATAAAGTTTCAAGCATTACCAACGTAGAGAGCTGTCCATCAAGCCAATCAACAAAAGTCAGGACATCTTTCATATCCATGTAAGCTGCAGATTGAACTTTCTCTATGAGCTCTTTGATGAAGTCCCCTTTTGTTTCTACATCTGCTTTAATCTATGGAAGAAGTTGAAAGCCAAACTAGAGTAAGAAATAATCATGATGACAAAGTGAAAAGTGACATGATGAAGGATCTAAAACGCTTACAGCTAACAAATGAGCCGATCGATTTTGAAGCTCTCCAACTATGCTGTTATGTGCATTGCTAGCTACAGGACTGGCAGAATTCCCATTCCCCACTGAATCCTTCTTTCCATCTCGCTTTGTTAATGAATGATATAATTCGACTAGTGCTGTAGCCTTGTGCACTGTATTTTCTCTTGCAGGGACACTGTGAGGTGGGGGAGGTGGTGGTGGCGGCGGAGGAGGCCTACTGCGAGGTGGAGGTGGTGGTGGTGGCAGCGGCGGCGGTAGGGGAGGAGGCCCACCCATAGGTGCAGGATGAGTTGGGGGAGGTAAAAAGGGCTCCTCCTCCAAAATTTTTGGTTGGATTTCTACAGTTTTTGTCCTGGATTCCAATGTCAATGACTGTATTTTCAAGGCGGCATCTTCCCTCACAACATCCTTGACTCTGAACTGATCTAACTTACTTACTATGAGTTTCTGCACATCCCTAAATCCAGAAGGCTTAGCCTCCTCTTCAATCGGCACCACCTGCATTCATTTAAAGAAGCAATCATGTGGCAGTGGTAGTCATACATTGTTTCAATTCATTAAGTCAATGTATCGGTGGTGCCTTGGCACTGATTTCTCATAAAAAAGGGTCTCATAGTTACAGGATTATGAGTAACATCAAAATCATAAAACAACAATTCTTTACAAGCAAAGAAAGAAATGATCGAAGTGCGGAAAAAATATCTCTCCGAAAACAGGATGACTCAGGAATCAGGCATTGATTCTTTTCAATATCAAGTAGAAATGCAACCCTCTCTCTCTAAAGTGGAAGTTTTTAGTAGATTGTTTAAAAGGAATCAGTACGAAGCATAGACTGGATGCACTATATATGAGCCATGAAGAAGACAGCAACATTTAGTAGCAGCAATATTTTTTTTAATAAGGATTATTTCTCCAATTCACAAGCAACCCAAAGAAAGAAGAAATTTGAGACAAAATCTTTACCTGCTCAGGACTCTTGAGGGCTCTGATTTTTACTTCAGCAGCCAAGAGATCTTCCCCTAGCTTCTCATTCTGTGACTCCAGCTGAACATTAAGACCCTGTAGATTTTCTAACTGGGCTCTGAGCCCCAGCACTACAGACTGCAGCTCCTTCACCAATCTCTCCTTCTCATCGAGCTTCCTCTGCAATTCTTTTGTCTTCCCAGCTGCTTCATCATCTTCAGAACCCCTGCAATTGGTTTCTCCCTGCTGGCACCGCAACCGAGCATGCGGCTCGGCAACCCGGTTTCCTGGCCTTTCCCTTGAAGCTCCCACATCATCAACCCCCCCCCCGGGCTTCTGCTTGTTGAGTTGAATGGATCTTCTGGCCCTTTGGGTGCTGTTTGCTTCCAAAGGAACAAACTTTGGCCTTGAATTCAAGCCTGGTGAGACCCCACTTGCTGAATCTGTTCTTGGGCTGTCCCTTGCTCTGGAAATTCTTGCTTGAGCTGCAGGCCCCGTTGAGGAGGGCTTGTTTTTAGTTGTGGAGAGCTCTTGCTTCATTTTCTCTCGAGAACGAAGACCTTCTTCTACATTACAGTTGTTGCTGGTCTTGGTTGCAAGAAGAAAACTTTTATGAGACGATTCTCGCCATTTGGGGAGGTGGTTGGAGAGCAGCGTGAGGTTATATGCTATGCAGGGCGGGGTGGGTGGGTGGGCGCCGTGGGAAAAGGCCAAAGTCTGAACAGCTGCTGACCATGGAGCCATGCGCGACCACTGAGCTCTATTTTCTCCTGTGCAGTACCTTAAATCCAGCGGCAACGACAAAAGAAAAAAAAAAAAAAAAAGGCTGCGTGAATTCCAAGTCACAGCATTATTCATGACCTGTTATCAGGTTATATGACCAGTTGATGGGCCGTGCTACGGATACGCCTGAGAAAATTTTTTTTTTTTAAAAAAAAAAGGTAGGAGGAGGAGGAGAAGAATCATATAGATTCATTAATTTACAATTAATTTGTAATTTATTTATTTATTAAATAAGGATAGGATGGATGAGTGAAGGTTAGGAGGAGGATAGGAATCAGGGATAGATCTACATTAATTTATCATATGGTTAACTATGGTTAACCATAGATTATCCCTTTGGTTAACTTTATTCTTATCCCTTATAGTTATTGAGAATAGAGGGGATATCCCCCTCTTATCTCCTATTTCAAACACTACTTAAATCTATTTAGTTTATCTAAATTAATTTCATCTTCTGATTTTTAAACTATTAAAATCAGTATTTTTATCAGTATTTTATAATTAAATTGGCATTAAACGGATTGAAACAATTTGTATCAATTATGCTGTGCAACTCATACAACACATAACTTGAGTTTGCGTTTAAATTTTAAATAATTAATAAATGCATTGAATTTAAATTTATTTATTCTGTTTTAAGTTGATATAATTTATTTAGACCTTAAGAGCATTTGGGGGATGATATGGTTTGCATGCTTCTTCTCCACTGAGCTTAGTTTGTGGAAGAAGAACATAAGTTCAGATCTTTGAAGGCTGAAGTTGAAATTCAGACGAGTTAAAGATTACTTCAATGCCATGCCAAATCATTATGAAGCCCAGAACACGACACATTTGTAGGGAAAAGTAATACCAGAAACTTTTGAAGTTTTCGAAATCAACAGTAAGGGTGAAAGGAGATGGGCACTATTTCTATTAAAGAAGTTTCTTGTGTCCGAAGGCTCTCATAATTAAGGCTAGATAATCTAGACCAAATAATTGGTTTGGTGGCATGAGAACTTTGGATGATGTGAATAAATGCGTGTTATATAAATATATATGACCCACCTTCAGTATTTTAAAGCTAAAAAAGCTTCCCTCTAACAATAAATAAAAGAAAGAGAGACATTGGTTCCCCCTCACCAAATAAAGAGTAGATAAAAGGAAGAAGATTCTTTTTTTTGGGATCATGATACGAATCTAGTTTGTTCTTATTTTTCGAGCTGGGAATAATACAATTAGAGGGACTGTTGTCGTACCTTCCGTGAGCCCCAACAACAGGAATATGCGTTCCCTTTTTTTTTTTTTTTAATGTGCGGGAACCAAATCAAAGGATCCAATTCTTTCAATAAAAAAAAATTCATCACCAACGTTTATCCCAACCCAAGCCCTGCTCAGCCCAACGTTTCATATACCCGGAATTAACATCAACTTTAGTAGTTACAGCTATTTTTTCTTCAATGTGTCAAAAGTAACTCAAGCGACGTTGCTGCCATCAGCTGATCTACTACTGTAGCGCCTCAAGTCCCGTTATTAACCTATTTAATTTATTAATAAATTAAAATTAAGTTAGTTCAATTAATTTTTAATGAATCAATATTAAATCTATCGATCGGTTCAATTAATTCATTAACAGTTCAAAAACTTCAATGAAAGTTAATTGATAACAAATAATTAAATTATAAATATTTAAATCTTTTTTTTCATATCAAATGTGAAACTATTTTTAAGGCATTATATTTTTTTTATATAATGTAATATCTCATCATAAGCCATAAGCTAGTTATAATTTATTTTAAATCGAGTTGTTGGTGTTGCAAAGTAACTTCATGCTACGGTGAAACTCTACTATCATCCTATGAATAGCCTTTTCTTATGCCTATCAACTTTCGTACATTTGAATCGGTTTTGATACCATTTATAATGTTCTAATTTTATCTGTTAGTTCAATTAATTTATTTATAAATTAAAATCATATGATTCAAAAACTTGAATAAAAATCAATTGATAATAGGTAGATTAAAATTATAAGTATTTAAATTTTTTTTATATCTAATAAAAAATTAAAATAACTTCATCTATAATAGCTAACTCAAGCAGAAGCCATACCGAACCTTGCGCTTACCATCAATCGCACATCAGAAGAGCACTACCTACAGTAACTAATTCTACATCAGCACAAGAGATAGCTGAAGAACTATAAATTTAACTCATCATTTCCATTAACATCCTAGGATATGAATCAAAGGATCACCCTCCCTCTCTCTCTCTCTCTCTCACACACACACACACACAGTTCAAGTAAATCATTTGTAAAAAGAAAGGTCTAATGAAAAAGACTAGATGTATATATGTCATGATTTAGATTATAGGACGGATCTGAAAAGTGAAATCCCGTAGGTATGCAAAGCATTTAGTAACAAAAGTAATAACTGATATCTTACCCCATTCGGATTCTTCATGCTCATGTCTCCTCGTTGAGGAGGATTTTCTTACTGTTATCCGATGGCTCCGACAGAACTACGGTGACCATGTTCTAATTAACTCTTTGCTTTACGACATTTGGTCCATCCTTTAGAAAGCTCACATAGTTCAGATCCGTCATGTCTACCGAAAAGCCAACTTAGTGGCTGACTGAATTGCGGCATCGATGGCTCATCGTTCTGGGGTTTGGATTTGGAAGCAGGGTGATCCGCGCCCTTATGTTCTTAATCAAGTTTTATTCTCTGACCTATCTGGACTAATTTGCACTAGATCAGTATGATCATCTGTTTGTATCAAAAAAAAAAAATGTAATAACTGATATACAATTAAAAATAAAATAACTCTTTTATCATAATTCAAATAAAGTGAATGTTTAGGCTACTTAAAAAATTGGAAAACTTAAAATGCCTAACTTTTACCACAAATAGTATCATCCGAGTCTTCAAAAGTTGGTGAGTATGAAAAAAGGGCATCTATGGGATGGTGATAAATTTTTATCGTAACGTGAAGCCATTCTTATAGCATCAGTGATCTAATTCAAAATAGATTCCAGCTAACTTATGACATGTGATAATAATATTTCACTATAAAAAAGAAAATTAAAATATTTAAAAATAATCTTATAATAAATAAAATAATAATAATTTAAGTATTTATAACTCAAATACATCTGCTATCAACTAACTTTCATCTAGTTTTTTTTAGGATCACATGATTTTAACCTAAACATATATAATATAGTCTTACTTCATAAGTGGAGATCGAAGTTATTTTTCATGTTTCAGCCAATAATCCTCCATTATTGGGATGATGCCGGCTACATAGAAAATGGTATATAAATATTTAGGGATTCATACCTTAAATATTGGTACCGTCCACCACGTGCACCCAATGAATTAGCCTAAACGGTACAAATTGTTATGCTACCAACCATTATCAGTCGTACGTCCCATGAAAGCCCCAGGCAAGAGCATCCAAAAAGCTCTCAATGCGATGCATGGGCATGGCCCTGCCCTACAAAGCAAAGCTACATGAATGCATGCATGCATGCATTCTAAAAATCATGTGTGACATGAATGATCGTATCATGGGGACCTTATTTGCTATGGTATTTGATCAGCCAAACTTTTTAGAGTCATGACTACAGATCGATTCCTCCCAAGATGCTCAACCTCCCACGAGTCACAAGACGCCACTGCCATGAGTCACGGACCCCGCGACAAATTCCCTACCAACAAATAACTCCTTAGGTGGCAAAGTGGCAGCCCAAGCTTTGGAAGAACACTGAACACGTGAACTAAAAGTCTAAAATTGTGATAATCCTCTCAATAGTTCTGCATCGAAAAATTAAGAGTTGATTAAATGGTTTATATGTGGTAAAGTAAGAAGGATAAGGCACCAATTGAATCCCTTTTTGAGCTGTGATGGCCTAAGTTAGTATGGACCTTGTCCGTCTTGCTTTTTTGTAACGAAACGGGCCCGTGGGCCTGGATCGTTATAATATGGTATCAAAGCCAGTCGGAAGTGCAGGAGCT
The DNA here is from genome assembly GCA_900491605.1 of Calamus simplicifolius. NCBI lineage: Eukaryota > Viridiplantae > Streptophyta > Magnoliopsida > Arecales > Arecaceae > Calamus > Calamus simplicifolius. The sequence continues at coordinate 75,878 of UESW01001372.1, forward strand.
AAGTGTCACACAAGACAAAGTGCTACATCCATAGGGAATGTGAGCCACCTCTTGAATCAATTGACCCTGGCGACGAGGACGTCGCCTTTGTAAGGGGGGTAGATTGTGATAACCCTTCCAATAGTTCCACATCGAAAAATTGGGAGTTGGTTAAGTGGTTTATATATGGTAAAGTAAGAAGGATAAGGCACCAATTGGATCCTTTTTGGGCTATGGTGGCCTAAGTTGGTGTGAAACTTGTCAGTCTTACTTTCTTGTAACGAAACGGGCCCGTGGACCCAGATCGTTACAAAAACCTTTACCTTTGGTGTTTTGATAATTTCGACCGTGCCAAGTATCTGCGCGCTATGAATGACAAAATACTTTCGCATCCGAGATGTTTGACGTCTGTCCTCGTTTCATCTCCCATGCATTCCAAGAGATAGAATAATTATCATCTTTGGAATCCAAAGTTTTTTAGCGCTTTTTTCTTTTTCCTTTGCTAAGTTGTAATGGTTGCTGCCTTCGCGTGTACAAAAACTCATGTCTCATTTTCTTTCCAAGTGAAAATAAACAAGTTCCAGGACCAATTCTATTACAAAGCTGATAATTCTAGTGGCTGACCCGTGACACATATGTTGAAAATAATAAATTTTGAAAAACTGCATCAAAATTGCTAAAAATTTAAAGTTAAAAGTTTAAATACAATAAATTTAAAATAAAAAAATAAGAATAGTGCATGTGGTGTGTTAGACACTGTCCTAAGAACTAATTTTCAACCCTTGGTGCAGATTGTAGGCTATCTGTCCTTAAGATATAACAATCCGTTCGATCCAAACCTCCTACCATCAGTACGATTATGTAAAGGTGCAATCCAATGACTTTTTTATATACTTAAAAAATAGTAATTATAAAATAATAAAAAAAATAATTTAAAAAATAAGAGAGTTTTTTTTTTATATGGGTGTCGCTTCCTTCTCGAAGCCAAATCTTAAAAAATGCTTCAAATAACCCCTAATGGCTCTACTCATAATGGTCTTTTAAAGACTTGATAGTTGTTATCTCAAATCATGCTAGAAGCAGTTTCAAATTTAAAAGAAAAGATTTTGTACATCACAACCAGTGTAGCAAGTCTTGCTGCACCATCCTTTTTTTATTGGTTCACATATATATGATATTTATTAAAAAATATTAAGACAGCTTTATGATATTTTGATGAAAAAATTACGATACCCTAGTTTTAAAATTACGAGACCATAGTTATAAAATTATAACACCCATTCAGAAAGCTAAAAAAAATTATGATACCTCAGTTGTAAATTTACGACACCGTAGTTATAAAATTATGATACCCATTCAAAAAATGTATCTATATACAAATTCCAAAAAAAAAAACTGAACATATATTAATGCACGTCACGTCAAATTTTAAAATGACATCTCAATTATAAACTTACATAGTTATAAAATTAAAACACACATTAAGAAAGTCAAAAAAAAATTAAGACATCTCAGTTGTAAATTTACGATACTATAGTTATAAATTACGATATCCATTCAGAAAATGTGTCATGTGTCTGTACACAAATTAAAAAAAAAAAAAAGCTAAACAGGTATTAATGCACGCCACTTCAAAATTTAAGATGACACTCTAGTTGTAAACTTACGATACCGTAGTTATAAAATTAAGACACATTTAGAATGCCAAAAAAATTTATGACATCTTAGTTACAAATTTACAACACCATAATTATAAAATTACGACACCAATCCAGTAATATACACAAATTCTAAAAAAAAACTGAAGGTATTAATGCACGTTACGTCAAAATTTAAGATGATATTCCTATCCCATCATATTAAATCATATAAAATTTTTGTTGACCAATAGCACCGAAGATGATATACAAAATCTTTTCCAATTTAAATTATTTGGATCATTTGTGATTGTTCATAGCCTTAGCGCATGGTAGTCGCGAAAGCTCGCATGTCACGCGAGCATGTCGCCAGCATTTTTTGTGAGCTCCGTTCATAGGAATGTTCACGAGCATTCGCTCGCGACCGTTCCTTCCATTTCTTTTTTTAATTTAATTTTTTTTTCCATTTTTAAACATAAAAAGGTCAACAACAAATTCCATTCCAATTTCAATGAGGCTTGAGTCTTTCTACTTGATCAACATCAAGAAGCATGACATATAAGTTAGGTAGAGGTACAGGTAGGGTTAGAGTTTCAAACGAATTGGCTTGGATTGAGCCATACTTAATTTTGATCCGATCTGATTGTATATTTGAATGTTGATTTTTGACTGAAACTTAATCCATTTGTTTAAAGAATTAGGCTGAATAAGATTTATATAGAAGGAAATTTTAGACCAAATGAATCATTGGGGTTTATTCAGGTCCAATATAAAATATTACATTTGAAATAAGCATCTAACTATTATTTTATAGTTAAATTCTAAGAATTGATAATCAAATATTAAAGATTCATCAAAAAAATTAAATGAGATTAAAAAGCATCAATTTAAACTTAATTTTTTTATTAAAAACTCTTAATTCTATCAAGTAAATGATTATTCTTAAGCTTATCAATTTTAATATTTAAAATCTTTATTGATATACTCAAAGATTTTATAAATAAAAATCTATTTAATAATAAAACATAAATATTTTAATATCAATAAAGAAAAAAAAATTTAAGAAGATCTAGTTGTTAAAATTAAAAGAATAATTAGTTTACATTATAGTTCATTCAATGAATTTATGAAGATAATTGAAATGAAAGAAAGATTTGTATAATTAAGGCTTAATTGTGTTTCAATCGTATCAAATTAAAAAAAAATACAAGACTCGGATCCAATCCAAATTTTAGATTGAATCCAATCTTTAAACTCGTTCTAATTTTTGGGTCTTTAAATATGAATCGAATTATATCTAATCGGATTAAGATCAGAATAGATCGTGGATCGATCTAGCCTATCTATGGCCTTAGGCAGAGAAAGGGTTGGTGGGCTTGTTTGGTTTTCAGCATTATTTCTCATCCAATCTTACTTAGGTTTGCACCTAATCTTTAACACTAGAACACAAATAATGAAATCCAAACCTCTCCTTATCGATGTCACCTACTCATCCAATTGACATGCAACCACCTTAGCTGGCTCTCCACCAACCTCAAATTATTCAACTCCTATGCTACCTCAAAGAAGCTACCTATTAAAATTTTATCTATCAAGATATCAAACCTACCTCTCTTAGTTTTTTTCACAGGTCCATCAACAGAAGGCATGTGCTAGAGGTGTGCTCGCATAAAGATTGGACCATTTTTATCATGTGATTTCTACTCCCTCCTCTGTGACCATCAAGTAGTAGACATAGAAAATTATGATAATTGTTGCAGCTGAATCATGTACGATGAGCGTCGAGTAGGCTAGGATTGCTGCGTGCGCAGAAAAGTCGCCGTCTTCCTTCTAGAGCCTGCAAAAAGTCCCGGACCGGTGGTTCCGGTGGGGACCCTCGATGCCCAAGTCAGTGAGTCGTCCAACAGGAATATGATTTCTGTGTAAAATTCTTCAAGAGGAAGTCAGAGCGAGCCTCCCCTTGCATGGAGCTCGGGTCCTCCTTTTATACCTGTCGGGGATCCCGTTTACCTCATTCTGTTGGAACCGTCGAATCTGTCCCGTTGTGATGTCTCACCGAACGGCAAGTCGTTGGACTATTGCTGGATAAGGGCCGCTTATAGCGGTAACTGCCGATAGGCTAACACTTGCCCGTGATTTTGGTGAGCGAGGTGCTTGGTAGTAGGCCTTAGATTACGGGATCGGTTGCGTGAGACTAGTCATTGTGTATGTGGGAGATACTGAAGGCCGACGCTGGGAGCCGACGCGGGAGGCCGGAGCCAGTGCAGGAGGCCGGAGCCAAAGTCTCAGCACTGGAGGTCAGCGCTGAGGGCCGATGCTGGACGCCTTTCCTTGGTGCCAATGCGTAGTTGGTCTGTGATGCCGATGCTGGGCGCCGGTCTTTGGTACCAACGCGGAGTTGGTCTTTGGTGCCGATGCTGGGCGCCGGTCTTTGGTGCCATCACTGGAGGCCAGCACTGGAGGCCGACGCTGGAGGCCGGCACTGGAGGCTGACGCTGGAAGCCGGCACTGGACGCTGGAGGCCGGCACTAGGGGTTGGTGCTGGAGGTCTTGGGTTTTGTTGTCACATCATTACTTTCGAAAACCGCGCAAAAGATAATACTACCTAGGGGAAACGGCCAGCCGTATCAGATGCCCCCCCGCCCCTGAGATGGGTGAGCGTTTACCTACCCGCAAAAGGGGTGTCAATATCCTCTAGGCGGCCGGTTTTCACGTCATTATCTCACCTTTGTTGGGATTAGGGAGGATTTCCCTCGGGCAGTGTTACGAAAAGGCGAGCGGTATCATTGCGATAAGGTTAATGCCTCCCTTTTCATCGGTGGTCTTTTCTAGTTTTTCGCATTGGCAGGCCGTCGAAACGCCTCCCAATTGAAGACGGACGCGTGGTTGAATCGGACGATTGTGGGGTGTCTTGAGAGGGCGTTACGAGGACAAATAGCCCTCATCTTCCCATCCTCCCCATTTCTTCTGCTGCTGCCCCCTTTCGAGTCCGCCAGCGTTCCTCTATTTCCTGTGTTCATTCTCTTCCCGTGCCCTGTTTTTGGCTCGAGTTTTCCAGGTTAGTTCCCATGGCTTCCTCACCTTCTGGCTCCATCTCTGGTTCCTGGGGGGGTTCCCACAATCCTTCTCAGACTTCCGATTCCTTGTCAAGCCAATGGTCCATCCCTTCTTCTAACCATTCTTCACCGGAGCAGCGACCAGTCAATCGTCCCCTAACCGGGACTCGTCCGGCCGGCGGACGGATTTCCGTCCGGAGCCAGTCAATGGCTGCCGGTCCTTCTAGGGTTGCCAAGGAGTCCCCCGAAGGGACTGCATCCTCTATGTCTACTCAAGACATGGTAAACCTAAGGGCCAAGTATAGCTTCCCTTCAGACCTTCATCTGTTCTTCCCTACCCCCGATGACAGGGTAACTTCTTCCCATTCCGGAAGGGTTGCTTTGTACGGAGCCTTTTTTAAGGTCGGGCTCCGGTTGCCGATCCACCCTTTTATTCTTAATCTTCTAGACCGGTACTCCTTGACTCCTTCCCAATTAGTTCCCAACTCCATCCGAACTATTGTCAGTTTTTTGGTACTCTGCCACTTGCAAGGCATTGAGGCCAGTATTTCTTTGTTCCGCAGCTTTTATACCCTTCGCAAACAGTCGGGGTGGTGGTCCTTCACCCCTAGGTCTAATAGGATTCTCAAATTGTGCCTTCCTACTTCCGTTAAAGGGTGGAAGGACAAGTTTTTCTTTGCGGACATCAGTGGGGTTCGTGGAAGCTGGGGGATACCCAACATCGACGCCAATAGGGATCCCTCAATCCTTCCACGAGACCGGATAGCGTTTGGGCAGCTTCTGACTGCCGACATCCCTCGGTGTAATATGCTTTTAGCCGAGGAGAATCTTCATCGTGCCGGTTTAATTCCCGCGAGGGGTGAGCACTTGATCACTCGCCTCTCTTCTCCTCTGCTTCTCCTTTTCTCTCTTTCTTTTTTTTTTTTTTTTTAACTATCCTTTGCCTGTGTAGGGATGGCGCCGACACTTCATGAGCTTAAACAGGCGGCCACCAGGAAGAGGAAGGCTGCAGGGAATGCGCCCCCTGCCGAAAGAAGGTCCATTGCTAAAGTTCCAAGAAGGGCCGACACGGGGAGGGTTGGTGCCGGGAAGGCCGACGCGGGGAGGGCTGACACTGGAGGGGCCAAAGTCGTGAAGCCCCTGCGTACAAAGGTTTTGAAGAAGGGCGACCCTAAAAGGGCCGACGCTGGAGAGACCGAGGCCAAGGGGGCCAGAACTGTGGAATCCTCGTATGCAGGCGAGGCAGCCCAAGCTCAGGCTGACGAACCTGTCATGGCAGATGCGGGAAGGGCCGAGACCGGCGAGGAGGTGGCACGGAGTCAACCGGAGAGAGGATCTCCAGCTTCAGCTCCTCCCATTATCCTACTCGACCTTTCTCCCGAGGGGGAGGCGCCGTCGCCCTTGCCCAAAGCCTTAGAGACGGATAAAATTCCTGCGGCAATGGTGACAACTCCAGCCGCTACTCTGCCCCCCATGGGGGCAGCAGCTGAAGTGCCTCCGCCAGCCAAGGAGTCGGAGGCGGCAGGCTCAGAGGCGGAATCAGCCTCTGTAGGCCCGACGCCCAGGGAAGAGAGGGGCGTCGATCCTTCCTTCCAATCATTGTTGGCAAACCACGGCCGCTGGGCTGCACGGACCGTGGAGGAAGCCGCGGTGGTCGAGGTGCAAGAATATCTCCGGGTCAGGGGAGAGTTGCCTTCTTCCGCGAAGCATCGGTGGCGCATCTCTGGGTGAGCTTCTGCGCCATTATCATCTCTTTCCTTCCCCTTTCTTTTTCTCATCTTGACATTTCCTCCAGGCCTTGAATTCTCTTGTCGCTCTTAAAAACCTCTGGACCCTGAGCGATACCACCATCGAACAAGCACGCGAGGAGATGTTGTCCCTCCAAGTCAAGGCGGAGAAATCGGCAATGGCTCTGGAGGACACTCGGGCCACCCTGAAGGGTGAAATTGATGTTTCCCGGCTACGAGCCGAAAAGGCCGAGTATGCGCTAGAGGTTGCTCAGCACCGCGCCACCAATGAGCTAGATAATGCTCAGGTGGCCGAGGAGAAACAGAAAGCGGCCGAAGAGAAGCTGAAGGCGGCAGAATTGGAGGTGTGCGTCTTGAAGACCCAATTAAGTTCGGCCGCCGCTGAGACAAATGCAGCCCAAGAAGCCACCCGCCAGTACATAGTCAAAATTGCAGATCTGAAGGCAGCAGTGGCAGAGGCCCAGGAGAGGGCCATCGAAGCTGAAAAGAAGGGGGCCGAGGCCGTAGAAGATTTTAGAAAATCCAAAGCCTTCGACAAGGAGGTGGCCGAGTCAGCGGTGCTTGCTTATGACGCCAGCTTTCAAGACTGCAAAGTTAAAATCCAGGAGCTCTATGACCTGGAGGATATTGAGGGACTGAAGCCTGATGATGTCCCTGAGGATGATGCCCCGGCTTCGGACGACCAGTAATAGCTTTCGGTTTCTCTTTTTTGTATCGATCTGTGCCTGACCTGAGTCGGCACCTTTGTAACCTTGCAACCATCAATGAATGTCTTTAATCCCTATTTCGCCCCTTTGGTTATTATTAGCTTTATTTATTCAAGCTGTCATGAATCACCCACCAATAGGGCTATGTAGAGTAGGTTACGTGAAATAGGATCGTGAGCTGCGATTGTCCCCAATGTGGGCACAAGGCCAACATTTGGTAGCGACACGGGCGTCAGTCGCTGGGCGCTGGTCTTTGGGTGCCGGAACGGGTCCGGTTTTCATTGCCGACGCTGGAAGCCGGTCTTTAGTATGCCGACGCTGGAAGCCGGTCTTTGTTTCCAACGCGAAGTTGGCTGATGCCAACGCGGAGTTGGTCTTCGTTGCTGACGCTGGGCACCGGTCTTGGTGCCGACACTGGGCGCCGGTCTTTGGTGCCAATGCGGAGTTGGTCTTTGGTGTGCCGACGCTAGGCGCCGGTCTTCGTTACCAACGCGGAGTTGGTCTTTCGCCAACGCGGAGTTGGTCTTTGGTGCCGACGCTGGGCGCCGGTCTTCATTACCAACGCGGAGTTGGTCTTTCGTCGACGCGGAGTTGGTCTTGGTTGCCAACGCGGAGTTGGTCTTCGTTGCCGACGCTGGGCGCCGGTCTTGGTGCCGACGCTGGGCGCCGGTCTTTGGTGCGAACGCGGAGTTGGTCTTTGGTGCTGACACTGTGCGCCAGTCTTCGTTGCCAACGCGGAGTTGGTCTTTGGTGCCGACGCTGGGCGCCGGTCTTCGTTGCCAATGCGGAGTTAGTCTTTGGTGCCGACGCTGGGCGCCGGTCTTCGTTGCCAACGCGGAGTTGGTCTTTGGTGCCGATGCTGGGCGTCGGTCTTCGTTGCCAACGCGGAGTTGGTCTTTGGTGCCGACGCTGGGCGCCGGTCTTCGTTGCCAACGCGGAGTTGGTCTTTGGTACCGACGCTGGGCGCCGGTCTTCGTTGCCAACGCGGAGTTGGTCTTTGGTGCCGACGCTGGGCGCCGGTCTTCGTTGCCAACGCGGAGTTGGTCTTTGGTGCCGACGCTGGGCGTCGGTCTTCTTTGCCAACGCGGAGTTGGTCTTTGGTGCCAACGCTGGACGCCGGTCTTCGTGGCCAATGCGGAGTTGGTATTTGGTGCTGACGCTGTGCGCTGGTCTTCGTTGCCAACGCGGAGTTGGTCTTTGGTGCCGACGCTGGGCGCTGGTCTTCATTGCCAACGCAGAGTTGGTCTTTGGTGCCGACGCTGGACGCCGGTTTTCGTTGCCAACGCGGAGTTGGTCTTTGGTGCTGACGTTGTGCGCTGGTCTTCATTGCCAATGCGTAGTTGGTCTTTGGTGCCGACGCTGTGCGCCGGTCTTCGTTGCCAATGCGGAGTTGGTCTTTGGTGTTAAGCATACTCATTTAAGAACAAGACCATGTTGATTATTCATGTATCAAACCAATTCAAATTAATGACAGTAGAGTTCTATTGATAGTACCAGCGTAAGTTGTCGGCATTCCAAGTGCGAGGAGCGGTTTCCCGTCTAGCTCTTCGACTTTGTACGCCCCATGGTGGAGTACTTCCTTAACATGGTATGGTCCTTCCCATTTTGGTGCCAACTTGCCCCCCTCTGTCGGCTTTGATACTTCAGCTCTTCGTAGGACAAGGTCTCCGGCCGGAATGTCTTGGGTCGCACCCGAGAGTTGTAGTGCTTGGCCACTCGCTGACGGAATGCTGCCATGCGAAGCTGCACCTGATCTCGCAATTCTTCCACCAAATCCAGATCAGCCCTTAGCTGGTTTGAGTTGCTTTCTTCATGGTATAATTCCGTCCGGGGACTAGGAGCTCCTATTTCCACGGGGATGACCACCTCGGTCCCAAAGACCAAGCTGAAAGGGGTTTCCCCTGTAGGTGCTCGCGGTGTCGTGTGGTAGGCCCACAACACACTGGAAAGTTCTTCCACCCAGCGCCCTTTGCAGCTATCTAGCCGAGCCCTGAGCCCTTGGAGGATGATGCGATTGGCCACCTCGGCTGCGCCATTGGTTTGGGGATGCCCAACAAAGGTGAATCGATGATGAATGCCCAGGCCGTCGCAGAATTCCCGGAAGGCCGTATTATCAAACTGTCGGTCGTTGTCCGTAACGAGGGTGTGCGGTAGCCCGAACCGGCACACTACGGATTTCAGAAGAAATTCCTTACTTTGGCTTCCGTGATCTTAGCAAGAGCTTCCGCCTCGATCCACTTAGTAAAATGGTCGACTGCCACCACTAGGAACTTGCGTTGTCCGGAGGCAGGAGGGAACGGTCCCAGAATGTCCATGCCCCACTGTGCGAAGGGCCATGGTGCAGCTAGAGGGGTCAGTTGAGACGCCGGTTGATGTTGAATGTTGGCATGCCGCTGGCAGCTGTCACATCTCTTAACGAGTTCGGAGGCATCCTCCTTCATTGTCAGCCAATAATACCCCTGACGTAGAGCTTTATATGCAAGAGCCCTGCCCCCCAGGTGGTTTCCGCATATCCCTTCGTGTATCTCCCGCAATATATAATTGGCGTCGGTGGGACCGACACACCTGAGAACAGGGTATGAGAACGACCTTCGATAGAGCTTTCCCTCCATAATGAAAAACTTTGGGGCCCGTCTTTTCAGTTTCCTAGCTTCGGCAGGGTCTTCTGGAAGGGTGCCTTCAGTAAAGTACCGGATATAGGCATCCATCCAGGAGGGCTCCTGCTCCACTGGTGCAGTTTCTCTTGGTACTTCAATACTCGAAGCTTCTAAGTGCTCCACATAAGCCTTTCCCAACATCCCATCAGCTGAGGCGGCAAGACGGGATAAGGCGTCGGCTCTAGCATTCTCCTGTCGAGGAATGTAGCTGACGCTGAAATGTGTGAAGGGGGAAATTAGCGAGTGCACCATTTCTAAGTAGCGGGCCATGATGGGATCCCTTGCCTCGTATTCCTTTGTAATTTGGCCGGCAACCAGTTGGGAGTCGGTGAATGCCCTAAGGCGTTTCACCCAAGCTCTCGAGCCAACCTCACGCCGGATAGCAAAGCTTCATATTCCGCCTGATTGTTAGTGGCTGGAAAGAGGAAGCGAAGTGCACATTCGGTCACAACCCCATCCGAGTTGGCCAAGATGAGGCCTGCTCCGCTCCCTTGAGAGTTTGATGCCCCATCCACATGGAGAACCCACTCATCGTCATTGGTTCCGAGGGGCTGAGTGTCCGTAGGAGGTTCTTTAGGTGGCTCGATCCCCAAGTACATTCAACCAAAAAATCTGCCAGGACTTGAGACTTCATGGCCGACCGGGGGCGGAAAGATAGATCGAACTCCCCCAGCTTGAGGGCCCACCTTGCCAGCCGGCCGGAAGTATCTGGACGAGCCAGAACTGCCTTCAGAGGCTGGTCTGTGATCACCGCGATCGGGTGGGCTTGGAAATACGGCCGCAGTCGCTGGGCAGACACGATCAATGCGAAGATGATTTTTTCCATGTTTGAATATCGGGTCTCTGCATCATGAAGCACCTTACTCGTATAATATACTGGCCTTTGTGTGCCATTAGTGTCCACACGGACTAGCACAGAGCTAACAGCCTCAGGAGAGGCCGCAAGGTATAGAAGGAGTTCTTCTCCACCCGTCGGCTTGGCTAGCAGTGGCGGGGTAGATAAGAATTCCTTTAACCCTTCGAACGCCTCCTGGCATTCTTTCGTCCATTCGAACTCGTTGATTCTGCGAAGCGCCTTGAAGAAAGGCAGACACCTTTCAGCAGACTTGGATAGGAAGCGGCTTAGGGCGGCTACTCTTCCTGTCAAGCGCTGTACTTCCTTCTTATTGGCAGGAGGCCTCATGTCCAAGATGGCTTGGACTTTGTCTGGGTTTGCTTCGATCCCCCTCCGGGTCACCATGAAACCCAAAAACTTCCCAGCGGTCACCCCAAATGCACACTTGCGAGGGTTCAGCTTCATCTGGTACCGACGAAGGCTGTCAAAGTTTCTGCTAGGTCCGCAATGTGGTCACCGGCATGAACGCTTTTTGTCAGCATGTCATCCACGTACACTTCCATGTTACGCCCTATCTGACCTTCAAAGACCTTGTTCATCAGCCTCTGGTAAGTAGCTCCCGCATTCTTTAACCCGAAAGGCATTACCTTGTAGCAATACAGCCCCTTTTCAGTTATGAAGGAGGTAGCTTCTTCATCCGCCGGGTTCATCCGGATCTGGTTGTATCCAGAGAAAGCATCCATGAAGCTAAGGACCTCATGGCCGGATGTAGCGTCCACCAGTTGATCGATTCGAGGCAGGGGAAAGCTGTCTTTGGGGCATGCCTTGTTGAGGTCGGTGAAATCTACGCACATTCTCCAGCTTCCATTGGCCTTGCGGACCAGAACCACATTAGCCAACCATTCGGGGTAGTGGACCTCCCGAATATGGCCCGCAGCCATTAACTTGCGGATCTCCTCGTCGATAGCTTTCTGTCTGTCTGGAGCAAAGTTTCTCTTTTTCTGTCGGACCGGCCGACACCCTGGCTTGAGGTTAAGTTGATGGGTGATTACTTCTTCAGGGACGCCCGGCATGTCTGAGGATGACCATGCGAAACGTCAGTGTTGGCATGCAGGAAAGTAAGAAGTTGATGGCGTACTTCCTCTGGGAGCAATGCCCCCAGCTGAACAGTCCTTGCCGGGTCATCACCCAAGGGGAGGGTTAGAAGGTGCTCTGCCGGCTCTCCCCTTCTTCCCAACTCCCTAGGATCGAGTGACTCAGAGGCTATCGCTGACTCCGCGTTCAGCGGGCTGGGAGACAGATGGTAGCAAGGCGGAAGTGGGCTTTGCTCCCCCTTCATTTCTCCGATCCCTTCATTGGTGGGGAACCTTACCAATAATCTCTTAGTGGAGATCACGGCATCCAGCAGATTCAACCCCGGTCTTCCCAAGATGGCGTTATAAGCCAGCGGGACCCGGACCACCAAGAAGTTTATGACCACGGTGCTCTGACATGGAGGAGTTCCAGCCGTGACCGGGAGAGCAATTTCGCCTTCGACGCTCACTGAGTCTCCCGTGAAGCCCATTAGCGGTGTGGCAACGGGTCGGAGTAAAGACCTTGATAAGTTCATCCGAACAAAAGCCTCATAACTCAAGACATCCACAGAGCTCCCACTATCAATTAAAATTCTTTTTACAGGGTGTTTGGCTATAGTCATGGACACCACGACGCTGTCGTCATGTTTATTAACTACCCCATCTAGATCCTTTCCGAAGAAAGGTATTACAGAGTCTATTCCCTCTCGCGGCCTCTTCGAACCACCATCCGCTCCCCAGGAGATCATAGCTATGGTCTTTTCAGTTGGGGTATTATCCACACCAGCCGGGCGACTCGGAGGCACCGGGGGACCCGATGCGGGGAGATTTCCCCGTCGAACAAATTTGCCCAGGTGACCTTGCTGAACCAGCTCCTCGATGGCCTTTTTTAGGTGGCGGCAGTCCTCGGTGTCGTGACCGTAGTCTCGATAATACCGGCAGTAAAACTCCTTGTTGCGGGGGGCCCCGGACTTCAAGGGAGCCGGACGCTTGAAATAAGGTTCCTCCTCGATCTCCAATAGGATGTGAGAGATGGGAGCCATGAGGGGAGTGAACTGCTCTTTAGGAACCAGCGCCTGTGGTCGGCGATCTGAGCGTCGTGGAGGCTCGGGCTTTCGAGGTCGTGCACCGGCGTGATCAGTAGGCGGCGGTTTATTACCGGGGTTCTTGTCAACTTCTCTCCTGGAAGAATCCGCTTCGTCAGCGCGGATGTACTTCTGTGCCCGGCTCAGAAGCTCGGCGTAGGAACGCGGAGGCTTCTTATCCAGGGAGTAAGCGAATCTGGATGGGCGAAGTCCCCGCTTCAGGGCCAAGGTGGCTACAGAGTCTTCCAGGTTGTACACCTCCAACGCTGCTTCCTTAAATCGAGCGACGAAATCCTTTAAGGTCTCGCCACTCTTCTGCTGGACAGCAAAGAGGCTATCTGCGACTCGTGGGATCTTTCGACAGGCATCAAAATGAGCCAGGAAAGATCGCTCAAGTTGCCAAAATGAGTTGATGCTGCGTGGGGGCAGACGGGAGTACCACGCGCGTGCCGCCTTGCGGAGCGTGGCCGGGAAGGCGACGCATAAGAGGGAGTCGTCGCTCCCTGGACTGCATGAGGACCTTGTAGCTTTCCAGATGGTCCAGGGGGTCCGTCGTTCCATCATATGGATCCAATTGAGGGAGACGGAACCGGGGTGGGACCGGTTCCTCCATGATATGGCGAGAAAGCGGGGGGCGACGCTCATACTCCGCCGCGTAAGGATCGGCGATCCGGCGGCTGAGCTCGTCCAACCGTCGATGATACTCGTCAAGCCTTTGCTCAGCCCGACGGGTGGTTTTCCGGGGAGTGTCACCTCGGGATGAATCGGAAGAAGGAGCTGAAGAAGATCGCCGGCGCAAAGAACGTGCCCGCTTGGACTCTTTTTCCTCCAGTCGGTGGCGGGAACGACCGGAGCGGCGGGAGGGAGACCGTCGTCGCTTCGAGGTCCCTTGGTGATGAGGTTCGGGGGGTGAGCGGTGGGAGACCTCAGGCGGGTCCCTCCTTGGTGAGACTGGACTGTTCCTCGCACCCCGTCCAGCACAGGGGGTTGAGTTACAGCAGCCAAATAATGCTCTTGCAGCCCCCGGACCATCGTCGTCAGATCCTGGACCTGGTGGGCTAGAACATCAAGCCGGTCGGGTTGGCTTGTCGGTGCAAGGGGCGGAGCATGGAGATTGGCCTCCGAATGCTCAGCTCGTGGGATGCGCCCGGCTGCCTGACTGGAGGAAGCCTCTTGTGCTCGCGTAGTCACCATCGCTTCCTTTGCAAAATTGGAGGGGTTCCAGGGAGAATTTTCGACCCGGTCTGGCCCCCTTCCTGGCGCGCCAATCTGTTGCAGCCGAATCACGTACGATGAGCGTCGGTAGGCTAGGATTGCTGCGTGTGCAGAGAAGTCGCCGTCTTCCTTCTAGAGCCTGCAAAAAGTCCGGACCGGTGGTTCCGGTGGGGACCCTCCGACGCCCAAGTAGTGAGTCGTCCAACAGGGATATGATTTCTGTGTAAAATTCTTCAAGAGGAAGTCAGAGCGAGCCTCCCCTTGCATGGAGCTCGGGTCCTCCTTTTATACCTGTCGGGGATCCCATTTACCTCGTCTGTTGGAACCGTCGAATCTGTCCCGTTGTGATGTCTCACCGAACGGCAAGTCGTTGGACTGTTGCTGGATAAGGGCCGCTTATAGCGGTAACTGCCGATCAGGCTAACACTTGCCCGTGATTTTGGTGAGCGAGGTGCTTGGCAGTAGGCCTTAGATTACGGGATCGGTTGCATGAGACTAGTCATTGTGTATGTGGGAGATACTGAAGGCCGACGCTGGGAGCCGACGCGGGAGGCCGGAGCCAATGCAGGAGGCCGGAGCCAAAGTCTCAGTACTGGAGGTCGGCGCTGAGGGCCGATGCTGGGGGCCGATACTAGAGGCCGACGCTGGACGCCTTCCTTGGTGCCAACGCGTAGTTGGTCTGTGATGCCGATGTGGGTGCCGGTCTTTGGTACCAACGCGGAGTTGGTCTTTGGTGCCGACGCTGGGCGCCGGTCTTTGGTGCCGTCGCTGGAGACCGGCACTGGAGGCTGACGCTGGAGGCCAGCACTGGACGCTGGAGGCCGGCGCTGGAGGCCGGCACTAGGGGTCGGTGCTGGAGGTCTTGGGTTTTGTTGTCACATCATTACTTTCAAAAATCGCACAAAAGATAATACTACCCAGGGGAAACGGCCAGCCGTATCAATAATATATAATCACTTCTTTTGTACATCCTCTTAGCCTTAATTACACAAGGTATTCCCAAAGTGGCCGCCTTTTAGATGGTCACATTGTTACACAAACGACTCCTGCCGCAATCTAAACTATCAACTAAAATATGAATGAAAAAAATATAAAAAAAATCATACTAACTGACGCCAATCCTGAAAAATAATCCAAAAGGTCAAATTTTAATGGAGTTTTCTCCTCTGTAATCTATATGAGAAGAATAAAGAATTGATACTTGCAGAGAAAATTAGGCATGTTTCACCCTAAGCAAGAGGCGAGAAAAGCTACAAGATTTGGTACCATATTCTTTTATGAAAAAGTCTTTGGGCATCGCATATGATGATTGGCTGCACATGTGTATGGTCGCACGTGCACTAAGGACATTCTTATCCTTTATGTCCTGCATGTGTGGCCATACATGTCGCGCATGATATGCGTGCTACTGCATTGCTCGCGGTGCATAAAAAGTTTTCCTTCAGCTATTTAAAGCCTTTCCTCACTCGTCACCAAACCAACTGAGGCGGCCTTGAAACATGGAGAGAATGTGGGGTTTGTAGTTCTGGTGATTTGGAATGTCTTAAATCATACAAATCTCAAGCTTGGGTTTAGCTTGAATCCATGCTGCCCCTGGGCTAGGGTGTGATCTTAGGCCAAGTAAACATGATGTGATCCAAGTGAGCATAACCTGTCTTCAATTTGAACTTAATAGGTCTCATTTGTGGATCTGTTACCGGAGGAGCAGGGTTTGGGTTGAACTTGGTTGGGGTTGAGTTCTCTTTCATTAAAATTGCATTGATGTCAAATTTTGAATTTCTTATGTCAACTAAGTTGGAAGATGATTTATCTAAGATAGATTTAGAACATAACAATCCGCTGCATATTATCATTTATACTCCAATGTTACTGTAATTGATAATCATTTATAGGCTATCAACATGGTAAAAAAAATAAAACTAATGAGAGAACCAAAAAGCCTGGCAGGTAATTGCAGCTTGCTTCTACCTAGCTATCCATTTTATTTCTCTACGTCTACAATAAACAATAATAATAATAAAGTTTTATGATCTTTTGTTTAATAAATAACGCTAAGCATAAATTAGTGGATCAAATATATAAAGATTTATATCATTAATTAAAAATTAATAAGTTACAATTCACAGTTTCACGTTATTGATGTATTAATACTTATAAATTTTAAGATATTTTTAATTAGTACTCAAAATTTTCATGTCATCATATTCAAAATTTCCAAGTTATCTACAATTAATAATTTTTATATTATTATATTGCTAATACTCTATAGTTACTAATTACAGTCAGATATATCCTTGTGACAAGGCTCGTGTACTATATTTAATCCCATAAATCAAGGTCATATCTTTGCATATATCCCTTATGAAGGTGAGTCCTGCTATTGATTATCAATAATCTATTATTCATACTGACTGAGGTTTATCTATACTATAGTATCACTTATATTTCATTTGCCAATAATTTAATAATTTATTTTCAATAATCTTAATTTTCATTTCTATTTTTATTTATTATATTATTTCATAAAATCATTTGTGGCATTGCTTCATATTGAAATCATAAATATTTTTTGTGATAATATTTATAAAAAATAGTAGTGATAGTAATCAAATATCAAAATATTATTAATTATTTTTCACATGATAACAATTTATAATAATTTGCAAACAATAATATATAATTATATTTTACTTATTTGATCCAAATTTTCTAATAATCATGTTATGCAAATTTAAACCTCTAATAATATTTCAAAATAATTGTCAAAATCTCATTACTTCAAAAGTAACTAATTTTAAAAATAATTGTCAGATAAGATATCATTTTTTTTGTACCTATTGTTGAATATTTTTATACGTGTTGAGGAAGAGCAAGGAAGGACCCTATCGTATAAGAGAAATTTTTTTTGCACTGCATGTGGTGTAGGAGCACATGCATTGCGCACTGATTGGTTGCACACACGTCAAGGACAAATTTATCCTTTTGTATACCACAAAGACGGTGCAAGAAGACTTTTTTTTTTTGTCATGTAAAGTACTTTTTTATACTTGCATAGTGCTGAGTAATTTGATAGGTGTTGAGGAAGAGCAAGGAAGATACTTTGTTAAATAAGGATCTGGACTCTTATGGGCTATCCTAGGGATCTAGAGGTTAGGGCTTTCTCGCGATCATCTTTCTTCAGGACATCCGGAGCGGTCCTATGAGCAAGCGTGGTCTTTGGTCTGTTACTGCTTATTATATATGGCTCTCGAGGAATCAGATCATATTCTCCGACGATAGGTTTTTCTTTCACAGGATTTGAGGCAGATTAGATTATTGTCTTCGGAATGTGCCCGTGCCTTTCATGGTGTTAATTTTGACTCCTCTGACCTCTGGGGCTCCCTTGCTGTTTCGACAGTGAACCGTCGTACGGTTTTCATCTCTTGGGAGCCCCCCCTCCAGGATATGTCAAAATTAACTTTGATGGGAGTGTCCGGGATAGAGCTGCTGGATCTGCTTTCATCATTCGGGGACCGATGGGTGATCTATTGGCAGCAGGAGGCTTTGGATCCCTGGACTCAACAGTTCCTCTATCGGAGCTCGGTGCTGCTTGGTCAGGGCTCTCATTTGCTGTTAGGATCCTCCATGCTCCCAAGATCATGATTGAGGGGGATTCTATGACTGTCATTTCTTGGTTATTAGAGGAGAGCTATATTGATGGGTCCTCAAACCCGATTCTGAGGGACTATTGGTCTATGTTGCGGGAGCTTGATTCTGCCCAGATCCGCCACACTTATCGTGAGGCCAACTCGGCGGCGGACTGGGTGACGACCTTTGCTGCTCAACATGCGGATCCATGGATTTGGAAGCCAGGCGACCCATGTCCTATTCTTCTATAGCAGATCTTAACTTCTGATGTATCAGAGCTGACTCATTCTAGAATTATATGATCGCCCGTTTGTAACCAAAAAAAAAAAAAGGAAGCGTAAGGGAGATGACTCTATCAGACAGTTATCTGTCTTTGTGCCTACGTTTGCTGGAATATTTTTATAGGTGTCGAGGAAGAGTAAGAGAGATATACTTTATCATATAAGGTAAGATAATAAAAGATCCTTATCAAACTGATGAATTGATATGAATACGATGTAATAATTAGTTAATCAGGTCAACATGATTGATATGATACAATTCTTCGACATGATTAGACACGATCTGCTTAACACAAATAGACATGATCTGATCCATTTAATATGATCCATTTAATATATCATTAACTAAATGGGTTTTGAATGGTTCATTTTTGAGTTGATAATAACCGTGGCATGACATAATTATTTCATATCATAATCGTGTTGATGCATTTACAATACAAACTCACTTAAGATCAACTTGAACCCACTTATTTTATATTGGATTTGAATCGTGTTTGCATATATAAATTATTTGCATAGATTGCCCAGTCGAAGATGGTTGCTTGATGAATGTAGTGGTGGATCAAATTAGTAGCCTAGATCAAATTATCTCACATCAATATATATTCTCTTAACCTAGCATAGTCTCTCGTCTCCATTGTAGGGTTATGATTCACTCATAAGATAAGCTTGCTTGGCTTGGGCCATGCACATAGGTAGAGATGACAATTTTTTCCATTTGATTGTTACCATTTTTAATAGATCGAAGAATCTCTAGTCAAAACGGCTTAACGGGTAACGGGGATTTCTTATTAACCGTTAAACGGATAAACGGCCCGAAGACAGTATTCTCTACCTATCCACATTCCCATTAACTTTAATATATATTTAATATATTATATATATATATATATATATATATATATATAAAATTTTAAAATTTAAAATAAATAAAAATATATATATAGTAAAATACATTTAAATTTAATCTTTCTGACTCTTGTTCTTCCTTTTTTCAGGCAGTCGTCTCTTTCTCTTCCTTCTTTCACGATTGGTGTCCATCTTATCCTCTAAAAAAATTTATTTTATTAATTTTTAATAAATTATAAATTTAATAAATAATTTTATTTTTTTATGTAAACTAGCAAATAGGTATCCAGTGGCTACCCATTTAGCCTACCGATATTTTCGTCCCCGTTCTATTAACTATAATGGCTTAACGAGATAAGGAACGTGAATATTTTTTTAATGGGGACAAAGACCGGTATAGGTCACTCTTGGCCATCCCCGAGGTTTAGATTTTATTATCGTCCTTCATGTTAACTATAACGGCTTAACGGGATGAAGAATGGAAAATTTTTTTTTAATAAAGATGAGGACCGGTATAGGTCGCTCTTGGCCATCGCCGAGGTTTAGATTTTGTTATCGTTGCTAGTTCTAAATTTAAATGTCTAAGTTGCTGGTGCCAATGGTGTCCCTAAAGTGTGTAAATCATCAGCTAGTAAAGCCGAGCAATCAATTCATCTTTCGGCGCTAACTTTTGGCTGGACTCGTAGGCTCATGCTCTCAAAAGTTTTGCGGTTCAAACTAGTCTTTCATCGATACCAATCCGATTGAATAGATTACACACATATTTAAGTTATATTATTCAATTTAAATTTTAATTATCAATTTTAAATTAAAAATAAGAATAAGATAATATTTAAAGTAAATGCCAAATAGGAAGATTGGTTGAGATACATATGATTTCTCCAGAAAATCAGGCTTTATTCTTGATGATGGTAAAATGAGATTGTGCCATCACTGAAGAACATCCTTAATTGGTTAAAAGTATATTTAATATGATTGAGAAAATTAGTAATGTTTTGTATGTAATACATTTATTTCATTAATCTTATCTTTACCTTCAATTTAAAATTAAATTTTAAAATTTAAGTTTAATATTATGAATTAAAAAATCTTTTTAATATATATATATATATATATATATATATATATAATATATATATATATATATATATTATCTTATCAAATACACTAGCGTTTGCACATCTTAGGGGGCACATCTATTTTTTTAAAAAAATTATTTAAAAAGCTAAAGAAATTGTTAAAGTTTGTCTTAAGTTAACAAGCCTAATAAAATCATTTCTCTTGATATATGCCAAACAAAACTCTTAATACATATAGGAGTCAACTTCTAATATTTATAGAGAGGTTTTCTAGTACTATTAGGTATATGTGGGTTTGAGTATTGAAAGAGAAGGTCTATAAGGAGACAATGCTTATAAACTTCAATATTTTCTTCATATTAGAATTTGTCTTATTACTGTCAATGTAGATGCAGATCAATTGATCAAACAACATTAATCTCTTTTTTCTTGTTACAAAATATGCTAGAGTTTAAGCAGCCTTTTCACCATGGACATGGAGAGGTCACAAATCCAAATCTCAAGCACCTAGAGGTAGTCCATAAGGGTGCTTGGATGGCAATAGGGATAGGATAATTGGGTCCCTAGAAAGTAGGTGTAGTATAAATTTCAAAGGCAACTACTAGAGTCTCAAGGTGGTGATGGTAACCTCTTGCAATGCACGATTTCTCACCCAAGAGAAATAAACAAGATATGACCCTCTTTGATACCACGAAAGGGACTTGAAGACTGCTAGAGATGGAGCATTGCTTTAGGAAAAAGGTAGGTGAGGCCTTCTGTAAGCTCAGGTGTGGCACATCCAAAGTTCAGGTGAGTCACATAAGTTCTCAGGTTCTTAAGTCATTTGGATTGGCTTGTAATAGAGAGCATGTGAGTCATGGGTGTACATGGGCTCGGGTTTGAGTGCTTTCTTGCATGATTTAGAAGGAAGTTTTTTGAGAGAATGTTTAATAATATAATTGTAGGTTATGGGACTGAATCCACAGGGATTAGGCTCAGGTTTCTGGATAGACTTCTATATTTTAGGGGATTGGTTACGGGCTGGTGCGGAGAAGTTTTATCATCCAAGATAGATGATTATTTAAGGCTCTCTCTGGATGTAACCAGTGAGAGGAAAGGATCAAGAAATCAAGGCATTCTCTTTTTCTTCATATCCATCTATTCTTCTTCTTCTCCATCTTCCCTCACGCCTAATCTTGGCGAAAGCTGAGCAACACCCCCCCCCCCCCTTGTAGTCGCTAGAAGAAGATGGTAGATTACCACTCTATTTTGCCTCAAGTCTCCTTCCATCGTTCCATCCTTCTGATCCGAAGACATGAACTTAGTTGATCAGATCCGATGCATTTGATCAGCATCCCAATTAATTGGCCACAAAAGAGCAAAGATTGATCGATGCCTAGAGCCATGAGGAAGAAGTTAAGCTATCTTCATCGATAGCGGTGAACCATGAAATATGAAGCATACGCTCACCACCTATGAATGAATGAAAGGTGTATCAGTGAAAGACCATATAAATGAGTTTAACAAGATTGAAATCAACAAGTTAAAGGCTTAGTTAAGTAGTAAGGTTGAAACAGACTTAGGTGCAATGAAGAAAATTTTGGATGTAAAAATCTAAAAAAATTGATGAGCAAATTGGTTGTACTTATCTTTTAAAAAAGGTACATTAAAAAGCATTTTATTATGAATATATCCAAATTGGTGAGAACTTCTCTAGCTGTTCATTTCAAGTTGTCAGCTTCATTATCGCTACAAATTGAGGAGGTGATGGAGCACATGGCATGAGCACCCTTATATTAGCTTGGTAATTCGATAGTTTACATTTAGCAAGATATGTCACATGTTGTTAATGTAGTTAGTAGGTATATGAGTGACTTTGAAAAGATATATTGGCATGTTGTAAAATAGATCTTTAGGCACTTTAAAGGCTATACAGATGTGGGCTTAGTATATACTATATCTACTATGTTGACTCTGACTATGCATGCGATCTAAATAATAGGCAATTTTTGACTAGCAATATCTTTACTATCTTTGAGTGCTCGATCAAGTGGAAAGTAACATTATAGGCTATGATTGTTTTGTCTACAACCGAAGCTAAATATATAGTAGTAACTAAGAGAGTTAGAGGCAACATGGTTGCACAATCTCATTGATAGTCATAGCTTAAAATTACGATTTGCTATTATGCATTAAAACGGCTAGAGTATCATTTGTTTGAGAAAGTCCTATATATCATGAGAGGACAAAGCGCATAGATATGAGACATCACTTCATTAGGAAAGTTTTTGTTAAAGTTACTATTAGAGTTTAGAAGATAGCCACAACTAAAAGATTGCTAATATTATGGCCAAACCAATTTCAACAAACAAGTTAAACATTGTTTGGACTTGGTCAGAATTTACAGATCTAGTTTTCATTGGGGTATGGTGGCAGAAGAGGATATTTCAAGATGGTTGTGAAGGCCTAAGGGCAACCGCGGGGGTGAAATGGATTTATAAAAAATCAAACTATCTTCTAATTTTTCTTAATGCAATAAAAAATTTAAACTTGCAACTAACAATATATTCAATAAGAGAACTTAAAAGCAAATATGAGTAAATGCTAGAAAAGTAAAAGCAACTATTAAAAGAGATACAATAATTTTTATAGTGGTTCAACATTTCTTTCCTACATCCACTTTCAAAGTCTTCTACTTTGGAATTTCACTATTTAATCTTCTTTTCTGGGTGAAGATCAAACTTTTTACCCCTTTCTTTTGTTCAAGCTAAAGAGCAACCCTCGTAATCTTTCTCAAGGCTTAACACACTTCTCTCTTAAAGAGACCACTTAAACTATACCTCAACGTATGTGGATTTTCCAATGAAGAACTAAACTTGGGATTAGAATGAGTGTGCACTAAAGGCTCAAAAGACTATTAATATTTTTAATAAAATCCAAACTAATTTTTATATTTGGATAAGCCACAAAACCTCTATTTTATAGGCAAAGAAAAGTATGACCATTAGGGCTTAAAAATAACTCCAATAATTATATGAAAATTATGATTGTTGGTTAGAGCTCCAGCAATTGACCATCCAAGCTAGGATCGGTCGACTGTCCTATGCTGGCACCGATCAACTGCTAGGCCTTCTAAAGCACTTCATTTCAACTAGTTCTTTGGTGAGGTTTAGTCCGGTCAACCATTTTTAGATCGATTGACTGCACATCTTGGTTTTAGAATTTTATGATTATTTTGTAATAATTTTGATTCAAAACATACTCTAATTCATTTTAATGGGTTTTGAGCCTTGTGCACTTTTTTTCTACCAACTTTTATGATGAGATCCTTATAAAAATAAAATTTACATATTAAATCTTTTCCTTCAAACTTCAACATATAAGATGTTCTTCAAATGTGCCAATTGACCTTCTTTCGACTTTCATCCTTAAATGAAACTAGAGATTTTGCCAAATTAAGTGCATCTGACATGTAATTTTACTATTTTAAATTGTATGAACTTAGGCATTTGTCTTAGTCATCACAAACTCAAGTATACCATTAGCTTCTTAGTAATCTCTTATTATCATCAAAATATGCATTACTGAATCTTAAGATTTAATAATCTCTTCCTTTTTAATAATGACAGACCATTGATTATCAAATATGATAGAAATAATTGGATGAGCTAATGTATTTATTTTGGTATTTTAATTATGTGAAATAGTTTTAGTGCATATATCAAATATGCTAAATTTTAATGTTAATCTTCCCTTCAAACCTTGCTCTCCTCTATCTAGATGTTTTAAATCATGATTTGGCTTTTAATCAATTGACTAGTCACACCATAAAAATATATCACAAGCTCATATCAAAATAATGATCAAAATCTAGAGTTTTGGAAGAGTATCAACAAGGCATTAAAATTTTGAAAAGAATTCAGAGTTTCAATATAGTTTCAAAAATATCAATCCACGTTCATTTATGTATCATTCCCTCTTTTGGTATCATCAAATAGGGACCAAGCATTCTATGAAAGCAAAAAATAAAAGAGATAAAAAGCTATGTTAACATACTAATATAATTTGGTGTTAACAAGAAGGCAATTCTTGAAATTGACTAACCTTTAGACTTTGGAGGGAGCCTTTAAATGTTGAAGTTATCAAGAGAATTTTAAAGAAATAGAGAACTAGAATATGAGCAAGCAAAGAGTGGTTATGAAAAAGTGATATAGATATCCCTTATAACACCTATTTATGATAAGAAAGTTGATGTGGGATAAAAAGTTTATGTATAAATTGACTGACATAGATAGACGGTGGGGCCCACCTTTAGATTATAATTGATCAATCTTTACAAGCTGAGGGATGCTTCGCCGAGCTACCTTGTTGGCATCTTCGCCCGAGCCTCGCCAATCGAGCCTCGATCGATTGACCCTCGGCTTTCTTTATCGAGTCTCATTCTCGAACCAGGGTGATCGAACCTCAATGGTCGAGAGTCACCTAACCGACTGTTCCTCATGCCGGCCTTCGGTCCACGCCAAATATCCCGAACATCAAATCACCGAAATCAAAGAAGTCTCAGGACTTCTTCCTAGAATAATCCTCTTTAAGTGGAAACGGGAGCTAGATATAAGCTTCCCCTTCAGAATAAGCGGGATTTGGAATCCACCTTATAAGGTATACGTTGAAATCAGCCTTATCCTCCTTCAAATTTCAGAACCATACCCAAAAAATTAGGTAACATACCATCTCTGCTGCCTTTAAACACTAGGTCCTAGGACCCCTTAGTATGCATGAAAAAGCCCTTTCATGCATGCCATTATACTCCAATTTTTTTTCTTCAAACCTTCTCCACATTATCGGTGGCCAAGGATCTTCACTGACTTAGGCATCGAAGGGTCTTTCACAGGGACCACCAACATCATTCCCTAAATGAGGATGCTATTTTGTAGGTCTACAAGGTTGGGAGGACACTCCATGCTTCCACGTGCACCGCAATTTCGTTCCCAAGTCGGAGATCGAAAATCTGCAGCAACAAATGTTAAGTCGTGTTAAAGTTTAGAAGACTTTAATCTCTTTAGAATTTGAAAATCTTAAAGTCCTTAGTTATGGTTGTCCAATATTTATCTCTATCTTTGACCGAAAAAGAAAAGAGGTAACCTTCATGAAGAGGATGATTGGACATTTTTTTGATGCTACATCAGTAGCATAAACAAAAATATATGATTAACAAAGAATCAAAATAAATAGCTCGTTTTGGCATGTTCTCTGTTGCAAGCAAGAACTAGAGGGGGATTTTTTTTTTTTTTTGCATTAAAACCAAATTTTTCATCCAATCAACTCCCAACTCCATACCATATAAATTCGCTAATAAAAAGAACTGAACAGCCATCTATCTTGGCTAATACTCAACTCAACTCAACTCATCTAAGCCTTTTTCCAACTATAGGGGGTTGGCTACAAGAATATGCTTCCTCCATTCTGCTCTATTCAGGACCAAGTCGATATTCAAATTATAAATAGTTATATCTTTTTTAATTATTTATGTCCATATTAATTTATGTCTCTATCTTTACATTTATCCTTACCATAAATTATTAAAGGTTACTCTTTCTAATATATAAGAGATAGAATTAGAAATAAACATATAAGAGAAATGATAAAAGTAGCCTAATTGAAAATAAAATGAGAAAAATCGATTATAGTAGTTTGAATATATACAACGTAGACCTTTATATCTGTCTTGGCTAATGCTAAACCAAATTCAATTCCGCAATTGCAATGAAGAAGCCCTAGCTTTCCCACACCAAGCAGATTTTTCCCTCCACCCAACTTCTGTTCCTCCCATGGTAACCTCCGCTAATATAGTAAACTATTGAATCCTCTCTTAAATGGCCAAATATCGAGCTTCTTTCGATCTAAGTTTCAACCACAAACAAAGAATGGACATAGAGGCGTGGGTGCATGCAAACACACATAGAGAGAGGAGACAGAAATTAGGGTCTATTTGGATTAGGGTGAATGGAGGGGAGAGGAAGAAAATGGAAGGGTAATGATCATAAGTTATCTTGTTTGGGAGGAGGGTAAAGAGAGAATGGAATAACGCTTTTTCTCTCTTAGAAAAGTAAATTTGTTAACCCCAAATCGAAGAAGTGGGAGGGCATTCATTTCCTATTCTGAAAGGATATAATTGTTTTTCTCTTTTTTTTCTTCTCTATCCAAACAAGATAATTGATATTATCCTTTCTTTCCTTCCATTCTTTTCAAACAACGGAAGAAGAATAACCCTTTTTTCTCCTTTTTTTCCTTCCATTCTCTTACTTTTTTTTTTATTTTTTTTTTTTTTCCTTCAAAGATCCAAACATAGCAGGGTTTAAGCGAAGAAGAAGAGAAGAGGAGGAGGAGGAGGAAGAGGAAGAGTTACTCCTAAGCTTAGATGTCCAACGTCGACATGGTTGGACCTTGCAGAGGCCTTCCTACCTTCTTATAGAGCTATTGCCCCAGAGAGTGGAGGGAAATCCCAACGGGACTAAATTTATTCTTTAACCGAGTGTTTCTTATGAAAGAACGGTGTGATAGTATCACCATCGGGAGAGATCCGCGGTGGATGTCTAATCTGGACCGTTCATTGGCTGCCTCCCGCGCTAGATAAACCTCTGAGCCTCCAACCGAAGCCGCCATGGGCTAGGCTAGGGTTTAAAAAAGAGGAGAGGGCGACGGAAGGAGAGAGAAGAAAGAGGAGGGGAAGAAAAAGAGGAAGAGAAGATGGGGAAGACCGTGTACATGAGATTGAAGGGAAGCCACCACCTCCGGCAGCGGCTCGTCCTGGCGACGCTCTCCGCCACCCCCATCGTCCTCGAAGAGATCCGGGCCGACGCCTCCTCGCCGGGGCTCCGCTCGCACGAGGTTTCCTTCCTCCGCCTTCTCGAGAAGGTCTCCGACGACTGCACCGTCGAGATTAACGAGACCGGTCCGTAACGAACCCCCGCCACCTTTTTCTTCTGTAAAATTTGGATTTTTTGGTTGTTTCTTGATCTGAATTCCCTTCAAATCGGGTGAAACAGGACGAAGCTTAGGTACAAGCCAGGAGTTTTGATTGGAGGGAAGCATTTGGTGCATGACTGCGGCCTTAGCCGTTCCATTGGTTACTTCCTTGAGCCGTTGATACTGCTCGGCTTGTTCGGGAAGAAGCCCCTTTCGATCAGGCTTAAAGGTTTAAATTTTTTTTTTCCCCTCTTCTCGTTCTTATTCATAAGGAATTGAATTCATCGAGATATTTGATTTTTCTTTCCCCTCAAATTTTCTGTTCTTATCACATAAGGGATTGAATTCATCGAGTTATTTGAGTTTGGATTCCTAGCTGCGCCTGGCTAGCTGATCACTTACCAATGGACCAAGTAATCTCTTATGAGCATATGTGTAGCTAAGTTTAATGTTATAATCTCAAAGATCTATTTTTCCCAAGCTGCAATTCATTGTCGGATACAAACAGTTATCTGAATCTTGCTTCCCTTGTTAAATTGACCAAGAATTCCAATAATTGTGGAATTAAAAATAGAGGAAATTAAGTTTTTTATTATTTTCATAATACTACTACTGGTTCTGTGGGCCTTTGTCCTGAAAGCTTTTGAGATATTTTTAGAACACTGGTTCCCCTTCAGCATAGTTGCTTAATACATCATCAGTGGTACACAGTGGAATATTGGTTGTATTGTAGTTATTTTTAGGTATTTTACTTTTGTATAATGCATTTGTTTTATTTTGTTTTTTCTTGGAGAAAACTGCAATGTGATGCTTTACTTGCAGGAATTACAAATGATTTGATGGACCCAAGTGTCGACACTTTTAGGACAACCACATTGCACATGCTTAAGCATTTCGGTGTTCCTTTAGAAGGACTGGAATTGAAAATTGAAAGCAGAGGCGCTCCTCCTCTTGGTGGTGGAGAGGTTGTTCTTGGAGTTCCTATTGTAGCTAATACTTTATCGGTGAGTATATTTTCTGTTTAAACATATGTGGGAAAGTTTTGTTTATTCCCTTGATTTATTATTTACTTTCAAGTGAACTGTCAACAGGCCACCCATTGGGCAGATGAAGGAATGGTAAAGAGCATTAGAGGGGTGACATTCTCTACAAGGGTTTCTCCTCAGATTGGGAATCGTATGATATATGCAGCTCGAGGAGTCTTTAACCGTTTCATTCCAGATGTTCATATATTCACTGACCATAGATCTGGTCCGTCTGGTGGGAGGTATATGCCTTATCCCAGCAAGCCCCTTGTATGTTTTCTTTTTCTTTCACATAGCTAATGCCAATTTACAATCTTTTTGGAGCTGTTGATGGTCCTGTATTCCTGGCAATCCGTGCATTTTGCATGACGAACTGCATTTCTCCATCTAGATATAATTTGAGAGAAAAATCCAATTTGGTAGTTTTCTTTATTTGAAACATGTTAAAGTTCCTCTGTTAAGATTAGCATAACCTCCAAGTCTAACTTGTTGTGATGTCATCATGATAAGATACATATACCAAATTATGCATAAAAAATCTCCCCCATCATTATTTTCATACTAAAAATTTTCAGTGTTCAATTCATGATCTCATGGAACTAAATATGCATGGTGTAATAACAGTCACCAGTCATAAGCCTAAAAGTTTGGAAAGAGTTGAAAAAGCATCAGAATTCATAAATATGCTGGTAGTTATTAACATCATGTTCAATATATGTAGTTGTATCTATAGTTGCTATCAACAAAAGAGAGAAGATTTGGATGCTCAAATGGTTAAATGATTCCCATATCATTTGGTTCATAATTCACCAAGTCATTTTGGGAACAAAAATCACTTCTATGTTTATTATATCTCAATAGTTCATGGTTGCTATATTTCATGCTTTCGGTAAATACATAATTCTTGAGTTTGTTTCATACTCATTCTATTCTCTTCCTTAGTTTGGTCCCTCTTTCTACAAGAAACAGTATGGTGGGGTACTTATGGTTCTCCTCTCCCATCTAAGCTTCCATTCACGTGTTTTTCATTAAGGGTGTGTCCTTGGGCTATTTAATTGGGCTATTGAAGGATTGTTGATTCATAATTCTTTGGGGAACGCTTGTCACCCACTAGTCTTGGTGATTAGGGAGCATCTGAGTCTCCTTCAGCCGCAATCACATAGCAACCAAGGCCAAGACCTGGATATATGGCTCATCATAATACAAAAACTCTGTGAAACTTCCCAACATACATTTATTGTTGTCTCTATCTGTGCATACCAGTTGTTGGCTGTCTATCTGATTTCCATTGATAACTTTTTGTGGCAACCTAAATAAATTGGGGTCCATTTCCATATTATATCCCAAATGCTTACAAAATTTGCTATATGGAAATGTTTCTAACCATTTTGAGAGGACTGGGTTGCACTTCAGCTCATGGTGAGGAGCTTATCCTATCATTTATTGGCTTAGCCATCACTATTTCTTATTGGAATGGCATTGAGCATTTCCCCCACATGCCTCTCTCGACCCTCTATTTCTATCTTAGCAACTCCTTTTTGCAAATGCATTTCTCATGATTGTCACTTCTCAAACCCAATAATTTCCTCTTAGAGAAGGGTTTGAAGATGTAGCAAGTTGCTAGAAGGTTATGGCTACTATTTGAGCTTAGTAAGTTTGCCTTTTGCCTAATATTTTTGCTATTCAGAAATGAAGACTTGTTTTATCATCCCTTTCCAACGTGATTTATTTTATATATTCTTTTTCACATTTTAGGGTTTAAGTAGCATCAAACATTTGTATGTGTAAAAGCATGATATTGAAGGTAGAGAAAATGTGCAGATGTTGAAGCAATTTAGGTGGATTTTTTTTAAAAAAAGGGGAATGAATATTGTGGCAGCTGTTGAAGTTCCATCACCAAAATAAATGGATGCTTCTTGACACTACACAACATTTTTATTGGCTTTCTGGTCTAATGGCCATTGTTGGATTTCTGGTCTAGTGCCCATTGTAATATGGCTTGACACAACATCTGAACAATGAAATTCAATTTTACTGAATCTTATGTGTGCTGTTTGAGGTCAATACTATAATTATTGACAATGCTTTGCTGACCAAATAAGTTGTCTCCAGACAAGGAGATACTTGCTCCTACATGAATGTGTCCAAGTGAGCTTCACTGGTTCTGCCCTTGATGCCAGCTGATTATTTGATATGAAATGAATTATTTTAACCTTAGAGTGACAGCTCCAGCTTTACTTGAAACTGAATTATCTGCATGCTTGCTTGGTTCCTAAACCAGTAGCTCCATTATATGGCAGGTCACCAGGATATGGCATATCTTTAGTTGCAGAGACTACTTCAGGTTGCTTGATCTCAGCAGATAGTACCGTAAGTTATCCAAAAGCTGATGAAATGGAAGAAATTGAAGACTCTGATGAGAAACCAGAGCTGATGCCTCCAGAAGATGTTGGTGTTCAAGTTGCTTCGATGCTGCTTGAGGAAATAGAGCGAGGAGGAGTGGTTGATTCAACACACCAGGTTTGCAACACATATTATGCTCTACTGCTGCTCCTGTTAAGCATCACGTTATTGCATAATTGTCTATTAAATTTTTTTGTGAATCTATTTTTGAGGGATGCTCTATAAGAAATGTAAAATTGATTTGATGCTTTATCAATATGAGTGGATGATAGCCTTTTAAAATATGTTTGTTAGAAACCCTAAGACAAGTTTAAATTTTAATAGAATCTCTTAAGCGGTGAAGCTTTTCATGATTAGGTTATCAATAATTCATCAGAAATTCAGGATTGCAAACATGATATGGTGTACAAAGTCTGATAGATTTAGAATGATGTGTAGTATGAAGCTGAATATAAAAAATGATGTGTAAGGCTTCTTATTTCTAAACTGAAATTTAGAAGTACAATCTGAAAAGGTGCAGGCACAAAGTTCTTTTTCTGTTGATGGTTTCATATTTAAGCAGTCATCTTGATCAGGCAAACTTTATGACAAATGGTTATATTGCTTGAGTAGCCCGAGCTTTATGTTCAAACTACCAGTCAGAAGGGATATTTTTTGGACATAAAGCACTGGAGATTTTGTTTTATGTTGCAAGGGTTAATGTATGTTTTGATCTTATCTGCAGGGTTTGCTATTTCTTCTTTGTGCACTATGCCCACCAGATGTATCCAAGGTTCGTGTGGGAAAGCTCACACCATATGGAATAGAAACTCTTAGAAATATAAGAGATTTTCTTGGTGTCAAGTTTGTAATCAAACCTGACCCCACGACAAACACTGTCATACTCAAATGTGTTGGATCTGGAATGAAGAATCTCTCAAGAAAGATAGCATGACCTGCCAGTGATGCTATTGTTGAATTTCATGGAAGGCATTTAGATCTTCTGATCAGAGGTGCAGCAATGTCTAGCAATTTTCTCATTTGTTCTGTCTCCTAACAAATATATTTTTTTTTTTTTTTTTTTTGAGGCTTGGGTATCAGTTGACAGGGCGAGAAGCATTGTGAATCATTGTAAAACTGTAAGACGCTATTTAAGGAGAGGTGTTGATTTTATAATTGCTTTGACTGGTGCTGTATTTAGAAGCTTTGTTTGTTCATACTTTCGGCTACAAGTATAGTGCCAAAAGGTAGAACGCTTGCAAGACCAAGAGGACTTAAATGGACCAGAGTTGTATTGCATCAGAGAATTCGTTGCAAGGATATTTTGCTTATTGGTTTGACAAAATAAGGTTTCTTCCATTTATATGCACTATTACATACATTGAATGGTTATGATCTTGTGCAAGTAACATAGACGCAATGGTTACCATTTTAGAATTTTGTAAGCTTTCTAAGTTTCAGAAAGTTAGCTTTGTAGGGTTCTTTTTGGCATGCATGTCCCTCTTTTGAGTACATGTCCTAAAAACGGATGTATGGATGTATGTTAACGCATGCATGTCCTTCTTTTGAGTACATGTCCTAAAAAGGATGTATGTTAAGGAACTAAATTGCTGGGGTTTATGAAATTGTCTGAAATTGCATTTTGGTCGAGTGTTTTAAATTTTTTTAGAATTTTAAAATACAGCATTTTAAAATGAAGCATTCCATAATTTTGAGATTTTATAAATTTTTTGTTTTGATAACTACTCTTGAAAATAGAATTTTTTTAAAGGATTGCAAAGTTTTTTATAAATGTTATTTTATAATGCATAAATATTTAATATTTATTTAAATAACGCTCATTAATATTTATTATTGAGTATTAATATTTATTAAATATTTATATTTTTCTATTTTTATTTAAAAATTTTTATTTAATAAAAAAAATATTATACATGATATTAGGAATGTTTTTATATAATTATATTTTCATTATAAATGTTTTATTAATTAAAAAATAAATTTCTATTATAAAAATATATAAATTAATCATAAAATATTATAAATATTTATTGTTACAAATAAAAATAATATTTAATTCCATAAATATAAATTAAATATTATTTTAATTATGTAAATATTTTAATTTAATAATATTTATTTTAGTTTCATATACTATTAATAATATATTTAATAACACATTATTGATAATATTATTATTTTTATCAATGTTATTTTACTTATGTAATATTTATTTATCAATAAATAAATGATATTTATCTAAATATTATTAACAAAATATTAATATTTTAAATGAAATAAATATTAAGTAAGTATTTATGTGTGTGTGCGCGCATTAAATATTTTAACCATTTTTAAGTGGATTTTCAGGAGGGATATGTAATGACATTTATCGAGGTGAAATTTATAAATGACTATTTTGAGGGATTTATAAATTTTATAAAATTTTAGAAATCCCTCCTTGAGTTTTGAAATTTCAAAATTCTCACTTCAAACAAGTTTTCTTCTCTCAAAATTCTCCATCTAAATGCATCTTGAGAGCTATGGACTAGACTAAAACATGCAATTTGTAAAGAGAAGTTAGATGTTTTCCACTTTTTTCTAGGTCTTTTCAGTAACAAAGTGGGAAAATTCTGGAGTGACCCAGAATAATCCTAACTATCAAATTTAGGATTATCATAGCTACTTATTGCACGTGATAATGCTTCTGAAGGAGAAAGCCTCACTAACTACAAGTAACCTTGTAAAGAGTTTTCCAATGCAAAACAATTTCCTAATGTAAAAATTGTTCACTTTATTTTTTTTTGTCCATGTGTGCACCCTAGTTTTGTAAGAGCATGTTTAGCCGGTAGGTATGGGGCAAAATGGAAATTAGATTTCATTGCGTATGCTATTCTAATTCTTATACTCACGTTTCATTTACATAAAATTAAAATTAATAACATTGCATTGTGTTTGGTTTGCACAACAAAAGGAATAGGAATCAATATATTTTTAGCACAAAGGAAGAAGTGACACGTAGTGCAGGAAGTCTAAAATATCTCCATTGATCCTTTGGCTGTAGTGGCAGGCCTCTCTTTTGTCAAGCGGAGGGAGAGATTGAAGTCATGTTTGAGGGCAAAAAAAAAAAAAAATGTTGACAACACGTTAGTGAAAGATTTTTTCATCACATAGGTTTCATCCCTAACCTTTATCTACCATCCAAAGATATTTTCTTAGAATTTTCACATACCAATCCTTTTAATCTGATGAGGATCAAAATCTACACATTCCTTTGCTGGGATTAGAGGGAATCCTTACAATCCTTTTTTGGACAAAGGATGGGCCTTCTTTCCTTTTACATGAGCTGAGAAGGCATCCAAATCTCTCTTGAGGAAGAGAAATATTAATAATACTCATAGAGAACGTAGATTTGCAAATGCAACACTAAACTTGGGAAGAAAGAGTATAAACATGTTAAGTTCTTTTATAAAAATTTTCAATAGTTTTTCTTTTTTTTTTAATTTTTAAACCAGCCCACAAGTCCTTATTTTATAAGCATTTCAAAATTTGACTGTTAGGCTCATATTCAAATAACATATGACCATTGGGCTATTAAAGCCTCAACAATCGATTGCTAGCTTAGGGTAGTCGACTGCTAGCTTAGGATTTCTCGACCATCCATTCTACAGCAGTTAACTACTAGGCCAGATAGAGAACTACCCTTCGAGCAGTTTGCAGCCGCAATTAAGTTCAGTTGGCCATTCTTAGGTCTAGTCAATTGCCCACTTCTGATTTTGAATTTTCATGATTATTATACTTTAATTATTGATCCAAAACTTAATCTAATCCTTTTTCAAGGATTTTGAGCC
This sequence comes from Calamus simplicifolius, assembly GCA_900491605.1. NCBI lineage: Eukaryota > Viridiplantae > Streptophyta > Magnoliopsida > Arecales > Arecaceae > Calamus > Calamus simplicifolius. The sequence goes on from UESW01001372.1 coordinate 109,912, forward strand.
TTATGTATTTATTCTCCTCCTTAAGAAAAATAAAATTACAATACATAAACCATTCCCTAGGACTTCTTATGTCGATCGTTCTTTGAATTTATCAATATCCTTTTTCCAACTTTCAATTTGCATGTGACTTGAGCTCTTGTTGTAATAAGTACATACTAGATAGATGAATATCATTTTAGAGTATTGTACCTATCTATCATTATAAGCTCAAGTATTATACTAGTCCTTCAATTAATGTTTTTATTATCATCAAAATATATACTATTAAACCCATAGGTTTAACAAACACCAGTGGTAAAGTTGGTTAGCATCCATAGTAGAGAGAGAATTTAGAGAAAGGGAGAAGAAAGGTGACACCTTAAATACATTCATTGAGGGTGAACTTCAAAGAATCAGAGTTCACATGAAAATGGGAGTGACTTTAGGCGGTTTAGTGGAATGCAATCTCTCAAACATGGGTTTCTTATTCCATTCGAAATGGCAAATGGGAATGAAGATTTCATAAACTAAATGCATAGAATAAGAATGGGCCAGGTCCACATTAATTCACATTGCGTTTGGGCTTTAAGATAGGGCCAAAAAAATTCAGCCTAGGTTAAGACCATTACTTGGCTCAACTCGATGGTCAAGCATGAAGATGGCATGAAGCTAAGGTGGGCATGTGATGAGGACATCCGTTCGGACCAGAGTTCAGATCAGTCGAATCAGTCCTTGGATGTTCCTGTTCCAGCAACCCAGAGTCAGCAGTTGGATGTTCCTGTTCCAGCAACCCAGAGTCAGCAGGCCACGTCAGGAAGCCCACGCCAGGTAGTCTACGAAGGTCCAAGAGGTTGCAGAACAAACGGGCTTGAAATTCCATGTTTGGGCTGAGTGTACGGAATTGACCCGACTTCGTTTTGACACTTTGGGTCAATCGAATCCGGTCAGCTACTGTGTCGGACTGGGCCCAAACTTGTTGGTCACATGGAAACAGACTACTGATTCAAATTCATCGCCTTTGGCGATGAGCTGCTGGGATTTTGGCCATCCGGGCTCGCCTGATAGGAGTTTTGGGCCTGTTTTTCGTTTTTAAGGGCATAGTTATAATTTTAACTAAACTTATGATATTAGGGTTTTATCTCTTTATTTAGGCTTGGTTTTGGAGGGCTGGAGAAGGGCAGAGAAAAAAAGATGGATGATGAAAATTAGATGCTATTTTCTTGAATTCAGATCAATGTTTTTTTTTTCTGATTCAAAACAATTGAATTGAAAATTCAATTGATCTTCCTTTAAACTTCGGATTGTGAGTGATCAAATTCGAAAATTTTCCCTTTTCTTGTCAAGATTCGAACCAAACCTGGACGAATTCTTTTCTCGCAGATTAGATCGTTCTTGAGTTGCAGGCATTTTGAATAAACCCTAGCTTCATGCCATCTTCATGCTTGCCTCACTACCGTGATGGCGTGGTTTCGAGTATGATGCCGTGACTGACTCGATTAAATCCAGATTTATCTTGGGGCACGCATCATTTGATGTGGGTGAGGGGCTAGGGTCTCTTCTTGTTTTCTTGTATGGTCGCTCGGCATTTGGGTTGGGGCCAGGTTGACCTACTCATCCTTGGATAGGGAAGGCTACAAAAATTCAAGCACCTTGTATGGAACATTTTCTGACGGAAGGGGGTCTTGGAAAGGTGCTACCCTGGAGCAATCCCCCCTTCCCTTTTCTTGTACAAAAAAAAAAGATAAAAAAAACAAAAGGCAATTCAAGGCATCATGTTGGGCCTAAACTCAAGTTAAGTGAGCTATCTCATGCCTGACATGATAGAAATTTCTTTGGGCTCGAGCCTAACACACCCAGCTCGCCTGCACTTATATATATTATATATATCTATATATATATATATATATATATATATATATATATATATATAATATATATATATATATATATGTATGTATGTATGTATGTATAATATCGACAACTTTCATTGGTTGGGACAAATAGAGTGTGATCTTTTTATCCCCAATCCAGCACCTTTAAAATTTTATTTGTATTAATGTGCATGTGTCTATATATTTTGGACTGGGTTGGGTTAGGCCTATTTTTTGAAGCCCAAACTCAGCTCAAAATTTGAATTGGCCTAAAAAATAGGTCCGATTCGACCTTACAATAAAAATAATAAAGTCTTAATCTCAAACTAGCTGGGATTAGCTTAATCATTTTTCTTCATTTAGTTCAGTTTTGAGTCTTATTTTTTATAAGATAAAATGTTTTAAGTCTTTCTAAACTACTTCTTTCAATATAATTTTTGGTCTACCTCTATCTTATTTTTCTTTTACATGTATCAAGTCACTCCTCATATGAATATCTATAGGTTTACGTAGCATATGTCTAAGCCATCTAAAACATTATTCTCTTAATTTATTGTTGATTGAAATTATCTCTACCTTTTTATGAATGGTTATATTTCTTATTCTATTTATCCTTATATTACCACATATCCATCTCAACATTCTCATTTCCATCACCTTCATCTTATTGACATATAATTATTCAATATTTATACTATACTATAAAGCATAGCTAGTATTATGGTTGTTTTAAAAAAATTCTTTCAATTTAGTAGGTACTCTATAAATACATAACATTTTAGTTGCATTTTTTTATTTTATCTAATTTAATTTAATATTATGAACAGCATTATCCTCAATCTCTTTTTTCTTATGAATAATTAATCCTGAATATCAAAAAATTATTTTTAAAAACTTTATGGTTATCGATTTTACTCTACATTTATTTCTATCTATAATTGTACTTAAAATTACATCCTATATTTTGTTATGTCTTTATCGTACTTAACCTAAAACCTTTAGATTCTTATATATTTCTTCAAAGTTCTAACTTATGATTAATTCTAATCTTAGTTTCATTTATTAGTACTATATTATTTGCTAATAACATGCACCATGAAATGTTATCTTAAATATATTTATTAAGTTTATCTATAATCAAAGTAAAAAGTTAGGAACTAAAAGCAGATTCCTAATATAAACCTATTGTAACGGGAGTTAATTAAGATTACCATTAGTAGTTCTACCACTAATAACTACTCCACTATACACATCTTTTATTATGTTATTATATCTATATTCTTTTTTTTTTCTAAAATTCATCATAAGATTTTTCTAGGGACTTTATTATATGATTTCTCTAATTTAATAAAACCATATAAAAATCTTGTTTTCTTTCTCTATACTTTGTCACTAACCTCTTAAGAAGAAAAATAGCTTATATAGTCAACCTCTCTAACATAAAACTAAATTAATTATCTAAAATTTTGTAGTACATCTTAACATATATTCAATTACTCTCTAGTGCGGACACCAAAGTTCGAAAGAGGCTTCGATCTAATTCAGTATGACTTAATTCTTTCATGTGTCCTATAAATAGATTAATAATTTTACTTCTTTAATTGAATTTGAGTCATGTAATTAAGGTTCATTTATTTCAATTTGGGTCCTTGAGTCCAATTAGGATCAAATTGGTCTTATATTTAGTGAGTTTAGTAGTTGGATCCAAGAGAGGTATGGAATTGGATTTAAGATAAGCAAGTATGCTTGAAGATTGGATGCATTCAACCACTCCAACAAATCAATCTAAAGTGGATGCCACTTCAACAAGCATTGTTGGGTGCAATGTCAACCTCTTGATGTACACCTCATCAAGCCACATCATCACATGCCACATCACCAAGGGGAATTCAAATTCAAAGGAGCCGACCACTTTTCTCTTCTTTCTTAAGCTTAGTTATAAGTTGTTTTAACCCTGCATCCTTATAGCTAGCTTAGGTTGCAACTTTCCATGAAAAGCTTCATATAATTTGAATTTTAAAAAGTCTTTTGGAGGCTTATAAATAATACTCCAAGCTCTCTTGTAAAGATAATTAATGAGAAATGAAAGTTGAGTTTATTTTCTTCCATTTGTGTTAGCAAATATCCTCTGAGAGGGAGTGGGTGAAAGGCCCTTAGCTACTTCAAGAAAGTCATCTTCATGCCAAGATCCATAGGCCATTCTACCATCCCATTCCATCTTCTAAGGTATAAAAAGACTCCATAAAGAAGGCCGGCCAAGCTACCTCCAATCTGCCAAGCTTTATCTCAACTTCAACCTTCCCTTCCTTTTCCTTTATTTTATTAATATTTACCTTTTTTTGTTTTTAACTCTAAATTTGGTTTGTGTAGGATTCCCGGGATTTTTTAGGTTCCAAAGAAGGTCTTTCGTGATAAGAAACGGATACAAGAAGTCCTACAATTAGAGGAATCTCCTTATCATCCAAGAACTTCATCCTTGAGTGTAATCCTTTCAATCTTTAATAGATTAACGGCCGGGTACCCCTCTTTCAATATTTTTAATCTGAAATATTAGAGTAACTAAGCCCTAGCTTGTGTGGTTTCTTAGCCACAAAGGTTCTTTCTCTTTACTATTTTGAAGGATTCTTATCAAGTCTAATTTAACATGCAAATTTCTTCATAAAAATTTCTGCTCTTTTACATGGAAATAGCCTAGCTTCACTTCATTTTTATTTAGTTATTACTATCTCCTCCTAAATTGCATCATTCCATTTCATCTCTCATCACTCTCTCTCAAAGTTTCATAATGTGACTCATGAGCTTAATACCATGATAATAAAGCAATTTTAAATATATTTTTTATTCTTATATATTCATATTTTAATGCTTTTCCTCTATTAATAAGTATTTTTAGTTTTTAAAATCTTATTAAATAAATTTATCACCAAGTTACTTCGACATAACCCAAATATTTTTAAATTTCTATAAGGTCCTATAACTTTTTCTACTTTTATGTTTTTTATAGCATCTTTTGCCTCAAATATCCTAATTCTATCAGCATATACTATAACTTTATCCTTAATAAGCCATCATAAATTATTTACCTAATTTTTATTTAACCTAATTTTTATTTATAATTTATTAAAATAGCTTCTTCATCTTTTTAAATCTCTTTCTTTCTAACTAAAACTTTTTTATCATTATATTTAATATATTTAACCTAACACATATCTACTTTTTATATTTAACTCTTGCAATTTATATATATCTTTTTCTCTATCTTTAGTTTTTATCTTGTGAAATAATTCCTCATATGCCATACATAATCTTTTTTACCACCTTTTTAACTTCTTTCTTAACCATCTAGTTATTATATGCTTTTTCATTTCTACATTTAGTAAATTTTCTATAGTATCCTCTTTTGTTTTAATTGCTAATTAAACTTCTTATTCTATCATCAAGTTTTTTAATCATATGGTCATTTTATTTTGACTCTTCTAACATTTCTATATCTATTTTTTAATATTATTAGTCATTTCTTCCTATATGGTATTGATCTCTCCATCTATACTTAAATTTTTTTTCCTTCATTACATTATCTTTAAAAGCTATTACTCCCCTTTCAAATTATACTACCTAATCCTTAGATTCTCATACTTTTTAATCCTTTTACTCTGTTTTCGAACATATGCATTCATGACCATCAATTTATATGGTGTTGTTAGACTCTCATCCAGTATAACCTTACAATTTTTACAAAGCACTCGATTAATTTTTTTATGAACAAAAAATTTATTTGACTACTATTATATCTACTTTTAAATGTTATTAAATAAAGGTTTTTATAATATATGTTACCTAATATAAAATTATATTTTATTGCAAATTCTAAAATAGGATTTTTTTTTTTCATTTTTATCTCTGAATCTATAACCTCCATGTATTCTTTCATAATATATATTATATTTTTCTATATATTTATTCAAATCTTCTTATTAAATATTTTTCTCTAATAAAAATCTCTTACATTTATCCATCCATGTCCTCACAAAAACTTCACTTTGTTACACTATCTAAACCTACATAAGAAGAATAAGTATTAAAAATATTACTTCTCATCTGGCACTAATTTAATTAAAATTACTTTATCTTCTATTCTATTAATATCTACAACTTAATCCTTTATACTTTTATCTACAAAAATTCTAGTCTATTTTTATTCCTGTATTTTGCCCATATATTAAAGTTTAAAATTATCAACTTCTTTTATTTTTCTTCTATTCACTTAGTATCTGGCAAGCAAGCTACGTTAATTCTTCTTTTAGTTATTATATTTATTAATTTTATTAATTTTTTTTATTAATGATCCTATATTTCAAATTACTTATATATTTTATTTTATTTTTAATTTTATTTCATTAATAAAAAGTTATTTTCTTTTAGGCCAAATCCGACCCTATAGGCCTACAACCTTGGCCCATGCCTTAAATTGTCAAGATCAAGCTTAGGTCGGCCTACTAGCCACTTAGCCTATGCCCACCACTGCCTAAAGCAATGGTTGTCAATCAAGCCTAAATTTTAAAACTCGACTCAAATCCAGTCCCTAAATCTTAAAAAAAGTGACAGGCTTTTAAATTTATATTAAATTCTTATCAACTATATGCCTTCCTTGTATTAAATATGTATGGTTTAGGTTTAGACTTCAAACCCGTTCAACTCATTGGGTGTGGAATTAATAATCTATTTAACCTGACCCACTTTTAAAACTCGTTAAGAAGCTCTTATGTTGTTTAGCTAATGAGTTACACAAGCCGAGTCAAGTAAACAATTCAATTAAAAAGTTTTAAGATTAGATTTAGATTTTTGCCACGATTAATAATAGGTCATGTTTAAGTTGACAATTTTTGACCCAACCCACATTTAACCCACACCGATTGCCAACTCTAGCTAAGCCTGTCCCCTTTCCCTCTTGGTCCTTTCCTCTCCTTTCTTCTTCACACTCTCTTCTTCTCCACCTTGCTTTGCAATGGAGAAGCCAAAGCTTTGAGCCCAACCAAGGTCGAGCTTGAGATGAGTTTAGACAGAATTTTCCAAATATTAATTTTCCAAAAAAAAGAGAGAAAAAAAAAAAACATCAAGTTGTCCCAAACCCAAATTCTTTCTCTAGACCAGACATGAGTTGTATAGAAACAGAACTTAACATGACCCAACTACAGCCTCAAAGTCAAAAGCAGCAGTCTCTGCCCCAATTGCTCATTGCTACCAAATTTACTTTCATCATCAATACGTTAACATCCAAGCATATACGTAGATCAGTCATGCTGATATGAAATTATATAACAACCTGGGTCGCCCACCAAATCTCTCCCACTTAGGGTTTGCATAGGCATTGCTCTATTTGGACATGCATCTCCTCTTCTAACTCATAGAAGCTTGAAACAAAACAGAAGTAACATCAAGAGGTGACAGGTACTCCAAGCTTCAACACCTGTTGTACAAAAAAAAAGATCCATCTTCCTTCCCACAAAGATTAATAAAAAAAGGGGAAAAAAAAAGAAAAGAAAAAGTAAAAGTCCACAGCATGAGTTCACGAAACGAATAGTAAGTGATGCACTGGTCCACAAATGTCACTACCAGATCTGCACCAAGCCCCTCACAAGAATTTCAAGGCACTTTACTTTGCCATCAAAGAAAAACCAGCCGGGTGGATGAATCAATCATACAGAGCATGATAGTACCTAATTCATTGACACTTAAGCTTCATGCTATGCAAGAATGCTGGCTTTGTAGATCTGATGATGTTCGGTTGAGCAACTAGGAAATTCAAGTTGTAAGCAAATCCTGTCAATCTACCGCACTGCTATTTTATACTGTATGATCTACTGTACTCCTAATCTTCAAGTCTTTCTTCTTCCTCCTAAAAATGCCTGGGCCTTTGCGCCCCCCAGACACACACACACACATAGAGAGAGAGAGAGATTAAAAAAATAAAAATAAAAACTTTATCTGCAATCCAATCAAACATATACTAAATATTCCTTTAAAAATTAATCACTTCATGGAAGTGGGAAAAAAGTCAGACCAACTTAACTAAGAATGCATATATCAGATCAAGCATGAGACTAGCAAATTTTCTTGAGAATATTCAACCAAACTATTTCCTTCATTTAAAGGGAAGAGAATGATGCATGCAATAGTTCAAGGATGAAGCTGAAAACATTTTGTATTTTGTCATAAGTTGTTACCCCATGTCCAAAGTCAAAACCCTTGCATGGTGAACCTTAATTATTTAATTCAACCATTGCAATGCATTTTGGCTTGTCTCTTTGTATCAAGATTCCTTATTCTTCCCTCTTTTTCAGATTATTAAGTCTTGGGAAACTTTAGGTGATAGTTCCTTAGTTGCATCAGATTTGACTGCCAACAAAAATGTGAAGTCCCTATCTTGTCTGATCTTGCCCTCGCTAGGAAATTTAAAACCATTTTCTAGAGGGTGGGCATCAAATTGACAGTCAATTGTAGGACGGTAATGAAAGTGGGTAAAAACTAGGTTTTTAAAGTAAACATTAGCATATACATATTAAATTACTTAATATGTGATAAGGAAACTAGGTGGGGATTACCTAGGCAATAAATCTTGCATATGTTCATAGAAATACTGTCTTGACAACTCTATGATGAGGTGCAAAGCCAAAGGAGAGAGGTCGAAATGTTAAGATTGAGTTCCTTATTTACTAGAAACAGGTACATTATGGAAGCAGATTCGGGTGGAGGTTCAGCATAGCAGATCTCTGAAAAAAAAAAATGATAAGAAAGTGGATGCAGGGACAAATTTCCAAGGAGGTTCAGAAATGGGTGTGGTAAACTAAGTGAAAGAATTCTGCTACTAAGGTTATTTTTAGTGTTTTATGGTGAAGTTAAAGAATCAGGACAAATTTTATGTCTATGCTGCATATCAACCTACAGTACAAGGTTCCAAGAACTAAGACATTCATTAACCATCTCTTACAATAAACATGGCATTCTAATTCCTAAGATTATACTTCAAGATGAAAAAAAATATATTCATAAATATTAAAGAATACTAGAATCATACAAATCAACATGGTTCCCAAAAAACGATTTTATAAAATACTAGTTACCACAAAATTATGCTCTTTGCATTTATTTTCAATCAATCTGCAGAACAATGTAACATATTATTACTCAAACCAGAGCGTCTAAAGCTCCTTAATTTCCATTTATATATTTCAGTAACTAATAATGCCTCAACCTACTAACACAACCACAGGTACTCATGAAATATCATTTATTAACTTCCTAAGACAACATTTGAGGTTAAACTAGCAGAGATTAGACAGGTAGATTTACTAGACTAATGGTTTCCCAAAGCAATCCTTTTAGTTAATTTCAGCATTGTATTACAAAATCATATGGAGAATGGTAAAAATAAAATAATAATCCTAGGAGAATAAAACTCTTCCAGCTATGTGAAATAAATGGTCCCGCATCATTGCACCAAGTGAGTCTTGTTGACTGGATCATCAAGTATAGAAAAGGAAAATAGAAGTTGGAGGGTCGTCAAAGTAAACAGTAAAATGAGTTCCCTCTATTTAAGAATATGCAATAGAAGAATTCATGCCCAACTAAGAAAGATAAAAAGAAAAAACACGAAAAAAGAAAATGATTTAAAAAACTACTCCACAAAAGAAATATATCTAGAACTTCAAAGCAGTCACTAATGGCAAATGGTAGAAAACACTGGTTCAATTGAAAGATACAATGGGATCCAATGATAACACTTCACTTAGAAAAAAAAGAAAACAATGGAGTACATTCAAAATGCTCTCAACAATCTCCAAACGATTGCAGGAATCTATCAGGGACTGAGATCAAAACATACACAGGCGCACAAGGCCAACACACAAATGCAGAGTCACTTTGTTCAGCAAATCCATGAACATAGCTCTGAAGTTAGTCCAAGAGATTGATGCATCTGCAATAAGAGCAAATTATCAATCAATATCTCAAATAATCCAAAATATATATTAAACTTCCATATGACTTCTCTCACATGTGCAAAAGATACCAAGTACTTTGTTATACACAAAAGAGCTTTTTTAAGTCTGTTTGGATAGTTGGAAGAAAAGGAAGGAGAAGGTGAAGGGAGGGGAAGGAAGGGTCGGTGCCTTCTCCTTGTTTTGGAAGGAGGAAATGAGAAGAGGATAATTTGCATTCATCTTCTTTTTGGATTAAAGGGGAGAAGAAAGCAAGAGAGAGTAATGTTTATAAAATCACAAATATATCCCCTCCCCCTCATTTCCCTCCATCCAAGCAGACTCTTAAAAGGAAAAAGAAAACATTGTTTTCCAACAACAGTCAACTAGGTATACTAATCATGGAATAGTTATGCTAAAGATGGAATAACAGTTAGAAGATACTTGGTATTCTTGACAGACAAAACAATAGGATAGAAGATGTTAAAGTCTTCACCTCCAGTCGATTGAGATAACCTAGGAACACTATCAGCATCTCCCGCCCTCCTCCTTAACAAGAGCACTCTGAGTACCTGAAAGAACTCTCCTTTCCCTTTCTTTGCTCTCCACTTGGCCCAAAGCAGACACCTTACTTTTATCATCTTCGATGCCTTGAACTGTCTTTGGCACCAGTGCCATCGGTTCATGGAACTTCACCACCCACCTATCAGATTCCCTGTTCTGCACCCTCTTCTGCCCCACCATGGCCGCCACCGTGCTGCTTAGCTTCGGTATCTTCTTCTTTTCCTCCTCCACCTCCGGCATGGCAACCGCTTCCCGCTTCTTCCTCTCTTCTCGATCTTGGAGAGCGTGCAGACCCTCTCCAGCATCTCCCTCGCTCTCTTCCTCGCCACAGCCGCCTCCTTGACCTTCCTCTCTGCCTCGGCCCTGGCAGCCGCCGCCGCCCTGCTCATGGAGGCTGCCGCCAGCCGCGCGGCGGCGAGGAGAACCTTCGCCGATGTGAGATCGAACGATCGCTGCCGTCCATCCTGGCTGACGCGAAAGTAAGAGAAGCCGGTGGGGTTGGAGCAGCTAGGGCAGAGAAAGCAGGAGTTGCGGTCGGCTTCTGGAAGGCAAGCGGAATGGGCAACGGAGGGGCACCGGGAGCAACGGACAACGGTGGACGGCGGCAGAGGCGAAGGCCCGTCGAGGAGATCGAAGCAGGTCACGCAGACAGACCCGGCGTGGTACTTGAGGACGCAGGACGTGCAGAGGCGACAGAAGACGGTGCGGTGACGGACGTGGTGGAGCGGCCAGGGGTCCCGGGCATCGCAGCCGTCGCCGCCGCAACCGGCGGGGCGGGGTGGCAGTGGTGGGTCTCGCCTCAGCGTCGTCGCCGGCGCCTCCATCGTCATGGCTGCCGCAGCATTGGCCGGAGCCGTGGTTGCGGACCTAAGAAACCCTAGGTAGGAAATTAGGGTTTCGGAATCCGAGATGAGCGTTCCGAGACTTCGTAATCGAGTAGAAAAGAGAGAGGGGAAGGGGATTTGGAGCTATTGGGAGGATTGAACCAATATTTGGGAAGAATTTGTCCAGATTTTGAAGTTTTTTTTTTTTTTTTTTTGTTTTTTTGTTTTTTGGTTGCCCCCTCTACTTCCTCCACTTCGAAAAAAAGGTCGCAGTTTTAGGGCTTGGGGTCTCGTCTCAAACGTCTATCAGGTTCGTCGCTCGAAAGCGGAGGGGCTGGTACGGTGGGCCTCTTTGGCCAATTTGACTAAGCTGTTCCGCCGGACCGGCTTTGTTGCCGTAGAGGTGGGCACTTGTTTCACGGTCCGATCCAGGCAAAGGACACGCGTACCCGCGGTCCATCTGAATGTGCGGTCCAACCGGACGTGCAAGCGTACGGTTCAGTTAAGTGCAAGGCCCAAACGGTCATGCTATCCAGCTGGATGTACGATTCAGACTGCTTAGTCTGACAATCAGCCTATAAGCACGGTCAGATTGGCACGGTCAGCATGATGCAGTCAATGGACAGACTGCTCAGTATATTCAAAAAGTAATTATCATATTTTTTAGAAAAAATTTGAAGCGATGGCTTGCATAGGATCTTGATTATCTATGGCTAAGATAAAATCATATTTATAGAAAAATTTTAAGGGTACTAGTTGACGATTTTATCATCAAGAGTCATCATATTTTGGAGATAGAGTTAGGTTGAGACTCTTTGGGGCAGTAGATATGGGAGGATCCTAGCCTTGATCTCTTCATCCAACGGTTAAGGTGGAGTCTTAATTGGAGAAGAGTCCTAAGTGGAAAAAGAGCCCTAGACGGCGTGAAGAGAGGAACTTCACACAGTTTCTATACGGTGTGGGACTCTTGGACGGTGGAAAGGAGGCCGGTTGGGGAGCTATTTAAGGAGAGGCTGACCCAAGGCCTAGGGGTATCGAATTACATATGAGTAAAAGGGTCGTTGGGGAGTTCTTTGTGAAAGGGCGGACCTAAGGCCAAGGCTTCGAGTTGCAAACGATCAAGCCATCCGAGAGGAGCTCGGGTGTGACCATTCAATGACCAGTGGAGATTGGTAAGCAACCTAATCAGTGGAGATCGAGGTGCGCGATGGTCTAAGTCAGGCGGACTTAGGCATTGGTGGGACGTGGTCGAGACGTACAGGTGGTGCGCGCGCGAGTGCGGGGCATCCAAGTTAGTTATTATGGAGTGAGGTTGGGGCGGGCACTTTGTGTGATCTTTGTTAGGGACAGAGAGGATTCTTTGTAGCCTTTGGGCAACCTTGTTATTTCCAAATTACTTAGCAAAGAGTTTTTGGTTGGGAAGGTTGTGCTTCCCGTATATTATCGTGTTTGTCAGGGACTTATCTTTTGGGGTTTTATTTTATTATTATGGGGTCTAGACTGGTTAGGAGAGGGATCTTCTAACGCCATCACCGGTAAAGGCAAGGACCTAGTAGCAATAGGGAGCGCTTGCACGTGCCGATCGAAAGCTCGGTGACAATTGGTATCAAAGCCCGGTTAAACCAAGTTCCAAGCACAGATGGCGAGAGCGGTTGGAGACCGTGTGACCCATTTGGAGGGGATTGTGAGAGATCCAGGAGATGAATCAACCATGGATTTGGTAGCTGTGTACGCGAAGTTGAACATGCAGTTAACCGAGTTGCGGACTTCACATAACCAGCTATTGGAGGCGCACGAGGGGCTAATTCGTGACCTCGAGCATCGAAATCTGCAACACCAGCGATCAGATCTGGCCATGGAGGAGAGATTGGAGTTTGGATCCATGCTTTGGAGGAGGAGTTGATCCGACAAAAGCAGGAGGTGCGGAGTTCAGTTAACATGGTCGGTGCTTTGGCAAAGAAGTGAAGGTTCGGGAGCCTAAGGACTTCGGCGGAGTCAGGAGCACGATAGAAGTGGAGAACTTCATATGGGATATGGAGGTTTACTTTCGTGCTGCAAAGATTCCAGTACCCGATCAAGTGGATTGGGCTTCGACATATTTGGAGGGTAACGCCAAGCTCTGGTGGAGGAACAGGATGGCCGAGGATGACCGTGCACGGCATCCCGGAATCGAGACATGGGAGATCATCAAGAGGAAACTAAGGGTCAGTTTCAGCCGAGCAACGCAGGATGGCTTGCTCGAGAGAATCTGAGGAAGCTACGGCAGACAGGGAGCATCCGGGAGTATGTGACACAGTTCAGCAATCTACTTCTGGAGGTATCCAATATGTCCAAGGAAGATAAGCTTTTCAACTTCCTCGCTTGCCTACAAGGGTGGGCGCAAGCCGAACCTCGTAGGAGGGAGGTGAGGGATATTCCGTCAGCCTTCGTAGCAGTAGAGGCACTGGTGGACTTTCATAGTAGTACAACTTCGGGTAGCCGTGGCCAGGGCAAGGGAAAGTGCAAGAGTGCGTCACCACCGCGGGGTCAAACATGCAAGAAGGAGAGTGTGCCACCACATGCAACAGCAAAACCAAAAGGTCATGCGATTTTCGTTGGATGCTTCATATGCGGAGGACCGCATCTAGCACGGGAGTGTCCAAGGAAGGTGGCCATAGCGGCCGTCACTATCCAGGAAGGCAGGGCATCCGAGAGTTCAGAGGAGGAGCCAGTAGAGAGGATGGCCCGCTACAGTCCATCAACACTTTGGCCTAGATGGAGCAACGCCAGAGTTTGATGTACGTGAGGGCTCGGGTCAATGGAAGGATGGTTCAAGCCTTGGTTGATTCCGGCGCGATGCACAATTTTATGAGCAGAGGGTGACACGCAGATTGGGGTTGGGCGCGTTATCCCAGCCTTGTAGAGTGAAGCCTGTGAACTCCAGGAGATGGAGTCTTTGGGCCAAGAAAAGGCCACATTGGAGGTGGGTTCTTAGACTAGGCGCTACAGCATGATGGTCTTGCGATCGACGACTACGACCTGATACTCAGGATGGATTTCTTCATCAAAAGCAAGGCCGTGGTCATGCCTCATTGGAGGGGCATCTTGATCCGGAGAGGTAGCGTCCATACTTCGTTCTAGTGGAGGGATGGCGTAGGACGGTGAAGAGACGGGGCAAGGGAGTGCCCCACCACCATATTTAAGGTTGCGCGGCAACCTCGCGCCTAGGCAATGCATAGGAGAGCCTAGGCACAGAGGCTTGCGGCAGGAGGCGGTAGGCGGGATGGCTCGGCGAGTGGGCTATCCGACTGAGGAGGCATGAGGGGTGCGCGTGGCAGGTGGCCGCGTTGGGACTCGAAGAATTTTGGCTAGGAGGGCCAAGATGTGCAGCGATGAGGTGTGTCAGGAGGGCGCACGATGCAGTGACATGGAGCTTCGGTATGACTCGACGAGGGCATCGAGATTCAGGTGGAGGGAGGATTGTCATGGTATGGCCCAGGCAGAGGACGCATGCGCGGCCCAGATGGGCGCACGACCCGGACCGCTCAGGCTGACGGCTAGCCTAGCAGGCTCAGCTAGCGTGGCATGGCCATTGGGTAGGCTCGCCTAGCATGCCCAAAACAGAGGCCATCGTATTTTCTTAGAGGGGATTTGAGGTGGTAGCTTGCATGAGATCTTGGTCATCCAACGGCCAAGATGGAGTCCTATTTGTAGGGAGATTCTTAGGGGTGCTAGTTGGCGATTTTATCACCAAGAGTCCACCATATTTTGAGATAGAGTTAGCCTAGGCTAAGACTCTTTAGGGCGGTGGATATGGGAGGATTCTAGCCTTTATCTCTTCATCCAACGGTTAAGATGGAGTCTTAATTGGAGAAGAGTCCTAGGCGGCATGAAGAGAGAAACTTCACACGGTTTCTACACGGTGTGGGACTCTTGGATGGTGGAAAGGAGGTCGGTTGGGGAGCTATTAAGGGGAGACTGACCCAAGGCCTAGGGGTATTGAATTGTATGTGAGTAAAAGGGTCGGTTGGAGAGTTCTTTGCGAAAGGGCGGACCCAAGGCCAAGGCTTCAAGTTGCAAACGATCAAGCCATCCGAGAGGAGCTCGAGTGTGACCATCCAGCGACCAGTGGAGGTTGGTAAGCAACCTAATCAGTAAAAATCAAGGTACGCGAGGGTCTAAGTCAAGCAGACTTAAGCATTGGTGGGACATGGCCGAGACACACAAGCAGTGTGCGCGTGGGTGCGGAGCATCAGGTCAGTTCTTGTCGAGTGAGGTTGGGACATGCACTTTGTGTGATCTTTGTTAGGAACAGAGAGGAGTATCTTTGTAGCCTTTGGGCAACCTTGTTATTTTCAAATTACTTAGCAAAGAGTTTTTAGTTGAAAAGTTGTGGTTCCCATATATTGTCGTGTTTGTCAGGGACTTGTCTTTTGGGGTTTTATTTTATTATTGTGGGGTCTAGGCTAGTTAGAAGAGGGATCTTCTAACGCCATCACCGGTAGACGCAAGGAACTAGTGGCCATAGGGAGCACTTGCATGTGCCGATCGAAAGCCAGTGACAATTGGCACGGTACACCCAGGCCCACCGTGCTAAACATTTTAATGGACCGTGCCATGCACGGCTCGTTAAAAAAAATTACAGCCTAGTACAGCTCGTGGCCCAAACCGTGCCATGCGTTCGGCCTGGGCTGCACCTGCACACTCACGGCTTAGGCCATGCCAGGCACGACGGGCCGACCCAGGCCCGTAATGGGCCGTGTCGTACCAGGCTCAAAAAATTCTTTTTTGAGCCTGGCACGGTATGGTTTAACGGGCCGTGCTAACATGGCCCGGTTCGTGCCATGTCGTACCGGCCCATGGGCGATACGGCCCGTTGCCCATCTCTATTTATTGGGATCTTGAAGGAAAAGAAAGGAAAGAATAAAAGAAAAAAATTAAAAAATATATATATTATTTGAAAAGAATGAAAGAGAAAGAAAAGTAATATTAATTTTATTTGAACAAAGAAGAAAAAAAAAAAAAGAAATTTTACAATAGAAAATGAACCATGGGAATGAAAGAATAAAAAATAAAAAATAAAAAATATTTTGATCTTCCAAAAAATATAACTTAAACATATTTTCCCACTTACTCTCGATTTGAAAGTTAGATTTAGAAGTTAACAAATTTACCTTGCTGAAACAAGAGAAATCGGTTACTCTCATTTCCTTAGATTTTGCAGTGGCGTATGATCTAACAATAGCAAACACTTATTTTAAAAAAGAAATGATATTTAATAACATTTAAAAGTGGATCTAATAAAAGTCAAATAGACTTTTTCTTAACTAGAAAGGTAGATAAAATAACATGTAAAAAATAAAGTTATTCAAGGAAAAAGTTTAACTTCATGATAATGGTAGCAGAGATAAAAATAAAATCTAAAAATTAAATGGTGAAAGTTGAAAGAAAAAAAATTAGAATTATTTAAAGAAAAGTTAGTAAGTGAAATGACTATATAAATAGTGATCCCAATTTAATATGAAAAAAAGCAACTAAATGCATAAAAATATAGCAAAAGAAGTTCTAGGAGAATCAAAAGGAGTAGGACTAGCAGAAAAAGAAAACTTGATGGTGGAACAAGGAAGTTTAAGCTATTATCAAGCTTAAAAGGATAAACTACAAAAATTGATAAGAGGCTAGGGATGAAGAAAGTCTTAAAAAGTATAGGAATGCAAAGAAAAAACTAAAAAAGTGGTAAGTAATGCCAAACCTAAAGCTTATGATGATTTATATAATAAGCTAGATACGAAAGAAGGTAAAAAGATTATATATAAATTAACAAAACTAAAAGAAAAAAAAAACAAAAGATCTTGACTATATTAAATGTATTAAGAATGAAGATGAAAGAGTCTTAGTAAAAGAAGAAGAGTAAAAGAATGATAAAAAAGCTATTTTAAAAATTTATTATATAAAAATAATTTAATAAATTTAAGGATAGAAGGATGTGATAGCCTAGGCATAACAAATAAATATATTTTTTTTTATAAATTTAGTATGCTTAAGGTTAAAAAGGCTTTGAGTAAAATAAAAAATGCAAAGGTATTAGGACCAGATGCGATCCCTATTAAGGTTTGGAAAGGCTTAGGAGAAATTAAAGTCATATGGTTAATCAATTTATTTAACATGATTATAGCAACTAAAAGAATGTCGAATGATCGAAGAAAAAGCATATTAATATCAATATACAAAATAAAAAAGATATTAAAATTATGCAAATTATAGATGGATTAAGCTAATGACTTATACAATGACTTTATGGGAGAGAGTAATAGAAAATCGAATAAGAGCTGAAACTTTGGTGTTAAATAATTAATTTGGATTTATGCCTGAAAGATCGACTATGGAAGCTATTTATTTTTTAAGAAGATTAATGAAGAGGTATAGGGAAAAGAAAAAAATACATTCATATAGTCTTTATTGATTTAGAGAAAGCATATGATAGAGTACCTAGAGATATGGTATGTTTTAGAAAAAAAGTTATTAAAAGGTATATAGAATTGATAAAAGATATGTATGATAGAGCAATAACTATTGTTAAAACAATAATAAAAAAACTCGTGAGTTTTCAATTACTATAGGTTTACATCAAGGATCTGCCTTAAGTTCGTATCTTTTTGTATTAGTTATTAATGAATTAACTACAATATTCAAAATGATATCCTATGGTGTATGCTATTTACAGATGTTATAGTGTTGATTGATGAAACTAAATCTGGAGTAAATGCTAAGTTAGAGATTTGGAGAGAGGCTTTAGAATCTAAAGGTTTTAAGATTAGTAGAACTAAAACTAAATACATGAAATATAATTTTAGTGGGAGTAAAAATACAAATGAAGAAACGAAGATTGCAAGCCAAGAGATATCAAGGAATAAAAAATTTAGATATTTGGAATCAATATCCAACAAAAAGGTAAAATAGATGAAGATGTGAACCATAGAGTTAAAGCAGGATGGATTAAGTAGAGGAGTGCTTCGGAAGTATTGTATGATCGATGCATCCTTTTAAAATTAAAAGAAAAAATTTATGAAATTGCTATTAAGCTAGCTATGCTATATGGAACAGAGTATTGGACAATATTAAAACAACATGTGAATAAATTAAGTATGACAGAAATGCGTATGTTAAGATAGATATATGGTAAAATTTTAAAATATAGAATTAAAAATAAACATATAAGAGAAATGATAGGAGTATCCCCAATTAAAGATAAAATGAGAGAATCGATTGTGATGGTTTGGACATATACAATGTAGACCTTTAGATGCTTCAATTAGAAAGAGTGATCTTTTAATAATTTATGGTAAGGATAGAGGTAGAGGTATACCGAAACTAATATGAACAAAAATAATTAAAAAAGATATAACTATTTATAATTCGAATATCGACTTGATCCTAAATAGAGCAGAGTGGAGGAAGCAGATTCATGTAGCCAACTCTATGTAGTTGGGAAAAAGGCTTAGATGAGTTGAGTTGAGTTGAGTTGAGTTTAGAAATGGCGGTCAATTGACAATTGTCTTAAGAGAAATGATCAGAAATCTTAAAGAATCAGGGAAAAAACTAAACAAAATCAAAAAAGCCCTAACTCTCACTAAGGGCAAACCTACCATTTTGAAAATATAACAACTTAAGTGGTCATGTACCACTCCTCTATTTCTTTTAACACTCATATTTAAACGGCATGGTGGTGCAGGCATCAGGATCAAGCAGAGGATTCTTAACCCTCTGTGGATATCTGATTCAAATCTTGAGTTGGAAAATAAAGTTTAGTTTATTTTGAGTCCGTCCAGTTCATTTTATTCTAAATTGAGTCCTATCCAGTTCAGTTTATTTTAATATGAGTCTGTAGTAAGTTCATCAGCTTACAAAAGAAGATAAGGCCATCACAGTCAGACAAAGTAGCTGCTAAATTCAATTGGTGCCATACCTACTTCAAACAGCCCACATGCACCTAGCAGAGCAAGCAAACTTCCCGATCTGGATGATCATTTTTCTCATCTGACTGATGCCATTTCACGCCAAATTAAGCTGCCGCTGATTGCATCTCAATCATATCTAGAAGATCACCTGCCTCATATGGACGCCACAGATTTCATGCTGAATCCAGCTACCGCTGATTGCATCTAAAAGATCACCTTCCTCATCTGGACGCTGCAGATTTCATGCCAAATTTGATTAGGTGCCTTTTTTTTCTTTTCTCTCTTTCCATATCTGTATTTTCTTGGGCCCTAAGTCTCTTGCTCTATAAAAGAGACCCTCTTGTATGAATGATGTATTTTTATTATTAATCAATCAATCCAAGTTTTGAGTTATTATGATTTTTGTTAATTGGTTCTCTGGTGCTCTTGTTCCTCCAACATCCTCTAGAAGAAACCCTGGCTGCCACCTTTGTCTTCCAATAGTGGACGCCCAAGAGCCCTTGGCCGGCCTCCCCTTTTCTCTACTCCTTCCTTGTCTCTTAGCCTCTATTCTAAATTTTCTCTATTATTCTTTAACCCTTGTATGGTGATCTTGTAGATCCCTCAGTAGCCACGAATCCAGGATTCAAGGTGATGTCATCCAGGTCAACGGATACTTGGCCGCAGATCTGTGGGCTCAAGGCTTGGTCATCTAGGGCGCATCCGCCAGGCAGAGCAACCCCTTCAACACTTTGATCTTCCCCTCTTGCCAGGCATACCCCTCTAATATACTAGTAACTTTATTATAGGAGAGCAAGCCCTACCGGGGCTTCTTAGCCTCGGCGGTCCTTTCTTTTTTTTTTAGGAACTGTTTCGCGTGCGGATTTACTGTGAATTTTTCTGAATCCCTCTTAGGCTATTACTTTGGGAGAATAATCAATTGCAATCATTAACATTAAAAAAAATTACTTGCATGCGAATCGGTCCTGCATCAGTTTGGTATCAGAGCATAGTTAGGGCTTAATTTTAATTCATGTTATTATCAGTATATCATCTGTTAATTGAATTGTTTCTGCCTGCATACACATCAAAAAATTACAAAATTTATTTCTCTAGATTAATTATAATTTAAAGTATTTTTTATTATTTTTTGAGAATTTAATTCGATCTGTGAAAAAAAATTCTAAGATTTATTGCTATTTACATATTTCTGGATTAGGGTTTGTGTTTTACATGTCATTCATCTGCATTAAATTACTCTTAAGGGCTTTCATTGATGTCAGATAAGGGAGGGATTGAGACCCCTTCCTTGGCCCAAAACAACCACCCGTGCATTCCGATCCCAAGCCTCTAATCTAAAACTGAGTAGCAACTTAATTGACATTTGCCCTAGAGGGCTAGGGACACAACAGTCGGTTTAGTGTACTGGAGGAGACTAGTACAAATCAATCTGGCGTGTGCTCTGAAATTGGTGTCTAGAAGGGAGGTCAAATGTCAAACGACTTAAGCGGAGTGTTGGGGTTATTCTAATTAGGCACCTGCAATTTGCGGGATGAGCCTTCCCCCTTCCACCTGTCCCAACTGGCCAATTGAAGAGTTACTGTTAGATTGGCTTGCATTAAGCCAAATCCTTTACTCTGGATGACTAGGTCTAGCATACCATAGTCCGAGTCAGTCTGAGTCTTGTATGCTTGATTGTGCTTGCATGTGCACTAGATCAGGAGCATCTTTTCGCGTCACCACCTCCATTACAGGCTGAACCCATGGCTAATCAAAGCATTGATGATCACTTAAGGATCATCACTGAACAACTAGCCCGAATGAACCAAGACATCAAGCAATCTGAGGCTAGATTAGGGTCCAGGTTCGATCAAGTCGAAACTAGGTTGGGCATCCTAGAAGAAGCCGTGAGCCCCACACTGAGTCTGATCATGAGACCCCACCTCATCCTAGGAGAGCCCAACAGCCTGACCTCTACATAAGGCCAAACCCTAGGAGACCACTTCGACCTGATCAGTCCTAGATGTCCTCCCTAGAGACCCAATCATGAGGCAGTAGACCAAGAAGAAAGAGCCCTTAGAAGTGTCAGACTTGAAGCACCTACTTTCGATGGCTCTATGGACCCTAAGGACTACCTAGATTGGGAGGAAGGGATGGACCAGTACTTTGACTGGTACGACATGTCTGAAGAGCGTAAGTTTAAGTTTGCCAAGCTCAAGTTAGTACGACAGGCTAGGTTATACTGGGCCACTTTAGAGCGAAGGCAATTATTAGAGGGAAGAGACCCCATAGTCACCTGGCATGCTATGAAAGCTAGTGTTGACCCAATTATTTATTTTGATAATTAACAAAAGACATGAGTATATTAAAAATGTTTAATTAGTCAAAAGGTATAAGGAAATAAGTTTTGAATCAAAATTTAAAGAAATTATGAAAGTTCAAAACTTAGAGTCGACATCCAAACAGTCAGGAGCGACCCCAGGGCGTATCAGAACATTTTGGAATTTTGGCACGGTCCGGAGTCGACACCTACAGTTTCGGAGCCGACTCCAACCTGAGATACAGAGAAGTGTTTTCTGCATCAGTTTTCGGAGACACCTGAAGATCGGGAGCCGACACCTGAGAATTCCGGAGTCGACACCTACAGTTCTGGAGCCGACTCCAACCTGAGATACAGAGAATGTGTTTTTGTGGACAATGTTGGAGCCGACACCCTTGGATTCTGGAGCCGACTCCCAAAAGCGCCAAGCCGACACTTAACTTTTTTAGAGCCGACTCCCTCAAACTTTTTATTACTATTTTTGGACACCCCGACTTGGAGCGACACATAAAAAGTTGGAGCCGACTCTAACCTGTCAGGAACAGATTTTTAAATGTTAGAATGGACTTCAACGATAATATTTTTTCTACCTAATCTCTAACGGCTATTTTTCTTTATGTGTAGAAACATCCAAGCATCTCACAACGGCTAGTTTTCCATAAAAACCTTGGATTAAGAAGTCTATAAAGGGGATTCGTCCGGTTGAAAAACAAGAACGAGAAAAAGGAAAAAAAGATAAATATTTTGTGAAAAAATCCAAAAATCTTGAGAGAGAAATCAAAAGGAAAATACTCAGAGCTCAAATCCATCAATCCAAGAGAATCCAAAGAGAAATCCAAAGCATCCAAAGTTCAAATTGAGGATTTGCAAAGTTTTAAAAGCCCCAAAGTTCTCCAACTTCTCAATTGCGATTGCTGTGAAGAATCTAGCTGAGGCCTGATTCAATCTTTTAAAGGAGGAGAAGAAAAGAAGAGAAGAAAAGAAAAAAGAAGAAAAGCTCAAATTAAAATCGCTTCAAACAGGCTTTTCTTACCCTTGTTTATTCAATTGCTTATTTGCTCATTTGAGGAGGTGTTGTGTATTCAAAACTCTTTTTTTATTATTGTTTGCTAATTCAATCAGGGGATTGAATTAGTGGAGGTAGTATACCTGGGACAAGCTAAGGATAGCTTGTGGTTAGGTTTTGTGCTGGTGAGCCTGTAAAAACTAGCTGAGTTTTGTGACTCTGGGAAAAAACAAGTTTGGGTTGTGAGCTTTAAAATAACTCGGCTGTAATCAAGTGGATTATAGTGCGGACCCAAGTGCTCTTGGGAGTGGACGTAGGTGTTGGATACACCGAACCACTATAAAATCTTTGTGCTTGCCATGCTTTATCTCTCTCTCTCTTTATCTCATTTATTTGTGCTTAGCATTTATCTATACATTGTACTCAAGCACTTTCATATCAAACCACTTAGTTTTAAAAGTTAAAATTTTTTAAGAACCCAATTCACCCCCCCTCTTGGGTTGCCATCTGGGCCAACAATTGGTATCAGAGCTTAGTACTCATCTTTTATTTGATCCAATGATCAAGAGTTAAAGATCCAAATGGCAGCTCAAGCTGGA